>CM067216.1:112508826-113088192 GCA_034190945.1 Octodonta nipae | reverse complement strand
AAAATAAGTATTGCGCCTCGGATAGCGGGATACGAAATATTTCTATCGAAATTATTGGGATATATGATAGAATTTATGTGTTGGTATTGTTAATGTGTTCTCCTGAAAGTAAAACGTGTTTACCAACTGTAGATTTTAAAGTTCCAACAAACAACAATTTCGGTTGGGCTCGGCAACACTAAGTTTGACATCACGCTGTATGGTACAAATATATACGGCGCCGCAAGAACAGGGTATTCAGTAAACTCTAAATGAGAACCGAGAGTCACTAGGATCTTTCGGAAAACGCAGTATGTGGCTAAGTTGTTGGGTGGGTTGGTAAACTGTTTTGCTATGGTATTTGCTGAGTAGGTTCACAATGCGATTTGTATTGATTTTATGTTGGTCTGGTAGGTTGTCCCTAATTTCCGAGATGGCGGTTGCTCTTTTAAGTGTGTGTATTTCCGTCATGTATTAAAACATCTTCTTATCTCATGTCCCGAAAAGCCATTCGCTTAGAAAGCCCGGTTTAAATAGTCTTTTAAATGACAGAGTTAGCACATTCTGTTTGCTCGATCCGCAAGTGTTTTAATTACATTCACCTTTTTGATTGACACGATTATTAGAATATATTTGGAGCTGCCAGTATGTTTCGGTTTTCGGTATATGTTCTGACAAGGCGTACCAATATGATGTTTCGTAACTAGAACATGCAATTATGACAGTTGTTTTTCTAACTGACTGACTAACATGCCTGCAGGTTTCAGTTTGAAGGTTATTGAATATGTTCGGAAAAAATTCTTTTAGATGATGACGAAGCAGCCCGGAAACCTATAGTGAATCCACCTGTTTAGATATTGATTTGTATTAGTCAAATAATCCTATCTAAATTGTTAGACCCGTGAATATAAAAGTTTGTCCATATAGCTAGGTCAAACAGGAAGAAAATGCTAGAGTCCATTTTTAGCGTTCGGGGAAGTTTATAGATCCTATAAGATGCCTGCGACTTTACTTAAGTAGTTTCTGGGTATAGAATATGGTTGCTTCACAAAAAAGATAATGACGATGTTCTATTTTGAGCAAATTTGTATATGCTAATTATGTATTACCGCGGCGAACAAATCCAAGCAGACATATCACCTAATTTTTCGGTTATACAATTTTTATGACTTTAAAATTCATCGTCACAAGGTTCTAATGAATATAATTATAATTGCAACATGAATTATGAGTCATTCTAAAAATCCCAAATCAAATTTATACAATATATTCCCCAAAAAATCGCAAACAAAATATAATTACTGGATCGTTTGGTTAGGTTGTTTTTGTGAATGTCTCTGTCACCCTAACGTTTTGATTAACTTATAAATAAATTCAAGAAACCGAAATATTTAGATTGAAATGTATTAAAGTATTACTTACGTTTTCAGTTTTTTTATTCTGATTTTTCACGTTTCTAACATTTTTGACAGATTTTTGGAAATATTTTAGCATTCGTTTAAATTAATTGTCCAAAGTTAGTTTACCCGTTGGCTCGGTTAATATACTGGAATTTTACAAAGTATTGAAACACTTTTCTATTCAAATAAAAGCTACGTTCAGGTGTCAAATCCCACATCACTGCAACTATCTTTTTTTAATATTGTTTATTGTCCTAGATTAGTTACAAATTTATAACGCTTCATAAATTTCGTGTTTTTTCTTCAAAATGTTGAACTCGTGCCTTTTGTTCTATTTTCTTGTTAGCTGCTTAAAAAGTACTAACTTCTTGTTCTTTAATAATAAACAAACTATACGATGTACAAATATAGGTATTTAACGGATTGATATTTACGCGACTATAAATTTTAATATGTTCGGCATGACATAGATCTTAACAGTACGGTTTGGAAAGTGAAGAATTTCAATTTCAAGGTGAAGTCTTTTATTTTTTTCTTCGTACAAGAAGCAATATATTAGAATTCATTAATGCATTGGCATACTTTGGGTGAACAGTATTAAACATATTCCTATAAAATTCCCTTCAGAAATTTGCATTTTATTCTAGATTATTTTTTTGAAGACGCGAGATGTAATAATAATTATTTTTTATCGAAAAAATAATTATTATTGTTACCCTTGGTTAGCAACTAATTTATTATTAGTTGCTTCTAGATCAAAATAAAATAATAAGAAATAGATATAAAACCTTAAAATTATAATTATATATTCAGTGCTTGAGATAAATTTTTGACAACTAGCCCATGAAAATAGTTGTATATTAACAGCATCTTACTTTTCTTCCGTTTTCTCGTTTCAACCTTTCTCAATGGTCAGCTGCCAACATTTTCTTGAAATCAATCCAAGACATAACCCAATACATTCATATTAATAGTCAGATTGCATTTTAGTGCATTGTAATATTACAAGATATTCTAAAACGGGCCCTAATCCGTGTTAAAATGATGTGGTACTAGCATGTGGGCGGTGTCTCAGACTTTCACCGATGTCCTGGACAGTAAAACTAACAATTTCTAGACTTGCCTCCTAAAGCGACTAGCCTGGGGTGGTCCTTAGTCAGAGCGATGTTTGATAACAATGAAAGTCGTATATAACTGAGCCAGTGGGTAGGTGGATGGACAACTGACATCGAGGTACTCTGTGAGTGTAGTTAAAGAAATTGTGAATTGACAGTGGTGGTATTTGAATTATTTGGTCTTTTTTGAGTAACTAAGTTATATATTATAAATATTTTGACCTATACGTGTAAATAAAGGTTTTTTTTGGAACTTAAGTTTGTCTTTTTTGAATGGGCCATAATTAAAATCGTAACGGGCATACATACTAGGGTACCGAATATATCAGGCAAGGACATCCAGATTGCTACTGGAGAAGAAATTTCTTGTTTCGAGTCAGTAAATTACATCATTACTTGTAAAGAATTTCCCAAGTTGTCTTCTAAACGTTGTTTTTGGCATGTTCTTGTTTATTTTTATGTTTCTTTGGGGAATACATTACATCAATAAATATAAAGCCATTGACAACGAAGTCAGAATAGACTTTGAAACGTTTGGTATTCCTGCAATATACGTAGTTTTATTTCTATTGTGGTGTTATTCCCCAAAGAAACATAAAAATAATTTCCCAAGGATACAACAAAGAAAACTAAATTTACAATACTTTTTACAGGTACAGATCTGACATCATATGAAGAAAAGAAAGCAAACAATTCATCCGACCTCAAAGGCAAAGATACTGGGGCAAGAACGGGCCGTGGAGGGAAATATAGAGTCATTACTATAGAGCGGAGTTAATCAGCCATATATCAGCCCATAGTCTACTCCCGTCGATTTAGTACAATAAGAGATGTAGTCAGCTGCGTTTGTTTTGATTATAGGACATTGAACGATTTAACAAAGGGGTGTTGTCCAAACACTCGAATTGATGACACCGCTAGGTTTGGGAGGTTGATGAGGAGAATAAGCCTAGTGTACCTCGATGACTTTTTAGAAATCAGTCACATATTTGATGTCAATCTAAAAAACATCGCGGAAGTATTGTCCACAATTAAGAATGGGTTCAATCCCAAGAATGTTCCATGTTTCAAAAAGAGGGAAAGTTTGGGCAAGTAGTGAGCGAGTCAAGTCCCAGAGTAAAAAGGGCAAGATAGAAGCTATTTGGTATTGGCCAAGCCTAAGGATAAACATGACTTCGCAGCATTTTAGGTCAGCGTTTATACTGTAGAGTGCTGGGCGTTTAGCGATAATTGTTTCCTTTAACGAGATATCTTTATAAATTGAGCTTAGATTTCATTATTACAAATCAATAGTCAATATAAGTTTCCTTTTTATTATATTTGCAGCTGTCATCAAAATTTTGTTGGTATTAAAAGTTTTGCTGCAACTGAAATTTAAATACCTGTTAGTTTTTCAAGATCTTCATGTATTTACGGTTCTGTTTGAACTTCCTATAAGTACTGGAATATAAGAAAGTTTTTTTTTTAATTTTCCATGTCCATTGTGAATTTTATTGTTGGCACTTGAGTGATTTAAGATAGATGAGGGTAGGTCTTCAACACTATATTCCTAAATCACTAAATAAGTAAAATATTTCCACCATAAGTTTATTTTCGAATTATAATTCGTTATAGTTATTTCCTCGAAGCATGTTATAATCTATAGGTAACATTTAAAAATTCATGAAAAAATTTTGTTTATAGAATTTTCCTTCAAATTAAAAAAATGTTACATTGATATTCATAAACTTCCAAAATCACGAGAATGTCGTTGAAACTTGTAAAATTAGTTTTGAATCTTGTTAAGTATTTATTGTGGTTTTAAAATAATGGATATTTTCGTTATTTTGGTATAATTTGTATTGTATGTAAGGGATTTAGTTAATATATAAGGGATTATATATATTGGATTATAATATAAAAATAAAAATTACATACAAATCACAAAAATCACACAACTGACACATTTTAGTAACAACCAAACACACACACAGAAAAAAGTTACAAATAACTTTCTAAAGATTGATATGTACACCTCTAGCGGATTTTTTCAAAATTACTGAATCTGGCTGATCTGGATTTTTAACTGTGGGGTTACGGCAAAATCTATAAGCGTCGGCGTAATATACAAATTGAAAAAGAATATATTGCACTTAGGTTTTAAATTGTTAATTTTTACGGTTCCGTATATACAATATACGGATACCCTTATATATCACTCAGGATTTCTGCCTCTGTCACATCACAGCCATTTTCTCCTAAACTACTGGACGGAAGAGGTTGAAATTTGGTATCAATGACCCGATCAGGAGTACATATCGTAAAAGGAAAAAAATTGATTTTAGGGGTACTTCTGGAGGGAAAAACTAAAAAAATCGACCGTTCCCCCCACCTGATCTCCGAAACTACTGAGCCTAAAATTTTGAAAAAATAGGAAATATAGAGCGTTGCCTGAACTTTAGAGGAAAATTAAGGAGAAACCATTAATGTTAATTTTGGGGGGCAAATTATATCAAATTATATTAAATGAAAGGTCTCATTCTGAGGAACACAAATAATTTTTTTTATATTTAAAAAGATATTAACGAAAATATACCAAAATTTACTCATTCCCCCACTTATCTCCGAAACTATAAAACGTAAAGTTTTGAAAAAAATAGATTTATAGGTTCTGACCTGAAGTTTACTGAAAAAATAAGGAGAAACCTCTACTTTTAATTTTGGGGGGCCAATTACAGAACTAAATGGAAAATATAAAAATAAAATTGTTTCTAACCCATCATCTTATATATCAAATGAAAGGTCTCATTCTGAGGAACAAAATATATTTTTTTATATTTAAAAAGATATTAACGAAAATATACCAAAATTTACTCATTCACCCACTTATCTACGAAACTATAAAACGTAAAGTTTTGGAAAAAATAGATTTACAGGTTCTAGAACCTGAAGTTTACTGGAAAAATAAGGAGAAACCTCTACTTTTAATTTTGGGGGGGGCAATTACAGAATTAAATGGAAATATAAAATTAAAATTGTTTCTAACCCATCATGTTATATATCAAATGAAAGGGCTCATTACGACGAAAACAAACATATTTTTTTCATATTTTTAAAATAAATTAATTAAAACATAATAACAAAAATATATATAAATTTACACATTCCCCCCTTACCGCCGAAACCATAAGCTGGAAAATTTTGAAAAAAAAATGGAGTATAGTATAGCCCCTCACCTGAACTTTACTGGAAAATTAAGGAAAAACCCCTAATTTTTTGGGGGGGGGGGCAAATTATAGAATTAAATGGAAAATATAAAATTAAAATTGTTTCTAACCCAGCATGTTATATATCAAATAAAAGGGCTCATTATGAAGAAAACAAATATATTTTTTCCATATTTATAAAATAAATTAATTAAAAGATATTAACAAAAATATAAAAAAATTTACCCATTCCCCCTTATCTCCGAAACCATAAGCTAAAAATTTCGAAGTATAGCCCCTCACCTGAACTCTACTGGAAAAATAAGAAGAAACCCCTAATATTCATTTTGGGGGGCAAATTATAGAATTAAATGGAAAATAAAAAATTATAATTGTTTCTAACGGGTCATGTAATATATCATATCCCTGAGCTCATTATCACGAATAGGTACAAATATATTTTTTGTATTTTTTTAAAATGAATATTTTAAAATATATTAAAAACTGTTTTTAAAAAATTACCCATTCTCCTCGTTATTCCCCAAACTCTAAGACCTCATTTTTTTTTGTTTATAGGAAAAATATGAAAAAAATACCTAATTCTATTATTTGGCCTTCAAATAATAGAATTAAACGGAAAATAAATTAGTAGAAAACCCCCATAGTAATTTTAGGGACAATTTATACAATTAAATGGAAAATAAAGATTCAATTTTCAAACGCATCCTGTAATATATCAGATAAAATGCTCATTATGTGAATTACAAATATATCATATGTTTAAATCATTTGTATAAAAGATATTAATTCCCACTTTAGAAACACTATTTAAAATTTGAAAGATATGTTTTATTTATATTTTTAAATAATTTGAATAACAGATTTAATAATTTATAATTTAAACTTTGACCTATTTTGCCGTTTTTCTTCCAATCTACAGAGCCTCAACACTCAGACAGTAGATTATAAAAGGCATTTCTGAACGTTTATTAGTATAAATAAAAAACAAAACTCTAATGTTACTTTTTGGGGGCCAAATTAGAAAATTAAATACATATGTATTGTGACAAAAATCAAGCGAATTCTAAAGCAGATAAAATAAAAAGTCTATGTGTGGAAAATCAAAGTGTATATTTTTTATAAATTTAAAACGCTTCCTTTAAAAGATATAAGGGTAAGTATAAGAAAATGCACTCATTCCCTGCTTGTCTGAAAAAAGGATATTCGAATCTTGAAGGTGGTACGGAACCCTAAGTATGCGAGTCCAACTCGCACTTGACCAAATTATTTTTTTTTCTAATATAGCTAAAATTACGGTCTCCAAAGTTGAACCCCTGTCACTTATGAACTGGGAGTGTTAGTCTCAAAGTTCAACAACATCTTTCTCGGTTTTGCCACTCAGAGTGCTAAACGATACATTGGGGAAAAATTCATTTGTGGAATATTCTGATATGTTTCCCGCGATCTCATTGTGAAAATCTTTTTTATTTTGAAAAAATATCGATATAACGCACTTATGATGCAATGTTCATAAAACGGTAGTATTTCTTCATAAAATTTGTTAGGCATGAGTGTTTCTAATGAGAAAGTAACTAAAATTACTAATGTTTTTTTTTAATTTTCACGTGATATTCTCAAGCCTCTGATCCCTTACAACCATTTTGCCAAAAATATTTTATCATAAAAACAATACTCCTTTATCCGAAAAAAAAGTTATATTGTCACAAGGAGGTCCCGAATGTTCCACAATTTTATTTGACTCTAATGTATCTTTTAGTACCAAAAGAAGCATAAGTAAGGAAGACGAATTTGAACTTAGTTTAAAATCCTTCGGTTTATTATTGAAGTTATTTAATCTGCACCAATTCTGTAGTTTTGGGTTTAAATAGCTGTGAAAGACCAGTTCTCAAGGATCCTAATTACTCTGGTCTTTGCTTATAGGAGATCAAGGTAATGGAATTGAAGAAAAACCAGGTTTTGCGTTTCTTATGTGAAAAATGGAAATCTGCCATGAAACTTGTTCCAAAACTGTTCTTATTATGATTGTAGAAAAACGAATTACTTTGCTTTATATCACTAATTTATTTATGTATTTAATAAATAAACATAAAAACCGTGACTAGGTTTGACAATACTATGTCATTTTCAAACGGAAACAAATTCGAGCAAAAATCAGGTTTGGCAATCGGTTCACCCCTTAGCCCATTACTGGCTGATATTTTTATCTCTCATTTAGAAGAATCCGTAATGTCCTCTGAGCTTACCAAAAACCATATTTTATTCTGGTATAGGTATGTCGACGACATTTTAGCTTACTTTACAGGCACAAAGAGACAACTTAACACTTTCCTATCATTCCTTAATATTGTACACCGTAAAATCAAGTTTACTCTGTAAACTGAAAGTAACTCATCTATCCATTATCTAGATCTCACCCTCACCAATAAACATAATAAAAACACTATTTTGTCTGTTCATTGGGTTTTCTCTCCTCCAAATTTTTTCCTGCAACAGATAAGTATTTAAAAATTGTATATGTAGAACAAATTGTAGTAAGGCAATTTCGTAAAATTGCCCGGATTACTGGCTGGCCGTACAGAGATTCTTCCTCACAGTTATTCTGAGAGAAAGAGATGTCTACAAAATGATCAATCGTTTAGTGTTGTTTTCGAGGTTTTTTCTAAAAAATTTTCGCTTTGATCTTGAATTTGTTGTTTGTCAAATTGTCAATATACAATACATTACTTATATACAGGAATACTGTTTGATCATTTTGTAGACATCTCTTTCTCTCAGAATAACTGCGAGGAAGAATCGCTGTACGTACAGCCAGTAATCCGTGAAATTTTACGAAATTGCTTTACTACACTTTGTTCTACATATACAAATTTTAAATACTTATCCGTTTGCGGGAAAAAAATTGGAGGAGAGAAAACCCAATAAACAGAGAAAATAATTCATGACCTCCTCAACAATCTTTTCGAAATTACATAATAAAATCACGTTCAATATATTCAGAAAGCCAACATTTACAGACACTATTATCCCAAATTCAGCTCACACAAACTAGCAGCATACAAATCGATGATACATAGAGCTCTTACATTACCCCTTTCCAAAACCGACTTAAAGAACGAACTGAATATCATCAAGAGCATAGCCATTAATAATGATTGTAACCATAAGTTAATTAATAAACTTATTTCCCGGAAAGAAAGTCACATTGCGCAAAATTTAATCTATCCAAAAATCAAACATAACAATGTTAAATTTAAATACGTTAGCCTTACTTATTTTGGAACCACAAGTGAGAGAACAGCGAAACTTTTGTCATAGCATTATATTAAAGTTAGTTTTAGATCCCAATCAAAATTGTCAAATCATATTTTTAACGCCAAAGACAAAATAAGTGATAAGTTCTTGAAATCTGGAGTATATAAACTAAAATGTTCAGAGTGCAATAGCTTTTACCTTGGTATGACCTGTATAAATTTCAATATTCAATATCTTGAACACTTACGTTTCTTTAGATTAAATAAAACTGACTCAACATTTGCAAATCATTTTCTTACTACAGAGCATACATTTCCTAAATTACAAGAAACAGAGATCATTCACATTTTTAAGCCATTTATTGAAACACTTGAGAACATAGAAATTGACAAAAGCCGTAATAATTCCGTTTCTTGCAATTTACTAGTTAACGAGCAGGTAGATTTTAAAAATAGCATCCGATTAGAATTTTTTTTAGTAACTAATAATCAAAAATGATATATTTAAATTTTCTTAATCAGTTTACCACTTTGTTTCTATGCAATATTTTTATAACAAAAATGCCATATTTATGTAATCCTTTCGAGAATTTAACACATACCTACTGTTGTAGAGAAGACTCTTCGGTCTGTTTCAAAATGTTTTGTCGTCATTTATGAATTTGATTCTGTTTGAAAATGACATAGTATTGTCGAAACTAGTCACGGTTTTTATGTTTATTTATTAAATAAATAAATAAATTACTGATATAAAACAAAGTAATTCGTTTTTCTACAATCATAATGATAGTATATCACAAAGTAATGGCTTCCACCATCAACTGTTCTTATTAATTGAAAAGTTACAAAACGAAGTTAACAGGATGAAACTGCAAAATACTAATGACCAAGAAGGAGATATAATCAATGAACTGTATGAACGACAAAAGAAAACCAACAACTTAATTATTTATAATTTAGTGGAACCTGTGAATAAAAGGGATATATATCATTTCTGAGGATTTAGCCACTGTATCCTCAATATTTAAAGATATTACTCAAGAAGATATTAAAGTTGTCAAAATTGTAAGATTTGGTAAACCCAATAAGAATGGAGCTCGTGCACAAAAAGTTGTATTGACTAACTCTTTTGATGTCATTAATATTTTGAAAACCAAGTTTAAAGTTGCTAAAGCTAAAAGCTTCCGATTTGACTCTACGGCAAATACACAAACTCAACAAAGTGAAAATTTACATAAAAGGTAATTCGTCTAAAAAACTTACCACATGCCATTCCATAGGTTCACCATCTTTATCAATTTTTACAAAATGTAGGTGGGTTAAGAACTAAACTAAAAGCTCTAGAAATAGCTATAGCTCAATGTGATTATCCAGTAATAATTTTTACAGAAACTTTGTTAACTTGTGATTATAATTATTTTGAATTAGGATTGACTGGGTATGTTGTGTTTAGAAGTGACCACAATTCTGTTCTTACTGGAAAACTTAGAGATTGGGGTGTCTTAATTGCCTGTAAAAGTGACTTAAATGTGTAAAAGGTAATAACTCCCGATTGTGAAGTTGACCAAATCTTTGTAACGTTAAAGATCAATAATAAGTGCATGGTTTTGGGTGGAGTTTATATACCTCCAACTTCCAACGTAGGTACATATATATCTCATTGCAATTCAGTCGAACACATTATGGAAGAATTTGGAAACTTACTACTATGTGGTGATTACAATATACCAAATGCTTGATGGAGTAATGGATGGTTTAGTTGTGGAATGCCCGAATGACTCTCCTGCAATGTATTTATCTAATTCGTTGGCTAACTTCAATATGTGTTAAATTAATTATACACCTAATAACCGCAATATTTTTCTAAATTTAAGCTTTAAAAATTTGAATAATGACGATGTAGGTGTTCTTCTTGATCTATTGTTTGATAATAGTATACATCATTCGACCATTGCTTTAAAATTACCTGGTTGAAGAAAAAACTATCATCTAAATTATGAGGCATTATATTTTGATTTTAGAAATGCCAATTATGTAGGATTAAATGATTACTTTGCTACCATTAACTGAGAACAAGTTTTGTCAAACCGACATGATGTTAATTACACTGTAGCAGTATTTTATGATATTATATGTACTGGTTTTGACTTATTCATCCCAATTAAGAAATTTTTAACCACTTCATTTCCAGTTTGATTTAATGGCAAATTAAAGCGATTAACTTATTTAAATGCATCGGAAATATAAATTGTCTGAAAGAAGAGATGATTACTTAAAATTTTCTCATTTGAGACATGAATGCAAACAACTTTCCACTCAATGTTATACAAACCACTTAAATCGTATTGAAAATAACATTTTTTCGGATCCTAAACATTTTGGTCATAGCTCAGGTGATAATAATCAGGATATAGTTAATTTATTTGGTACATTTTCTCTACTACATATACAAGTTGAAACTCTAAAATTAATCAGATTCCAATTGTTAATTACAAATAGAATATTGATGTGAATAGTTGTCATATAGAGGTTTCAGACATAATTGAAAATGTTTTAAATATGCCATGGAAATTATGCATCGGTCCAGATTGCCTGCCAGCATTTGTACTTAAGCATTGTATATTTACCCTTGTGAAACCAATTCAGTACTTATTTAATCTATCGTTAAGCTCTGGGATTTTTCCAGATTTTTGGTAAACTAGTTGTTTAGTACCTATATTCAAGTTTCAAATGATGGAGCTGTTAACCAATGAACCTTACCTAAATTATCTGATTGCCTTGTTAATAAATGTTTAATGTGGGATTATAAAGATTTAGTTGATTATCAGCAACATGGTATTTGCAAATGTAGGTCTACAACTTCTAATTGGGTACTTTATAGTCATTATATTGCCGATTCAATGGAACATAATAATCAGGTTAACGCAATGACTACTAATATAAATGGACCTGCCTGTTTACATTAAAAGTGGGTTGAAAGATGTTGTCGGAAAATAGTAAACAGCAGCTAGAGCCGCTTACCAATGTCAAACTTCTTACCGTTCTATAAACTAAGTCGTAAATCTAGGTATATATACGCATTGACTGAACGCCTAAACGGTGATAATTTACCCCGTTTATGACCAGCAGGCAATAGCGGAAGTTTACTTATTTACATTTATAATTTTTAAAGTGTTTTGGGGTTGAAACTTTTTTGAAATCAATGATTATTTTGTATAATTGTAAAAAACAGTAATATAGTGTTATTTCAGTGTTTTACATGCAGGAAAACGGCATATTTGATTGCCGAATTATCTTCTCACCGGTAAGGGTCATATTACAAAAATGTTAACTGAGTTTTACAAAAGGTCATTTAAGCAACAAATAAAACTATATTTTACGTGAAAAATAAATATTTTGATAATTACTGTTACAAATTAATAATTAAACCACTAATTGTTTTAAATGTACTGTTGGAACCGGAAAATTTGTAAAAAAATGTTGATACATTTGTTTACAAAGTGTCTCTTTCTATTTTTGTCTTATGTTTCAACCCATTTTTCCTTTGGTCGTTTATATTAGTACTCATTGGGTTAACGCTATCTACACAGACTTCTCTAAAGCCTTTGATAAAATTAACCATGATCTGCTTATTGCTAGAGTACAAGGTTATGAATTTGGGGGTAAAGTGCTTGAGTGGATAAGTAGCTTTCTTATCGGTAGATCCCAATATGTGAAATATGGCAATTGTCTATCTCAATGAGTATCTGTGAAATCAGGAGTTCCTCAGGGGTCTCATATTGGACCTCTAGTGTTTAACATGTTTGTAAATGACTTATCTTTAATTATTATAAACAGCAAAATTCTTATGTTTGCTGACGATCTTAAATTCTTTCGAAAAATTAACAACTTAACTTATGCCACTCTGTTACAAAATGATTTCAAACACTTAGCCAGTTGTTGTGATGTAAATATGCTTTCCTTTCATATAAAAATATGTTTTAAAATTACTAGAACTAGACAACTTGCAAATTATTCTTATAATATAAACAATATACTGCTGCAAGAACAAAGTAAAATCAAAGATTTCGGAATTTACTTTGACTCCAAATTAATTTTCAAGCATTATGTTAACGATATTACAACTAAGGCCTTAACAATGTTAGGGTTTGTCTTAGAAGTAGCAATCAGTTTTCTGTACAAGCCTTGAAGTTGTTATATTTTACCTTAGTTCGATCTATTTTGGAATATGGTTCACTTATTTATTGCCTCTGCTTCATATAATATAGACAACACTGAGAGAGTACAAAACAATGTTTTAAAAGTGAGCGCATATAAACTAGGTACCAATAGACAACAGTATACATATGATGAGATCCTCTCAATACTGACATTTCGTCATTACATCACAGAACAATGCAAGCAGATTTGAGCTTCGTTCATAACATTTTGAACGAAAATATACAAATTCCAGAGTTATTCGACTTGATAAATTCTAATGTTAATACTAGAATAACACGTAATACTGTGATTTTCAACATTGCATTTCATAATACAAATTATGGTTGTAATGAACTATTACTGGGATTTTAAGACTAGCCAATATTCATGGTAGCAGTTTAGAGTTATTTGTAATATCTATAACAACATTTAAAAAATTATTTAAACATTTGAACATGTAAGTTTCTAATTTACATTTTATATATACATATTATTTTTTATCACTGTTTACTCTCTGTTAAAATTAATGTTAATTTATTGTAAAGTGGTACAATCTTAAATAAATAAATAAAATAAATAGAGCATAGGGCGATGGCCTTAAACATTAACATTTTCAAGATTCACAAGAAATTTCGGAGAGATATAAAGCTCCTTGCAACAACTGAAGAATTCATAGAGCATTAATTTGTTTGAATTAAATGACTTCATTTTGCTTAATATAGTGTTAATTGTGTATTATTTGTTACATGTATTATGTATTTGTGGTGGTTTCCTAAATTTGTTAACAAATTAACGTATATTATTACTGTTGTCAGTTCTAGACAAATCTCTTAAAACTACTTACCCAAATAAAATAAAACTAATTTCTTCTTTTTTGTCAAAAACAATTTATTTATTAATTATATGAGTTGTAATAAGTTGTATAAGCAATAAAAAATAACTTACTACAATAAGAAACTGAAACTAAATTACATGTATAAAACAATGACGATTAAAAAATGCTTGCAAAGCTACAGACATTTAGAAGTTGTAATATGATTCAGAAATAATATACATAGTAGTACGATAAATTGTGTACAATAAATAGTGGATATAAAATGAAACGATTTTAAAATTTAAACAATATATACATATATACTCCTCAATGCAAAGCAAAAGACATTCTAAGGTAGTAATTCAAATAAATATAGATCAATTACTCAACGAGCAGTGAGTAACAATGAGAAAGATAAAGTCGAAGGAGTTCTATGTAAAAATATTAAAATAGTATGTAGTAAAACACCAAATTTCTGTATATTCTAATCTCAGAAATGTTTGACCTGTTTGAGTGTCGTTGAGAGACAGGGTTATTTTGTAAACTAAGTAGAAGTGCTGTAAGTATCTGGTAACACAATTTCTTTGTATCATTCCAACATCAAGAGTATTAATACCAATATACATGGGTTACAAACTCCGGATCCATTGAATACCCGGTTTTTGCTTTTGACTCTAAATAATATATTTTTCAATTAAATTTAAGAACAAAATTCTTGCTTTATTATTTACGTTTCTAAAATAATATTTATTATTATAATAATATCTAATAATAGCAATATTAACTTCATTTTTTCATTCAAACAACAATAAAAAGGGCGTCATATAGCTATTTTTTTTATAACATAAAAATATCTCCTAATGAAAAATCACATTTGTATTCATTTAAACATAAGTTGAAATAAATATAATGAAAATCCCACAAAAGGATAATCCTTGTGCGAGGGATAAAAAAAACCTACTATTTATTGGGTTATTTTTCTGTATCGTATGGTATTTAACTCGTAGTTTAGTGAGTTTATTGACAAAGGAATAGCAAATATATTTTTATTTCCAAACCTGATATTTCAAAAGTTTCCTATGTTCTAGAGCATAGTTTGTGCTTCTGTCATATTGCAAAAGTCCTCTAAATTTTTTCCATAGGTGTTTCTGTTTGTGTATTTTGGTTTATTGCTTTGCAGTAACATATGAGCAGTTTAGTAGAGAATGCCTATATATATATATATATATATATATATATATATATATATATATATATTATTTTAGGGTTTGTGTGTGTTAATTATTATTTTATTTATAATTTTTGCTCATTTACACTTATTTATTTATTTATTTGCAAAACACACTTTGGGCTAGCCAATTTATTTTGATTGATCCACTAAATTTTGTGCCCTTTACATTGGGTGTCAATTTATTTTGAATTTATTATATTTATAATTATTATTCTTTATTTTGTATTATTATTTAATATATTAATTTATTATTTTATTAACTTTATTTGATTAATTTAACTTCTCAGGGTTTTAATTTTTTTTATTACTCCTATCTCAAGGTGGTTCAACAGGTTCTAATATTTAAACTTAATACTTTAATTTTTACTTTCCTTATGACTGCTCTGCCACTGCGTTCTTTCACTGGTTCAACACTATTACTCATTTTTATTTTTCAAACCTCTTTAACTTTTTAACTTTTTTTGAATCTAATTTAAAATTTTATTTTTATTGGAAAGAATCTAGATGTAATTAATGTTCAATATTATTCTTGGCTTGTAATAAATTCAACACAACTTTCCATTTCAAATTTCAACAATATCCTTTATTAACATTATATGAATAATTTAAACAAACAATTAATAAATAAACAAATGAAATCTTTCCTACCTACTAAATTTTATTTTAAATTTTTTTTTTCGAGAAATTTCTCTTTCATGCTCTTATTTAAAATCTAAAATTTGTTATTATAACATCCTTATCTAGTATACAAATAAATAACGCAATATTCATTTTATTTACAATTTCAACCAATTATTGTTGCACTAACCTTTTTTTTCTCCTCGTTGTGAATAATGTCCAAAAATTCCAAATCTGTTTATTGTCCATTCAAAACTTTCATTTTATAAACAAATTTTTTTTTATTGGTTCCCATTCCACTTTTACATGTTCATCCATATTGTTTACTTCTTTATTCATGTCAATTAAATTACATTATAATTTACCAAAATCTTCTTAGTTATTATTTATCAACAACTACCATTTTTGTTGATCAGTACCAATGTTTATTTGAAATTCCCACTTAATTGTCATTTTGTCGGTCAACTAGGCACTACACTTTAATTTACCCACCTAAAAATCTGCCAACCTTCAATGTCATTGGAATTGTTTGTTTTCACAACATGTCTCATCACTTTTCACTACTTAACCTCTATTAACAAGTTCTTAGGTTATTGTAACGAAAACAATACATCACATGCTCTGAGATTATTATAATCAAACATCATTAACTACAGAGATTGCTTCTATTCAAAAATCGGAAATGACAGAGACCGCTACTATTCAAACATCGGAAGTGAAAGAGCCCGCTACTACTCACACATCGGAAGTCAAAGAGACCGCTGCTATCTAAACGTAAGCTTTTATAGTCTTTTCAAAACAAATGCCTACTAATTTGCGTTTAATCTGGCCCATCACCCTGTTTGGCTCGGTTTTTCAATTGTTTTGGGGCGTATTCATTTGTTTTTTGCGTTTAACGAATTCTGTCTGGACCGTCACCCTAAAATGCTTAGCCCATGTAAATCTCCATAAGAAACAAAAATTTTCTTTTATGCTTAATAAATGTTTTATGTTAATAAATGCTTTGTTTACTTCTGTATTGATCATAACTTTTTCAAGGTCATTACCCTTTTCACAAATTTACCGCAAAATTTTGAATAATTGAAATTTGAGTTATAAAATTCTCTTCTTTATCATCTCTAATGTTTATTGAACAATTTTCTTTTATTTCTATTCATTAATTTAAAAGTTCTTTACATTTTTGTTTTCTCTGTTAGTTGTTTATATGATGCTTTTCTTAATAATTTATTTTGTACTGTTGCAATTGCATGCATTTTTACTAATTAATGTTGCTTTAGGTTTCTAGCATGGATTTTACTGTTTTCCTCACAACTTACATTATTATTTTTGAAGATATATCTCAAGATATTCTTTTTCGTTGTATGATGACTCATCATCATTTTGAATTACCTTTTTTGGACTACTTGTGAGTATTTACAAATATTATTACTATTAAAATTATCTTAACTATTTCCTATTATATACATTTTTTTCCTTTCTCAAAGTCCAGATAGTTTATTTACAATTATTTCTCCTTTTTACTGTTTCGTTAGAATGGCTTGTTTTCGAAACTGAAATACAAGAGTTGTGCTGACCCTTCATTCACTAAATGATTTTATTGAGCCTTTTTTTATCTTAACATCTGACTCTTAGTTGATTCTTTTCAACTCTTACCATATATTTCAAGAAAATTTGCTTTATTATTAATAAAAATTTTCCTTTATTCATTTAAATTCCCCTGATGGTTATGCAACCAACATACTTGCTATGTAGACATGCTTTTTGTCTACATTCTGTTTGACTCTATTTGATATTTTCCTTTTATTTTGTTTATGGCTATTTTAATTCCATAACAATATATATATATATATATATATATATATATATATATATATATATATATTTTCAAGTTGTCAATTGAATCCTGAGGTGTACGTCATCGACGTTCATTATCCATAATTTTAGCTTCAGGTTTGTTGTCTTCGAAGGTATGACATAATGACGGCATAAAACCCCACCAAACTATAGGAACAAGTTTAAGAAATCCCAACTCGATACATAAAATGACACGATGCTGTGGCCAATATACTGCGCCAGGAACTAGAACTGAAACTTGAACTATCACAGTCGGAAGAATAGCAAAATATATACAAACTAGAATCTGTTTTAGAAAATAACAACTACAAGCTGTAATGGGACCGCCCGATACTGACTGATCGGACTGTTGCTCACAATAGACCAAATATAGTTCTGGTAGATAAAGTATCTCGGAAAACAACTTTAATTGACATAGCAGTCCCTAACAGCAATAATTGAAATATTAAGAAGGCTTAGAAAATAACCCAATACAAGGATTTGGAATGTCAAATAAAGACACAGTGGTACATGAACAACACACGAACTGTACCAATTGTTATTTCAACGACAGTAGTTCCAAAACATCTATTAAACAATTTATAATACCTCGGTCTGGATGAACATCTTTACTAACTAATGCAAAAAGCCGTCCTATTAGGAACATCCCGAACGGTCAGAAAATTCATGGGAAACTGCAACCACGACGCTAGCCACAGTGCTAAATCCTTTTGATGTCTTTTATATCTGGGGTTTAGTGAATTTTCCCCCAAAGACACGCTATGCGTGCCTTAGAGGCAGTGTGCGTGCCATACATTGTATGGTCAGATTGCTGGAGTGTACATTTGCTTGACAATTTTCACAGTCGTTTTAGGTACATTTACAATAAATACATACACAGTTATTACTATTTGACAAAAGAACACTTACTGAATATAGATAACAAAATAAAGTGGAATACATTTGCAATACAAAATGAATCACATTAAACTACAAGTTAGGGAAATATCTTCTGCGCTTGTTTGTACAGTATATATAATACATATAAAACTCGAAACATAAAAAAAGTTTCTCCATGTTAAATGCGAAATAGAAATTCACGAAGAGGCTCTAAATTGTAATAATAGGAGTTCAAATTTTGATAGCTCTTATATTTGACTTTCCTACAAGCTTACAACCTGCTTGTAAGTTGAAACAATTGATTTCCCAAAAACTTAATTTTCACACTCGTTTCTTTAATAATCCTTCTAAATTCATTCAGGGGTAAGTAGGTGGTCCATAATGGCCATCAATATTTGAAATAAATCCCAAATTTCACACAGAAAATATGTATTGTGTCTACAGTAGCACTTAGGTGTAAAACTTTGCATCAAATATTGTTTAATATACCTTATTAATTTATTTAATACGCGTAATATAGGTGATGTATTGAATATAATAAAGATAATAATATGAGAGAAAATAAATATGTTGAAATTAATTTGCCTAAAATTATAAAACTCACCAATCGGTTTGTAGTACTAATAATTAGTCAACTATTTCCAATCACTAAATGCCGTTAAATTACTGTTTTAACTACTAAAATCTGTTGATAACCATTTTATCAATATACTTGTGCTATAACAAATATTGACAAATAATAATCTGGATAAAATAATCGATCATACCAAGCATATCTTAATTTATCCATTATATAATAATTATAATGATTTACTTATATTGATAACTTTTACATATATCAACAAATAAAGGCCTTGACTAGAATCACTAGAGGGGCACGTTACAATAACAATTCTCCTTAAGATTTTCTCTAACTATCTGCTACATTTTCACTATATCAAACTTATTTTAAACTTACTATTATAACATTTGCAAACGCGTTTTCTCTTTTAGCTTTTTATTTGTTTAGACAATATAATTCAGTCGAAAAGCTTTTGTTTCTCGCAATAAAAATGTTACATGACTATTTACCCTGAGTATATTCTAACACAACTATAGATAGTATTTTGACCCTACTACAAATTCAGATCTGTAAAAATAAACATTCACCAACCAATAGAGATTTTTAAGAGACGTTAATAATAGTTTATGAGCAATATTTTAAACAATTTTAAGAGCAAACTCCTGAAAATTATTTGAAACTTAAGATCTCCAAAAATATGAACTTTTTCTTTGGTGTTTGTGAAAAGTGATGAAGCGTCCAAATGCAGTCAATATATTAGTTGTTGAGAATTAGAAAATCTTTAAAATGAATGTTTATAAATATTGATCATCATTTTTCATAAAGAGAGGCCCGAATAACCCACATAGAGCGAATCGTATTAACCACCATCAAAAGATAGGGAAAACTTTATATCACATGTGTTGAAAAACTAATAAACCGGTAGCGCCTGGTTTTGGCATACATAAAATAGATGTAAATTACTATCAGTTCCTACAAGCCCAGTTCTACAGCTTCTAAAGTGACGAAGATACGATTAAAAAAAAAGCTACATTTTTCAATATTTTTTGTTTTTCCCTGTTACTAATGATCCAATCGGATCGAGCCTGTGCTCATTTCATTGGTATTTTCATGCTTTATAATTGACCTGTTGACACCATTGAGATTAGTTTATTATTTTTAATTTTATAAACATGCTAAGAAAAAAAACGTAATTTTCTTGCTTCAATTGTTTATAACAAAGTAAAAAACCATAGTTGCGAGTGGAAAATATAGCAAAATATCGCTAGGAATCTTTGTTAATGTGGTGGCACAGTCGGTATCCTGATAGTATTTTTTACACATTATCAGTTAATTTTTGCTCTATTGATTGCTCTAAAAGTGTTTTTCAAAACATGTTGTAACCCAGAGGCTTATTTAATATATACACATAAATTATTTAAAAATAATTTGGTCATGTGCGAGTTGGACTCGCACACTAAGGATTCTGTACCACCTTTAAGAATTGTAGGTGAATCAAATTATATATTTTTCTAATATTCCAGTTTTCGAAAGGCAGGGAATGATTGCATTTTCTTATATTTACCCTAATATCTTTTAAACTAAGCCTTTTAAATTACTTTCAGTGACGCCTAATATAAACTATTGTCTGAATTTTTGTCTCAGTAGATTGTAAGATAAAGGGAAAAATGGGTCAATTATTAAATAGTAAATTATCTAATCTTTTAGAGAAATTATTAAAAAATAAACAAATGAAATATATTTTTCAAAGTTTTAGATAAAGGGGAAAATAAGTCGATTTTTAATATTTTTGTTATTTCTTTTAAAACAAATAATTTAAAAAATATGAAAAAAATATATTTGTATTTTATTCGATATGTTACATGATGCGTTAAAAAAATTGTTTTCCATTTAATTTTCCCCTAAATTAATAATGTGGTTTTCTACTAATTTTTCTTAAAAAGCTTAAGTGAAGCCTTGAACCACTAATTATTTTCAAAATTGTAGGTGGTATGGTTCTGGAAATAAAGGAGGAAATTAGATTTTTTTATATTTTTGTTAATGTCTTGCAAACAATTAGTTTTAAAAATATGAAAATATATATATTTGTAGTCCCTATAATGAGCCCTATTATTTGATGTATTGCATGATGCGTTTGAGAAAAGTTATTTTTTTATTTTCCGTTTAAGTTTATAATTTGCGTTCCAAACTGAATAATAGGGATATCTATTTTTCTTTTAAAGTGAAAGTAAGGCGTAATTTTTTTCAAAATGTTAGACCTTAAAGATCTGAAATAAATGAGGGTATGAGAATTTTTTAAATATTTTGTTAATATCTGTTAAACAATTTATTTAAAGATTATGAAAAAAATTGTATTCCAGATAATAAGCCCTTTTATTTGACGTATTCATTTTATTATTTTCCGTTTAAAAGTTGGGAATGGGTATTTTATTATATTTCTGTTAATATTTTAAAAAAATATTTTAAAAATATGAAAAAAATATATTTGTATTCTTCATAATGAGCCCTTTGATTTGATATATTACATGATGCGTTAGAAATAATTTTAATTTTATATTTTCCATTTAATGCTGCAATTTTCTCCTCAAAATTAATATTAGGGGTTTCCTCTTATTTTTCCAGTAAAGTTTATGTGAGGCCCTATATCTCCATTTTTTCATTATTTTGTGTTTTATAGTTTCTGAAAAAATGCGGGGAATAGGTAATTTTTTTTTATATTTTTGGTAATATTTTCTAAATAATTTATTTAAAAAATATTAAAAAAATGTTTGTGCATGCATAATGAGCCCTTTGATTTGATATTTTACATGATGTGTTAGAAACAAAAATTAATTTTATATTTTTCATTTAATTCTGTAATTGGCCCCCCAAAATTAATATTAGGGGTTTTTCTTTATTTTTCTTTATTTTTTTATTAAAATTCAGGTGAAGCCCTATATCTTTAGTTTTTTTAATTTTACGGCTTAAAGTTTCGGAGTTTTTACAGAAAATATAAAATACCCTTTGTTACTCCGATGAGATGCAGCTTTCGGTAAAATTGATTAAGTAATTTTTTAGTGAAATTGTAACAAACAAAAAATCAATCATCTTTCCTCGTTAGACATATTATTAAGTTAGATTATTTTTTGAGTGGCAATTATTAATGTGGTAAACAAAACAGAAAACATTTATATTAGTTTCTAAGTATATTCTTTGTATACGACATTAATAACCTAATCACGTGTAAAAAGAACAAATTTTGTTTCGAAGTAACACCACAGGATAATCACACCCAGAAGCGAAACTCTTGTCGGAACCTTTGATGTTTTGGGGTCAAGATTTCGTGAGCTTGAACATAATCGGCCATTACTTTTAACAGTAACAATATCCGGGCGGTAACTTTAAATTAAATATAAGGACGAATTCGTATTAAAAGAGGAACATATTTGAAAAATGTTTTAGAGACATTTGAATAAAAAAAATTAATCAGAAGTCGTGTGAAAATAAAGGTATGTGTTTACATATCTGTGACATACCAAAAGTATATTTTATTTCTCAAAATTTTTTGACAAACTGACCTTACTTGTATACCTCGTTCTTATGCAATTGTGAATAATAAATAAATCTTATAATATTTAGTGCTAGTATGGCGATCCTTGGACTGTTTTGTTTTAAACACGATAAAATTCACTTCATAGTTATGTTATGATTGATAATTGATATGTAGTTGAATATTGTGTACATGTAAGTAACATGTATTTAACTGATTCTTTGTGAATAATAGGAATATTTTTGTAGCTTTTATTATAGGGTACATTTTTGAATAATATTATAATACCTTATAATTCTGTGGTTCATTGACCCTACTCTCAAATTTATGACTTTGTCGCACATGCGCAAAGCAATTTGTATCTGGCTGCAACGGAGAGTTTCGATTCTGGTTTTGATTATTCTGTGGTAACACGATATAGGGCAACATACAATTGCCTGGGCGAAAAGCATACTTAAGTCTACTCCCGCCAAGCTCGTAGACAGCAGGGGTTCAACCACCCTCGCAATTTTTGGAGATTTTGTTCACGATTAAATTTTAATCCCTTCATAATCTTTTTCATAGGAATAAATATTATGTTTATACAATTTTATATATCCTGGAAATACGTGAATAATTTATCAGCCCATCATTAATGAAAAAAAGTCTCCAAGCCCCCGAAAAAAATATCGAATCCAACGGCAAAAATTTCTTGGCTACGGCCTTGACTCCAGCAACCTTTAATGTTCAACCCTGTGCTTTATTAATTGTCATTACAAACGCTAGTTTTACGGGAATTTGTAGCCGTTTAAATAGGAAAGTCAATTTTGAGGGTATCATCATGGGAATTCTTGGTATAAAAACAGTTTCACCAGTTGCATTGCCAGTTAATATCATTCATTTGATCTTTTCTTTTTAAATTGACTACTTTGAACCTTGTACCGTTGCACAGTTTCAGTGGACTCAAATTTCTGAGCAATATAATAGGAGCAACTACTTTTAATATTAATTTGAAACCAATTTAGTTTTTTAGTGGATATGTTACTAATATCGGGATAAAATTGTCAAAACTCTTTCCAGATTTTGCCCCAAAACACAAATATTATTAAAATGTAGGTAGACATTTCCTGCTTAAAATTTCCTATTTCTTATTTGGAGGAGAAAATTAGAAAATTGCCAATTATCTTCGCTAAACGATCGAAATCCTCATATTTGTTTAAGTTCACATGTCGTTATATGTTTGAAAGATGCGATCTTTTGAACAATGCATTGAATTCAACTGCTCACGTTCCCCTGGTTATAACTGGCAAAATTTAATGGAAATCTCTAGAGAATAAAACAATACAATCACCCATTGGACAATTACTCTTGAGCAGATCTTGCATTGTCCTGTGTGGTGCCTCAACTAAAGCTTTATGAGACATAGAAGCCTCATCCCATCCCCTGTTTAGAGATATTGCAAATGCTAGTGGCGTCATCACTACATATTTTTCCAAAACTGTGGCTGCTACGCCGGACGATGCCACAGCTAGGGCAATTTTTCTGTCTTTTGCTAATAATACATTTAATAAAAATGTTTTACCTGTGCTTCCAGGGGCATCTAAAAAAACATTTTACCTTCATTACTACTATTATTTGAGGACATTTTTGTTCAGCGTTCAAGTGACACTCATCTTGAATGATTTGCAATAGTCTCAAATCATTATGTTAGTTTCTCGTAAATACTCTGTATTGAATATTGCAATTAAATTGAAATTTAGTATCATGGTGAATCCAAAACTTTTATAGATTTTCCTGACAGAGATTCCACATATTTATTCAATGCAAATAAAGCTTGATAAAATAGTTGAGTCAAACAATTCTTGACCTCTGTGATGCATACACACAGAAATCTTCAGCTATGCTTTGACGATCATTTTGTCAAAGAAGATGTGGGTCGGTAACTAATTGATTTAGCTGAGCAGCATAAGGCAGTTTTAGAAAGCGTACTTTTCCAATGACAGTCGACTTCTAGCAGACCCATTGCTTTACAAAGTCCTTGAAATGTTTAATAAGTTATACCTTGAAAAGTACGTTGACAACTGAAATTATAATATCGTTTTTTTTTTCAGAGTTAAAATTTTACAAAATTTTCTTATTCCTACCCTCTAATACAAAGTCTACGGAAAGAAGTAGGACTTTTTACTACGTGGAGTAACATCTACGACTCGGACGCGCGGCGCGGGGTTACGGGGAGCCCGTCCGGGTCGGTCAAATCATGGCGACAGGAGATTAATTTCGTTGGGTGTTAGATATTTTGTATTATTTCCTAAGGTATTCATTTAATTTGCCTGGTGTAAAGGGAAAAAATATTCTTCATGCAATGATGAAGCCAACTAACGTATTTAAAATGATGAGGATTAATACCGTATTTGTGTAAATAGCGTTCCAATTACCGTTTTATAATTGCCCATTTTTTTAAAAGTATTAAAATGAGTATAGCATGTTATCCTTAAGAGACTACTTTTTTGTAGACCTCTATAAGATACACATCGGAATGTCTTCGATGACACATTAGATATAATATCCAAAAAAAATGTATCAATTAGATGTTGCGGTTTTAGTTTAATGCTGGTTCAATGCAAGTATATAATTGACGAAGGACCTTTAGCGGAACAATCTATAAAACAAGTGCCGTCGCATAAATTAAATTAAATTAATTCACCAAATAAAGTTAATCACTAACCTTTTAGGTCAAAGCTCTGCAGGTGGTGTTTTCTTGGTTCTTCTATCTTCAGAGGCGAGCCCCGCAGCGGCAGGAACAGTTTTTAGAGCTTTATCTGGACAACACGTTACACAAAAAGTAGCGACGTAATGTTCATTGATTGAGCAAACAAAAAATGCGGGTTTAACAACAAATGATGCGCTTTTGTAAACACAAAAGAAACAGAATAAAAGCGGTTTAGCGGTTGTTACGACCGGAACTAATAACTCGCGGAATCGTAACACAATAACAACAAAAAGCGGCCATCTTAAGACGGAATTAAAAGCGTCCAAATAGCTTGGAATACAATACACGAATCACGAATACTGTCTATATTTTACAAGCAAAAAACACTTAAAATTAGCATTAGCGCGACGGAAGGTTTTGGAAAAGGTGCAGAAATTTAAAAATCAATGAAGTAATTCAATCAAATTTGAACAATACACTAAACAAATTGCGGGAACGCACCATTCCGCCAGCCTTCAATTACTAATTTCAAAACTAAGGGTCCACTGGCAGTGGACAGAGCTTTACAAGAGGTCGCTTCAAAGTACCACTTGCAGTTCTAACTGTAGCAACGCGTACAACACTATCACCTCCAGGATGTACGTAAATAATGCGCCCTAATGGCCAATTCAAAGGAGGGGAAGTGTCCTGCTTCAAAATAACAAGAGTACCTGGCTTAACAACCTCCGAGGGATCAGTCCATTTGCTCCTTTGATGAAAAGTATGTAAATATTCTTGCGACCAACGTTTCCAGAATGCCTGATGCAAACGACTCAGTAACTGCCATCTGTTGAGACGATTAGATGAGGTGCTGTTAAAGGTTCCATGGTAAGAAACATTCCAGAACTCAAGGCGGTAAGATCCTATGGATCCTTGCTACAAGGGGTTATAGGTCGCGAGTTTAAAACTGCTTCGACCTGCGCAAATACAGTAGAAAGTTCTTCGTAGGTTAGGATTTGATCTCCAACGACACGTCTTAAGTGAGCTTTAACGGATTTAATTCCGCTCTCCCATAGTCCTCCAAAGTGAGGAGCCGAACGGGGGTTGAAATGCCAAGAAATGGTATCTCGTGCAGCAGTAGCTCTAAAAGCTTTCAAGATCTGGTTGTGAGCATACACAAAATTAGTACCACAATCACTATAGATATGGCTACATCGACCACGAAGCAATGAATCGTCGCAAAGCTGCCAAGAACGCATCAGCAGACAAACCTGATACGAGTTCTAGATGAACAGCTTTCGTTGCAAAGCACTTAAACAGGCACATATAAGCCTTTAAAGTTTTAGACTCTCTAGTTTTAGCCATGGTTTGGATTCCTACGTGAAGATTGGTGACATAACAATCTTCGACAATTAGATTAGTCCAACGACTTTTACTTGGTAGCAAATTTAGTATCAAACGGCAATGGAGCATTAGCCAATCTACTACCAGCTTTAAGAGTCCCCTGTTCATCAAGAAACGGCGAAAGTTTACGAAGCGATTTGGGCAAAAGTTTTCGTTCTCGAACAAGGGAAATCTCTTTAGACAAATATTGATCTTGAACATATCGAATAATGCGAAGCTGAGCCTGATATAACTCAGCAGAACTCAGCAGCCAAAAATGATCCAGTGCCCCTACGGTCTGGATTGCGAGCGTTATCAACAAAGCGACAAATATGAGCTTTAATGCGCGTAATGCGATTAATAGAAGACTGTTCTTCTAACAAAGTACCAAATAAATTTGGTGAAGCGGTTACTTCTATCGCCACTATACGGGCTTCAGTCATAACTAGCGGTGACATGCTTGAGTCTGAGCAAGCATGTGGTAAAAAAGCGGTAATCAACAATTGTGGGCCTTTCCACCAAAGTGTATTGCCTAATAACTCTGATGGCAAAGTGCCGCGGGAACCCAAGTCAGCGGGGTTATCACAAGATTGGATGTAAAACCAATGCGAAGAAGAAAATTTTTCCTGAATGTAAGCCATGAAAGGACTACCGTAGATTCTGACCAGGAACGAATCACCTTGAACAACAAACGACTATTGAATTGCTCATAAACATAATGGGCCAACTTAGCGGTAAGAACTGAAGCACACAGTTCCAATCTGGGAAGTGACAAAGTTTTCAAAGGGGCAACTTTCGATTTAGACAACACAAAAAAACTTTGACGAAATCCAGATGCGGTTTCTAACACAAAATGAACAACAGCGGCATAACCTTTCATAGAAGCATTACCAAATGCGTGAAGTTCACAACTAGAAAAGTTTTCTATAGCAAGCAGACGAGGCAAAACTAAATTCTGCAAGGTCAACAAAATAGCGATAATATCTTGCTGCAACTTGGGACCGATAAACAAACAATCATTCAAAGATAACCGATGAGGTATCTAAGCGGATGCATTAAACACTATACGAAGTTTGGTTGTGCTACTATCAGGTTTCAAAATACAATGATGCGGTATGTAGTAACAATGAAAAGCAGTACATGGATCAGGAACCAACTCCATATGATCAAGCTCTAAATACTCTTTGAGAAAATCACAATATTGTTTGTAGAGCTCATGTTGCTTTGGACGACGTCTTTCTAATGACCGTTGTACGGCGAGATTATAGCTGAATCCAATCTCCTGCATCCCTCGGGGAAAATATTTATTCCCAGATAAGATAATCAGGGGACTGAACCAGTGCGGTAGGAACATCTTCAATTGTCCAGAACCTTTGGAGTGAATCATCTAATGATACTACATCTTCAATTTGACAAAAAAGCGAAGTTGGGTTTATGACTGACTGAGAGTCAGAGTTAACAGAACTCGAAGACACTCTACCCATACGTATGTAACCAAACACAGTGTTAATAGCATCGGGAACACCTTCCTTTCCCAGAAGGCGTCCATCCAACAAAATTTGAGAGAATATATCGGCACCTAACAAAAGGTCAAATTTGAACAATACACTAAACAAATTGCGGGAACGCACCACACATTATTTTGTTATATCTCAGAGGGTTTAGGGAGTGTATTCGTTGAAAGCTCCCAAACGGCTAATTTTTTTCCGACACCTCCAACAAATATTACATTTCAGTCAATTTATATAAAAACTTAATTATACACCAAAATCTTCCTAGAGAACCGCTCTATCCACTGGTAAAAGCAGCATGAAAATCGGTGCAGTGGTTTTTGAGTTTATCGCGAACAGACAGGCAGGCAGACAGACAGTCAGACGCGGCGGAGGACTTTATTTTATAATATGTATAGATACGGAACCCTAAAAACGACTTCAAACGAATCAAACTGAAAATCCTTGAAGATCCTGTGAAATCAATAATTATTTTTATTATCTTGGCATTTATTTTCGAGATTTGTGTAGTTATGTGACATTTAGTTTGAGGTTTACAGACTTTTGCTTTTATTTTTGAGATTTGCTGCAAATTAATATATTTTACGTAATAGAAAAATGTATGGAATAACTTCTAAATCTACCTAAATATATCACATTTTATATAGCAGAGGACAAAAAGTCAAAAACAAAACTGAATTTGGGAAAGCATCTTTAAAGTTTGTGACCATATGTGATGACGGGCATGAGTCCAAGTTTGTTACTCGGAAGATTTTGGAGCCGCTGAACACGACAGTGACCGTTAATGGCCTCCCAAGTACTTGGTGGCTACTATGGCTGGGATCAGCATCTCACTATTGGTCAAATAGCACTTTATTCCTGGAAATCTAACATCTGCGCAAAGAATATAGATATCGATTCAGTTCTTTCTCAAATTTAAGTTTAGGTCATGCAAATGAAGGAAACTATGTTTATAATACTTTCATCCCCTATTATAAGGGTGGTAATAAACGAAGAAGATGTGCGTATTTCTGTTTCTTAAGTTTATGGTAGGTATATCTCCAAGAAAATAGAGATATTAATACATATTTTCTTATATTTTGGTGTGATCAATATAGATAAGGACGAAATTTATGAAAATGCCATCATTCCTAGGCACTTATTTCTAATATTATTACTTAACATTTAATTAGAGTTTATATTTTTGAAGTTTCTTTAACAACATTAATATTTTGGATCGAAATGACTTTAATAACTGTTTATTATATTTAGTTTACTACTTATAAATTAATTGGTATACAATTACATGTAAATGCATCAAATTCAAAAATACTTTATCAGACCCCTTTTTTCCTGATATGATATGCATTGATTTCCATGGTTACTTATCAACAACGACAACGTACCATAATTGAGAATTGTTTAGTTATTCATGTAATATTTATTAAAGTGAGAATATAGTAATTAATTTAACAGCTCTTAGCATACAAAAAAAAAAAACAGATCTTGCTTAACAGAAATCCAAAACCTGCTTGAAATGTAATAATGGATTTTTATAGTTGGCCGTGCAATTCACTCTGAGCTCCCACGAAAACCGAAAATAATATTTTTCGCCTGTTCATTGTCTCATTTCGTATTTCCAGAGATTCAGTTGCGAATAAAGGTCACAATCGTGATCAGTACCAAAAAAAAAAACGAGAACGTTATTTTACGGGGATTTTTCAAGTTTCCATACCTTTACCATACATTTCAACCTTTGACTAAGGGGATCATGATATTCTGATAAATTTTTCCTTTATCTTTATAATGCTGAATTTTACATTTACAAGGAGTACGTCAAATACATTTGTCCAGATTTTAAATTATAAAGCTGCAAAAATGTAGAAGGGGATTTTCTGTTTAAATCTTGGGACATGAAGATCATCTGCCACTTTCTGATTTATTGCAAATTATATTCGCGTTAGAAACCAAACAGGTTATCAATTATGGCTTGCAACCGATTCAGATATATTTTTATATACGTAGATCTGGTACTAGAATCTAGCTCGTGTTCTTTGGCTTTTAGGATTTGCAGAACTACAAAAGATTCCTGGTAACAAACCACCACAACAAAATCAAACACCAGTTAGCGGTTCAATTTCTAGACCACCTAACTATAGTAAAGCAATTACTTTGTAAGTTTTCAATTCGTGCGGAGGCTTTGCTCAATTTTTGCATAATCTATTCTTGAGAAGCAATTTGACCCAGTTTGACCTGGAATAAATTCGAAAATAGCTTTCAAGACCAAGAAGGATGGTACCATCTTAAGATATGTGTTTTTAAATAGTTTGTTTTCAAAAACATGTTATAATATATCTTCTACTTGTTGCAAATTTGTTATACAAGCGTTAACAATAGGTACATCTATAAAATGCTAAAATATTCGGGCCCACCATTTCTACTTTTTCGATCGATCTCGTATACCTTCTTGATCACATCGGCTTTATCAACATACCCGATATTCTCATTGTGTTATTTGACAACTACTGGGCACTTTACATCGACTGTTTCATCAGAATTAGCTTTTCTTGTGTTTTTATGTGCTCATTGTTTGTTCTACAAAGTTATCTCCCTCTTGAATGTGATCATGGATTCATGAACTGAAATTCCTTGATGTATCGTATAATATTTTGCAAATATCTCACTTCTGATATCTAAAAACGGTCGAAATTTATACAGTTTATCATAATTTCATTCTCCTCGCTTGGGTTGGTGTATTTTGTTATTGAGATGAAAGTTGCCTAATAGTGCATCAAATCGCTGTTTGGACATTTGTTGGAAAATGAAAGAATATCTTAGCTCATCTCGGCATGAACAATAGTCTCTGTAGTTCGGCAGTTTTTTTGATGCTCATTAACAAGTTGATTTCAACGATTACGCAATACGCAAATTGGAGCTTGTTTCTGAGTAGGTCGTGGTGATCAAGCAGTCGAGTCGAGCGTACACGTTTATTATTTCACTATTATTTGCTTGAACCGTATTTATTCTTGTGAAACAGCAAGAAACAGTACAAAAGTCTTACAAAGAAATATTGTTAGCAGACAAATAGTCATCCTGGTAGAATAGTGAGCATGGAAGGTACAGCATTTTGGAAATAGCAACACTATGTAATAATGGTATATATAGTATTCCTGAATGTGATGATTATCATGATAGAGAAATAAATAGAAGTATTTATGGTTGTTTACTGAATGATAGTTGTCAATGTTTAAGCATTTTTTGGGAAATAACACCACAATTCACGAAATTACTATATATTTCCAAAGGTTTGCGTAGTCATTTCCAGAAACTCGCAGAATTTTCTGATCTACATACAGTCATGTTGATGACTCAATACCACTGCCACTGACAGCACAAGTCCAATTGAACCAGAAGTCAGCTAATCAGAAACTGCTCAAATGATGACAGAAGCCCCTTGATGGAAGACATATACTCGTAAATGATGTCGACAGTTCAGCGTCGAACTACTGGTTGGTTTCTGGTCATATGTTCCCGAAACATAAGGCTTTCTATTGGCAATCCAAGATCAGGTCATTCCAACTAAAAACTATCAAAACTACATCGTTAAAAAGCCTTCTATCAACAACGATAGATGCAGATATGATTGCCAAGCATCTGAAGCTATCCAACACATCACAGGAGGTTGTCAAGTATGTGCGGAACTGAATACAAAGAACGACATGATAGATACTGTAGTAAAAATACTGTCCCAGGAACTAGTATTGAAACTTGAACTATCACAGTCGGTAAGAATACCCTACTATATACCCAAACCAGAATCGGTTTTATAAAATAACAACTACAAGTTATGTTGGGACCGCACGATACTGATTGATCGGACAATTGCTGACAATAGACTAGGCATAGTTTTAGTAGCTATACTGTCTAGAAAAACTACCTTAATTGACATATAGATCCCTAACAACAATAATATAAATACTAAGCGGGCTTTAATAATAACAAATACTGAAATTTTGAGTTTCAACTAAAGAGATAATGAAACATGAACAACACACGAACTGTACCAATTGTTATGTAAATGACACTAGTCGTCCCAAAACATATTTTAAAGAATTTATATTAGTTTCCTGAATTGTGATCTTATTTCGCCAAAAAGTTCTTAAACAAATAAATTAATAAATAAAGCGTCTTTATTGTTTCATCTAAGTAATACATATAACAGCATGCACATACATAAATCTATACAGTATACACATACATAGCAAAACAAAGGGCGGAGTTTAGCCTATGGCTAATCTTCCACTCAACCCTAAACAAAATAAGTTTCTTCACAAAATATTTATTACCAAAGTAGGTAATTGTGGCAATTGAACAATATGGAGGAAAGTATTGACATTGACAAACTACATTAAGACTATTTAAAAACAAAAGTGTCGTTAAACAAGAACTTTTTAATTTTCTTTTGAAAATCAAGTAAAGTTGTATCATCTAAATTTTCCAGAATAATTTTATTATACATTTTAACTGCGTTAAATGATAAAGACCGCTGAAACATGGCTGATGAATGTCTAGGGACATATAAAAGGTTGCTGAATCTTGTAGGTCTATTGTGAATTTGATTAGCATAAACTATTTTTTCCTAAAGATAATCCGGTTTTCTCGTGTGAATAATACGATGGACAAATTTACAAAAATGATATTGCCAAGTCTTTTTCATTGTTAACCAGTTTATCTCTTTGACTTATATGGTCAAATTTGCGAAGTGCGCAAACAAGTCTACAACAGGTATTTTGTACTTTTTGAATTATTTTCTTTGTAAACTCAGTTAGATACAGATAGTACACTGTATAACAGTAATAGAAGATTGGCAAAACAAATGTTTCACAAAATTTTTTCCTCGTTTTGAAGTTTAAAATTGACTTGTTTGTATAGAGTAGTTTTAAAACAACGAATGACGAATGAATTTTAAATAACTGGTTAACATGCGTCGTAAATCTTAAGTAACGATCAAACGTGATACCTAAAATTTTTTCTTCGTCTACAATAGAAATTAATTCATTTCCCATTTTTATCGTAATGTTTTCTTTGAGAAAACTATAGTATTTATTTGACGTGAACAACAAACATTTTGACTTTTGTGGATTGATCTTAAGATTGTGACAATCACAATAGTTTTGTATCGCTAATAGATTAGAGTTAAGTAATTTGCACGCATTTATATAGTCACTAGAATTAAAACTGAGACTTATCTGTGTATCATCAGCATAAGACTGGGTGGTACACACAGTATGTTTATACAAGTCGGCCGTGTATATAAGAAACAGTAAGGGGCCTAAAATGGACCCTTGTGGTACTCCTGATTTTACTATTTGCGACTTCGATGTACTTTGGTGTGTCCGAACTTTTTGGTATCTGTCTTGCAGGTAAGACCTAAAATATCTTTTAACCAACCCGCATACTCTGTAATATGATAATATGTCACATAATAACGAGCGATCAACAAGTTCGAAAGCTTTAGAAAAGTCCAGTAATACCACTATAGTAGATTTTTTATAATCTAGGGATTTTATAATGTTATCACTTAAGTTGGTGAGTACTGTAGCTGTACTATAACCCGAACGAAATGCTGATTGATATTTCGGCAAAATGTTGTTATAAGTGAAGTACTCACTTAGCTGTATATACACAACTCTCTCTAGCACCTTGCTTAACACTGATAGCAGACTTATCGGCCGTAAATCCTTGTAATCCGTAGGATTTTCAACTTTAGGGATAGGGTTAATAATAGCTTCCTTCCAGCATTGTGGAAAGTATCCAATTTCTAAGCAACAGTTAATAATATGCGTCAAGTCTAAAATTATAACCGGCAGACATAACTTAAGCATTATAAGAGTTATTTCATCAGACCCACATGCGTTAGATTTTAAGCTCATGCTGATATTATATATTTGTTGTGGGAAAAGAGAAATTAAGTGCATTATGAAATTTACTATTTTTGTAAATTGAACTTAAAGTATTTGCCTGACTTACAGCAGTACCATTTATGAAACTAAGAAAAGCATCATTTATTTTATCTGGATCACAAAGATGCTGTGGAATCTCATTATTTATGCGTTTAAAATTCAGGTTCATAGTTTTTAAGGAATTTATAATTTTTTTTGAATCACGTATGTTGACCGAGTTTAGATAAGCCGCTCGTTCTCTTCTTATAGAATTACTTGTAAAGTAATTCCAAGTTTGAGCATTTTTATTAGCATTATACCTTTGAAGTGCTCTGTCTCGTAACTTTTGCAGAAGTTTTATGTTGTCAGTAATCCAGGGTTTGAAAGGTCTACTAAGCCGTGCCGTTTTTATAGGTGCATGTAAGTCAAAAAGGTAAACAATATTATCTGTTAGAAATTTTACCTAATCGTCAATGTTATCCATGAAGTATATATTGTCCCAGTTAATTCTATTAAGAAAAAAATAAAATGAATCTTCGTTAAAGAAGCTAAAATCCCTATAGGTACGCAATTTCTGTTTAAATTAAATTAATTGTGCCCGAGTTTATAATTCTTAGGTCCCCTTCATCTGTTACAAATATTGGGTCTAATAATGTGGACGTACAGTACTGTATTCGGGTAGGTTCTTTAATGAGATGTAAAACCGTAAGATTCTAAACATGATGATAATGGATTGCTATAATTGTATGAATTTATATTCATGTCACCCAGAATTAAGATATTATTGGCAGTCTTAATTTAATAATTTAACATTGTATCTATTACATCAATAAAAGAATTTACATTTGCTCCAGGAGGTCTGTATACTACTCCTGTAACGAACTGTAAATCATTTAATTTAACTTTGATCCACAATGATTAAAATTATCAGTATTTACAATATTTATTTCCTCTGCAAAAATGTCGTTTTTAAGATAGAAAGCTACACCTCCGCCACGACTTTAACGGTCTTTACGCAAAAGACCATATCCGGGAATAGGAACTGCACTAGATGGTATGTAGTGCGACAGCCATGTTTCAGTTAAAGCAAATATCTCAAATCTAGATTGATTAATAATATCACATAAATCGAGAAAACTAGATCTGGTATTAAGATGGCCGATACTTAGTTTTATATTCATTTTACCCTTCTCTATAATCTATTTTTGCTTTTAAATTTCCAATAATGTTTTTGTAAAAAAAACATGATTTATAATCAGTTGCTGCATGATCAATAGGATATTTATCGTTTAGTTGACGTTTACTTTGTAAATTAAAATTATTACAATTATTACATTTTTTAAAATCCGCTTTACAATTCTTTAATTCATGGTTTTCAGAGCAAATAGGACAGACAAATGATTTGGATTTACAATTTTTACTGGTATGGCCAAAATCAGAGCAACGATAACACCTAACGACACTAATATGGTCTTGTACTTTGCATCTCTGCCAGTCTACAAAAACATATCCCCCTTTAAGTATTGACATTCTTACTTCAGGTGACACCTCAAATACAAAATTGTTGTTCTTTTCAAATTTTAGCTTTGTTATTAATTTGATATTCTTGTCAACACAATTAGAAACTGAATTATTGTTTATAATATCGTCCATACATTTTTTATCACTAATTGCTAAATCAACACCAAATACAATCTTGGTTTAAATTTCTTGTCACTATCAAAATAATATTTATTACCAAATTTAGCATTTATTGCACTTTTGAGTTTATCCACACATTCTTTTGTTCCGCAGCTAACCAATAAACCATCTTTAATAGTTTTAGTGTTGTTAACTTGAATTTTTAAATCTGCTGGATCTAAATTTTCCTTAATTTCTTCCGCTACGTTTGTTTTGACAACAGCTGTTTTGATAACCAAAACCTCATGTTTACGTTCGTTTTTGTCGACCAATCCTACCGATCGGCCGGCCACCTGGCTAAAAGTCGGTTTATTATCATTAAAACTTACATGAAGTATTTATGGCTTAAGATACCCAATTTAATTGTTCCTTATTTTTTAGTGTCTTTTTATCTCCTGAAGTCGATTACTTCTTGGAACGAAGGCTCTTAAAGTGTCATGTAAAGAAAAAGCGTTATTCCTCCTCTATACCACTTTCTCTACGAGTATTGAGATTCGAGCAGACGAGTATCGTGCGAGGCCGGTGGTAAATATAAGCTCAATACTGAACTCGTGGAAAATTCGTAAAAAATTGTTTGCTATCACTTTTCGTTTTAAATCATACATTAGTTGTTGATTTAATTTTTTAAATTTTGAAATGAAGATTCCAGAACTGCAGTATTAGATTAACTAAGACCAGTAACTTAATCACACTGTATAACTTGAATTAAGTATACTGTTTACGTACGTTTAACATGGTTCAACTATTTAATTCTTATATGCATTGCAGACTTACGTAAATGAAATCATATGCGCCAAAGGCATATATCTAGTTAGAGAAAAGAGTTTCAAAAACAACTTATGGAGAAATAAACGTCATTACATTCAGGTGTCGTTTTTTTTTTATTTTGTTTATTTCAACATATTCATTCCACTCAAAAATATCTATATAAAAATAGGTAAAGACAAAACGGTTCGGTACCATTTTCTCCTATGTCTCTTAAGCGATTTTCTTTATTTTTGTTCTGTTTAGTAGCTATTGACGACCTTGAGTGCAGAATATATAAAGAAATTTTATTTGTATATTTTAAAATAAGTAATTTAAAGATAAATTATTAATAAAACTCAAGTGAGTGGCGCCCACTATGAACAAGCAGCTTAATCTAATGTTCGAAATTTGACAGCAGTCAACCGTAAAAATCAAATAGTGGACAATCGTAGCGAGGTATAAAAAAATATTACTAAAATAAGTGACTTTTACTTACAAAGATATATGTTCTAAAAGCCTTCCTTTTTGCCATATATATTGGGTAGTCTACAGGCAGTTACATAAATAGGGATGTGAGAACATAATATTATAAAGTGGAATTATTATAATGAGTTAGAGAGTTGAAATTAAAATGATCTTGAGAAAAATTAGAGCAAATATCCGATTATATGTATATATTTACCTATCAACAATTTTGATGAACCCATGAATTTAAGAGGAAAGCTCGATTACCCATGTACTAATAATTAAATATTCAAATGGAAATTGAATAAGTATTAAAGTATTTGTAGTAAAATGAAACAGATTATTTGGCAATTTATATTCAAATAGAATTGTCATTTACATTTATTTGTTATATTATCCTACTGGTTAAGAGCTGAATTATTTAATTTTTAGAAATTTGACGTTAACTACATTTTTGTCTTTAATTTCCACTTACTGCCTCTTTGCCACACCTTATATCATTAAACTAATCATTAAGAATCATTAAGAATGTGTTCACAAATAAAGTCCTATTAATTACATATGAAAAACAAGTTGAAAATAAGTTCTTAGGAATCGACACAAATGATCGAAATTCGACCACAGACGATTCTAGTTTATGTAAAATTGCTATTACAATAACTGCGAGAAAAATGTATTATTCAATATATTTTTCCAGTTTTTCATTTGAGATATCATTTAGGACAGCTGTTGTGAATTTCTTAGTAAATAAATGTTTGGTAGCTGTATTTATCTGTTACTTCAAAATTGCGAACTTTGAATTATAATTTGCTTAATGACTATGTACCAGTATATAAAATATTAACTGAAACCTTTGTCAATCAGGAATCACCGTTAGACTAGCGTGTAAAATCACCAATTACGTTCACAAAGAGACAGTTGTAAACGCATCTCGTAATCCACTATAATGTATTCGAGAATTCATTATTTAAATCCTGGTTATGGGCCGCATATAATCTTGTGACCTTTTCAAGAGTACCTCGTTGTATGTACAACTAACATTTTCATAATTGCATCTCATAATTGTAAAAATAAACTTTTTCCCGCCAATAAAATCCTTGTAACAAAGTGAAGATGCGCTTGATGCAACAAAGCTCATTGGTATTTTAAATTTAGTTGTTATTGCATAAAATTCACGACTACTGACTCATATTTCAGCTGCTTTATAGGATTGCACCTTGCGTGAAACTCTTACTCTGCGTCGGTGGCTCGAAGAAAGAAAATGTACGCCTCAAGAAGCAACTTCTTCCTAGTCATCTATGGCTGTGCGGTTCTTGTATCGCAAGTGTCCTGTAAGCCAGCCGATGCTGATGCCACAGCGCAGATTATCAAATTCGATAATGATCTCAGGTTGGATGGATATGATTTTGGGTAAGTAAATAGTTTACAGTTGTATCAATTTGCTAGGTGGAGAAAGTATTTTTTGTATTATATTAACTCTATTTAGGATTAACGGGCTTGAATAATTTGTATACGATATTCTGGTATTAAATATTTTGTTATTTTAAGTAATACCCATCAGCATATAATGTATCTTCTCTAGTAAACATTATTTAAATGAAAACCCAGTTTTCTTTGTTTACATGTGAAAACATTTTTTCTCAACTTTGCTATTTAAGCATACTTTATAATCGCAGAATATATTCCTCAAATATGGAATCGTGATATTCGCTGAAATACAAGAGACAATATTTGACCGTATTAGATTATTGGGAAATTTTTTGTCAAAATAATTTAAATTGGGACTGCGAATTGCAATACGAATTTCACGAGACTCTTTTAAATTTTGAGATATAAGAGTATGTATTTATTTGTATTCTGGTGAAGTGCTCAGTGCAATTCTTATCACACACTCTTGCTGTTTTACTCATTTTGGTATTTAGTATGTGGTCTTCTAATTTGATCCCATTGACCTTTCCATCTTTCAGTGAACGACGCTTAATTTTTTTGAATACGATTTGGTTAGTATCATCAGATTTTCCGATTTGTAGCTAAAAATGTGGGGCCCACAATGACTGAATACATTTCATGTGAGGCTTGTGGGAAATCATTTTTAATAAGGTCTGCCATAAGCAGACCAACGGAGACCAATTCTTTGTACCAATTCGATTATTTATTGAAGTGGCAATGTCCCAGATACTTGTGCTGTCTAACTTCCTCTGTACTATCATTGTCTATCATAATCTGCTATCCGTGTAATCCGCATACTAAGATTGACATTATTTAGTTATAAATATAATAGTATGAAGGCCTACATTCCCGTTTCCTACAATCGAGATGCATGTCTTCAGTTTCACCTAGCTTATCTACCACAAGCCAAAGGCTGTGAAAAGCAGATTTATCAAATTTTTCTATAAATACGGAACCTTTAGCTTTCCAATAAAATCACTTGAAAACGCATTCGAGTACATACAGCCCTGAATAGCTTGATACTATATTTTCCTTTGCTGATTTTAAGCTTATTTACCGCTTGGTATAGCTTAGCATATACTATAGCATTTTAGATGTTATGTATGAAAACTTTGTATCGGTTGTCAAAGCGACTTTTGTTGAGAGCTTTCATTATTGATTCGGTCTACACAATATCAAAGACTTTTGAAACCAACCAGGACTAAGGATGGGTTTTTAAGCCTGTTCTCAAGGATGTTAAAAGTCGAATTTCTTCTCAAATCAAGTGTTTTTATCTTTGTGAACAATTTATAAAAATGTATCAGCAAAGAGGCCTGGGTATATAGTTTCTAGTTCTTAGGTATGACAGAGAGACTAATTAACAACTTTAATGTAATGTAATCATCAGATTGATCGATCTGAAGTGATTTCCGGTAATTCTCCTTATCCGTTATTTTAGTCTCTTATATATTTATTAATTTCGCTGGGTTCAGTTTTTATACGTTGTTTTTCAATGTTGTATAAGTGATTAAGTTTGTGGCTGATTTTGCTATCGTAACTTTGCACCTGGCTAAGCTTTTTTATAACTTGTGAGCGAACTTGTTTTATTTGTTGGTTTACTTTATCTGCATCAGTGACTTTCCTCGAGTATGTCTGTGATAATATTCTGAAATTCAACTGGATGTTCTATTGATATCTTAGTGGTCCTCGTCCATCTTCTTAAAAATTCCGTATAAAAAATGTGTTCACCAAAAAAGACGTTTAGTAGTGTGTTGACTCGCTCATTATTTGTGTCAGTTCCGACGTTGCCTAGACCAGGGTCGATAATTATTGGAACAAAAAAACAATAACGGTAGGATGAAACCGATTGAAAAAGAAAGACAATACAACAACAATAAAATGGAAAATAATTTACACGAGATATGAAGTCGGGAAGTGGGAGTGGTGAGTTTTTAAGGGTAAAAAAAAACGGTTTGTCTCGATTTGCGGAAAAAGTCCTATGAAAAAATAATAATTAGCAAAGTTGTAGATAGTAAAAGGTATACAACTTTTGTTTTTACACTTTTTTGTGAAAAAATCAAGAAACCAAGTTTTTGATTTTTTATTATTATCTTTTATAAGAAATTTTTTTCATGGATTTGCTGAAAACTTACCTTTTTATGCCCGAAACATAGTGTAATTTTTTTTATTTAAATTATTTATATTTTCACCCTATTTTGACATAATGTCGAAAAAGCACCCTAATTTTCAATGGAAAATTCTTACATCAAGATGTCTGCTTTTTTTCGTTGAAATCTGTACTATCTGATGTTGTAAAATATGTTTACCATTGCAAATGTTTTCAGAAAGAAACAAAACATTTTTCCACAACATGTTTTTCGTAAAAGATAATAAAAAATCAATGGATTTTTCACACAAATTTGGAGGTTATGTGAAAGAAGTGTAACTACAAAAGTTGCAGATGTTTTTAATACCTACAACTTTGCCGTTTAACTTTTTTCCATAGGACTTGTAGTTTTTCACCCATAGAAACCCACTCCGTTCCACTTCCCGACCTCAGGTCGCCCATAAATTATTGTTCATTTCATTTTTGTTGTGATGTGGTTTTCATCCTACTATTATTTCTTTTTCACCATTTTTAAAGGCCTCAGCCCTGGTCTAAAAGCAAATTCTGATTTATTTTGCTTCAAAACTACTTTAGCGGTAAATTCCCGGACAATTCTATTGAAATGAGCGTTAGTTTGATGTAGTGCCGTTTTGATATTCTTGAATAATATGTTTACTTATTCATCGGAATAGGTGCGTAGATATTGATAATTTTTAGCCACTATCGAGAGTTTATTCTTAATATCAACGATGCCATTTTTTTATACCTCCAATATAGATATTTTTGTCTCCGTAGTAATAGAGAATATGATCTAAGTTCATATTTGACCTTTCGCCAAATTTCGCAAACAGCTATGACATACTTCTTTATTCGAGTAAGTTCTTCCTACAACTTACCCAAATTTGCATGTAAAGATGGAACTCGTTTGTGGCAGTTTTTAAATTCAATTTTTTTTCAATTTTGCCTTGGTGATTAGCCCTGCTTCATCCGCGCTATTCTTGATACTTTGTGTGCGATGCTTAAATTGGCAGCTACCGTCGCTAGGTATCTTGGCGGTGGAGTGAGGACCTGGACGCTTTGGCATGTTCCATAGTGGGAGTATAATTAGACATTATTCAGCAGTGCAGTAGCTGAAGAGGAATACGACAGGTGAGAAAAGTAGGCGGTTTCTGGGACCGAAAAAGAAAAACAGGACGTTATAAGACAACTAATCTAACCTACCCTAAGGCTAATGTAGGCCAGATCCTTTAGAAGCAAGTCACCTACCGGGGTCACAGAAGAGTTCTACACATACTTCATCACGTGTTCAATAAATTTTGAAACATTCTCAATTAGCTTAATGCGCGTTTATGTGCTTGAAGTCAATCGGTATTATTTTGATGTGTACGATTTTAAACTAAACGCCTCGTTTAAATGTTTTTTTTATTTGTATATAACCCCTTTAATTTGGTTCCCAGCACTATTAAGGTTGTTTTTATTTACCAATATAACCCGGTTGAGTAATCTGAAACCAAAAATGTAGTATATGAAAGGAGAGTTTTTTCATCCAAACCAAAGAATTACATATTACTAAAAAAGTAGTTTGTCGTCAACCATAATGTACTCCTATTTTCGCATCAAATGCACTATCAGTTTTATTTGTTATACAGCATTTCATCATTTTTACATCATCCTCACAAATAAAGTTAATGTGAATAATAAGGAAATATCTTTTGTTGCATTTTTAGTCACACCTCTTTTCAAATAAAAATAAACAATATTTAAGGATCTTGTTTTTAATATGATGTTGTACGATTTTGACTAATTGGCAATTAATCTCTTAATAAAAATTACAGCCATTTGCATAATTACTCTCGGAATTTTAGCCCCAAGGGCATCTACGCTGTTTATTATTGTAGAATTTTAGCAATAATACTTTAGAAACATTTATATGATATATACAAAGTTAAAAATTAGAGTGAATAATATGAAAATAGTAAATAATAATAATAAATAAATAATATACGGGGGCTTGCATTAATATGAGAAAGTTGGTATTGGCCACTGTCACATGACCCTATATATTTTTTTTTGTTGAAAAAATGCGGATATAAAAATACAAATCGACTTGTCCAAGGGTTTTTCCCAACACGCCCTCCTTTATACGTTATAGAATTAATTCCATTTGGCTGTTCCACACGTATGAGTATGCATGTAAGAATGCAACGGAAATTTTCAACATAATTGTTACCAACTTTAAGAAGTCTGACTAACTTGAAAATTTGCACACGTGTCAAGGGTGGATGACAATACAGTTATTAGATTAGTTTATTTTATTATCCTCACAGGGATCATTAGGTACAAAGGAAAATATCTAGATAAGTTTGCAGGTTCATATTTAAATTATTAAGACAAACGTATTATAAGTTTTATTTGGAATAGTTGAAATTTTGAGAACAAATAATAAAAATGCTCATTGTGCGTGGGCATCAAGTTTTTCAACAACCAAAACATATGCGGCAAATTACACATTTATGGCAGGTTTCCAGCTGGTTGAACTGGAACGAAACTTACACCAACAAGGAGACCCGACATTCATTTATATACTGAATGCTTTGTGAGTTGGAAAGTTGACATCTCACCATCTTACAATAAAAGCACAAGGTCAACCTATTGTTGCTACACGAAATTTAGGTGATAAAAATTTAGAGTCTGTTATATCTGATGATATCAATCGGAGGTCTTCCTAAGGTGTAATTAGTAAATTAGAATATAGGTATTATCGCCGAAAGTATCTAGTCGCATTTACGTTAAGATGGTATACTTGTAAGTAAACTAATATTCATAGTTTCCAGAAAATTATAGCAACGGTACCGCTGAAAGATGAATGCTGCTATTAATACTCCAGTTTATAGAGCAATATGTAACTCATTTTTGAACATAAAATTTAACAGCAATTCGCTTATGCCATCACGTCAGTAACAGTCTATATGCAATTATTTATAAGATTTTAACAGTAAACTCGTAGAAGTAAACGATTTAAATAATAAAACTTGCAATATATAAATTTCTTTTGTTTTTTCCTTATATAATAAATAGTAATAGAGGGATCTTAATGCCGTCTACAGGATAGTTGTAGATAATAAGAAATCCTTCTTAACGAGTGTTTGTAAATCCTGATTGGATCATTTTTTCTCGAGTATACTCAGAAAAACTGGTTAATAGTGATTCTGGTAACTAGTACTGGAATATTAGTCATCGTCAAAACGAAAGTTTATAATATTAAGTTTATATAGGCTCACGATGCATACTATTGATATTTAGGAAGTTCATAAATTAAACTTCAATTTGTCTATCTTGGTTTTTAGCTATAATGCCAGGAAGTTTATTTAAAATAATAGTAAATATTGCATTAAATGTACGAATATGCGACAGCCAGTCAGCGGTGCACAGACAATAGCTGTCAAGGCACATGGAAGGATCTATAATTGACTTAAGTTGTTTACAGTTTATTGATATTAATTTAATAACTTTTTCCACTGATTGGATCCGCCACTGTCAAAATATCGGAGGGTCCACCATTTATGCCAAATTTTGAAAGCATATCGCTATGGAACTATCTTGGTTAATGCGATAAGTCCTGCAAAATATTGTTACAATTTATTTAAAGTGCAATTCTGCAAGATCTACTTACCGTACAATATCGATCTTAACGTCATAAGCTGTCACTAGAAGGCAGATTTTAAGGTTCCTGCTGTTATTACATCCAAGGTGATTTTTTTTAACATCACTCCATTTATATCGGTTTTTCCAGTTTTTCTATATGAAAAATGCTGCAATCTAATTTTATAAACATTCATTTTGAAGATTTTCTGTTTCAATTGACGGCATTATGAACAGATCATTACTTTTTACACTATAAGCAAAAAACGAAAATACTCCATATTTTTTGGGGGTTTGTAAGGCTCAAATAATTTCCTGCTGTGAGTTTTTCTTGTAATTAGATATCACTTATAAACTATTATTTACGTGATGGCTTACGCGGTTTGCTGTTGAATTTTGTGTCACTTAAAAATCTCTATTCACTGGTGTATAATCCTTAGTTGGGCAGTTATTTATCTGGGTTCTCGGTTGTTTCCTGGCTGACAGGCTCATGTAGCTCTAAGTCGCCGAACATCACTAAGTGTTATTCAAATAGAAGAAGTTGATCACTCAAAGTGTACATGGAAAGTTCCAGGTAACAGTGATGCGTCAGATAAGATGGAAAGGCCATATAAATATAAATAAAATATAGTTTGATTCAGTGTCACATATAAGATATATTATAAATCGGGTCTCTTGATTATAAATACTTAAAAAGAAGAATTTAGGTTTAAAAAACTAAACGAGGCCCTTAAATATTAAACCGAACTGAAAAGTAGAAAATAATTTCTAATTATCAATAGTTTGTGTTACAGCAATGAAAACTCCAACAATCAATTATGATTAAATAATTTGTAATAAGAAGAAAATAAAAATTAAAGTATTAACAAAATAATTCATAGTAACAAATCGTGGGGTGCATTTTACATATTAAACCTATTTGTGTAAACAACTACCAATCAAATAATTGTAATATTTACTATCAAGCACCCCACGCTTTTTTACTATGATTTGAATTATTTTGTTTAAAATTTAATTTTCATTTTGATCTTATTCCAAATTAAGTAATCACTGTGTTTTAATTGATTTAATTGATTGTTGGATTTTCTGTTGCTTTCACACAAACTCTTCATAATTAAAAATTATTTTATAATTTTTAATTCACCATAATTGCTGGAAATTCAAATAGTCCAAACTTTTTAATAATAATAAGTTTACATAACTGAACAAGAAAATTAAAATTTATAAGGTTCACAATGACAACTTGAGTAATTCACATCTTGACATTACCATTCATAATGAGGTCTGATTTAGACCCTGAATTGTTCGAACTATTTGAAATATACAGATATCCAATTCGTTCCGTTTCAAAATATATTTCAAAAATTGCCTTTGCAAGAGCTTTTCATAATTATTTTCTGAAGCCACAGTTTCTATTACCTCCTATTTTTTTTTGTAAAATCTGTCCAATAAAACAATTATTAAATTTAACAATAAATACCATAATCCATTACCTTTTAGACGTTTGGTTGAAAACTAGGAATATGACTTGCTTGAATAGCCATTAGCTATTCTGTATATTCAAATGACTTTACTGGTATGATATTTCTTATTTTGTAAACTTTAGAGTTATTATGTTGTGCGTTACAACAGAAATTACGTTTATAAGATACCTACCAGAATCCAACAAAATGTAATGCCCGACAGCAGAACGCAAACATGCTTGCGAAACAAGTCTTGGCGATGGATAATCATGTCTGTAGTGGCGCCCTCACGAAGAGTTTTCCTAACATCTGAGCTTCCATCACGAGTACAGAGTACCAAACAAAATTAACCAAACTCCCTATCTGAGTTTCCAGTCCCTGATTAGATGTAGGTATTCCTCAACGTCACAATATCTCGCCAACTTGCGTGGACCCGTTGCAATTGTTTTGACAATAATGGAATGTGTATGGGTACGGCTATGAAACTATGCTCAGTATATCAGTACTTGACAGTAGAGTTGAAATGAGGTCAGAGGATGAACTTTTCTACACTACTACATAACATAACCCTTTCATATTATAGCTTGTTGGATTTGATGATGGGTCCGGATCCCCTCACAGGCCAAAGATAACTGACTTATGTTAGTGTTTGTTAGTACTTCCTTTTAAAAAATAATACTAGATGACATACATTTCAATGTACAAAAAGTCGTGAAAGACTGAATGAAGATAGAGAACATTAATACAATACCTTTAAACAGATATTTCCACAAATAAAGGAATTAAGATGAAAAACCAACCAAAAACTATAGAAAATCTTAATGAAAATGTTAAACTTTTGAAAGTGCTTTGTTGACATTTAATTAAGTTTGTATGGCCTGGGTCTTTGGTCAGTGACCGAGGATGGTGGTTGTTTGGTAGTTTCTTACAATTTTTTAATTATAAATGGATTTTAATAAAATTTGTGCCTATTTAAGAGAGAATTGATGGTGTCAGTGTTTTGAGTAAAACCAGGGCATTGGAATCCGACAAAAAATAACTGATCTATGACGAGTTAACTGTAGGCCAAGTTATCTAGGGATAATAACAAATTTCACTTCGTTGACCATCGGTGGTGTTTGGAATTACTGACAGCTGTGAAAATGGTGCTAGCCACTAAATATAAATTTTTAATTAGAAATTTAATTTGTGAAGAATACAGGGTGGGTGCTACAATTCTCTGTCGATTGATAAAAAAGTTTTACCAAAAAATTTGACCCAAGAAAATCAGTTGTCAGGCGCGAAGGAATCGCGCCCCTAACTAGTGGAAGAACTCAAGTGGGTAAATTAATATGGTATTATTTTGATTTACCTATTAGGCTTTCAGAAAAATATTCTGCGTATATAGAATCTAGGAGTTAGCCCTGGATAAAAAGGCTTCGGACTACTCTGAGCTTTCAGCACATTATCAAGAGGCCCGATGATTATCATTTAAACTTACTCCTGAAGTTACAGTTAGGGGTCTATTCAAGTGCACAAACCTTTCAAACTTTTAAATTTGGATCGTTCAAAAAATATTGTTTACTGAGGAAAAAATGTTCATTTTAAATACCTTAAAGTATGCTCATAACGTTATTTTTCAACCAAAAAAGTGAAATACCTATAAACCGTTTGTTTAGAGAGAGAGACAGACAAGTTCAGTAATTATGTAGTGGGAAATATAACGAAATCTTAAATTTAATTTGATCACTATTAAGTAGGAAGTCAAGCTGATCTCTAAAAATTATGGTGGTAGGTACTGTTTTTACATCGTACGAAAGGAAAATGTACCACGATTTGGCTCACCCTGTGTCCTTAAATATTTTATAAAAAAATGTTAGCATCATGATCGCTGCTGTCAATAGTTTTAAATAGATGCGGTACCCAAAAAAATGTCATTACGCCAATTTTATGTTGCAAAATAAAATTAATTAGATTTCTGGTTGCTAAAGCATATCTATCTCCTACATTTAACTTGACATAGGTCATTTATTTTTTTATAGATTGTAATCTGCGATCTCTCGTTTTACTAAGACGTATTGAAGATTTCAGAATATTACTTTTATAGCTATAAATTGTGATCCAAGAAAGTAACAATACATTTTAAAGTTTGACAAAGTTTAGGCATGTCCGCTAGTATGTTTATAAACTGATTCTCAAAATATGAACACAGCACTCTGACGACATCAATTGTCCCTTACACAAGCCAAATACAATTGAGTTTAAGATTAGGATTCTCGCTTTATTTTACCAATAAACTTTCAGCAAAGCCCAGTATAATCTTGTTTATGAATTTTAGGCTGAAAACTAACAGATAAAGGGAAGAATGGGTCACGTTTTAAATAATAAATTATTCAATGTTTTATAGAAATTGTTTTTCAAATACAAATAAAATTTTAGGTTATATGGTGTCTGAGATAAAGGCAGGAATAAGTCGATTTTTCTATATTTTTAATAATATCTTTTAAGCAACTTATTTTAAAAATATGAAAAAATAGATTTGTAATCCTTATAATGAGCCCATTTATTTGGTATATTATATGATGCGTTTGAATAAAGTAATTTTTTTTTCGTTTAAGTTTATAATTTACCACCCAAAATTAATGGTAGGGTTTTCTTCTTAATCTTTCTGTAACGTTCAAATATGGCGCTATACTTACCCCTATTTTTTTTCAAAATTGTCTACTAATCATCTAAGTTTAATAATGAAAAAAATATATTTGTGTTTCCCATAGTGAGCCCTTTTATTTGATGTATTACATGATGCGTCTGAAAAAAGTTAAATTTTTGAATTCCCGTTTAATTCTATAATTTGTCCCCAGAAACTAATACTAGGCTTTTCTCCTTAGTTTTCCTGTGAAATTCGAGTGAGTACCTATACGCAGTTTTTTTCAAAATTTTAGGTATTATACTTTTGGAAATAAATGGCAATTTGTTTATATTTCGGTTAAAATTGTTTAAGTAATTAATGTTAAATATATGAAAAAAAATACATTTGTATTCCTTATAGTGAGTCTTTTAAGTCGATATATTACATGATGCGTTTGAAATAATTTTAATTTTATGTTTTCAATTTAATTCCATAAGTTGCCCTACAAAATTAATATAAAGGGTTTTTCCTTAATTTTCCTATTAACTTTGGTCAACTATATTTCCTATTTTTTCAAAAATGTAGGCTCAATTGTTTCGGTGTGTAAATTTTGCCCCCAGAAGTACCCCTAATATCAAAATATTATTATATGTACGATATGTACTCCAATGTCACCAAAATACACACTGATGCCAAATTTTAAACCTAGTATAATATTTTTCAGGTTTTTACACTGTCATATCGACAACTCCATAGTGGGTAACTATAACAAAAAGTTTGCCGGAATCGGGTTGAGCACACTTTTATCGGTTTTTCGAGATTGCACTCTCTGTATTAGTAACAACAGATAAGTTTCTTTGAGGTATACCATACATAAACGCAACTGGAATGGACACCCTTTCTCCTCTTATTTTCACCCGACAATGAAAAATAATGGCTTAAAAAAAGACTTTTGTCCATAGCTTTCTTTTGCGAAGAGCTTTTAGGTGTCCAGTAAAAAATATATATATTTAAACCATAATGCGGCGTTGATAGCAGCCTTCAATGGGGACTGGGTACTTCGGATGTCATATGTGTGTTTAGCGACCCCAAGAACCCCCGACCCCAACTAACTAAATTAACTTTTTGGGTCTATTAATTGTCAGAGATTTTGATATAGTTCCAATTACATTCATTTAATACTTATAAGAGATCAGTATTTCAGTTAAAACAATATTCATGATCCAAATTTTAGTGATATGGCATATTTGGATGAAGTTTTCAATTCTAATAAATTTTTTGATAACAATTTGAGATATAAAAAGTAAACGTTCTTCTTTTTTAAGCAAAATTGATATTTTTGGTTAAACCTAGTATACAGAAAAAAAAATTACATGAATATTTATTATATAATTTTGAGTAATAGGGCATAATTAAATGCCAGTATATAAAAACACAGTTTTGCACCCTAACACCAAACCTTTATTTTAAACACTTAACGCCGTTTCAACAACTCTAAGTTGTCATCATCAAAAAAGTTTGGAATCCCAATCACGCTGGTTACTACTGACGACCTTGGATTTTTGTTGTTCCAAAGTTGAATCTTTCCAACATTCCGTCTGACTGTCGATGCAAAGGTGTGATTCTCGTTCTCTTGATTCCTAACATCATATAGACATTCTGGAATAAATTTGTAGTCAATGTTACGCCCTAGGTCTGAATTTAGCTCCAACAAACACCAAATCTGCTGAGTAAGTGTTCTACCAGCACAGTCGCCATAGTAGTTACCTCCTGATTGGGTATAGCATATGCCTAAGGTCATTTGATGAAGTAATCCATTGCCACCAGAATGTATTTGTTCGCCCTCTCAGACTCGGGAAATAGACCGGTGACATCAATGGCAATTCTCTCAAACGGGGCGCCCACATTGTATTGCTGCATTCTACCTTTAGTCGGGGTCGTCGAGCCCTTACTAGCTGCACAGATGTTACATTTCCGGCACCAAGCTCTGACGTCTTTGAAGTCAGTTACCGAGTAGTTTTAATCATGACAAGATGGGTTTCCCACATTCTCTTTAATATTTCATTCTTTAAACTTAGAGAGTCCCATTGGACCTATAAAGATTTCAGGATGTCCGACTATCTACCTATCTCATCCCATCGTTGGCTGGGTGCCCCTCTCTTCTTGAGTGACAGGATTGGTTCATTGTCTAGGTCAGCTATTTGGTCATGAATACAATGTTCCGTTGACGCGAGATGTAAGACCGACATCTAGGATTTTCGGGGACACTAGCACACAGAGTTTCCGAATCAAGAGCCGTTCCGTGTAATTACTGTTCTGGCGTAACTCCTTGGCTAGAATGTAACGTTAAAATTTTCAAGTTACTTCACCTATCAGAGATATTGAATACTCTCTTCGGGGTGTCATTCTTTTGTACTAATCTACAAATTTACTGTTATGTATCAAATACATAAATAAGGGTTCGAAAGGACATTCTATTGTGGGAAGCGCACTGATGAAGGTGTATATATTGTTTGCACACAAAAGAATGACACCTCTAAGAGATTATTTTGTCTGTTCATTGGGTTTTCTCTCCTCCAAATTTTTTCCTGCAACAGATAAGTATTTAAAAATTGTATATGTAGAACAAACTGTAGTAAGGCAATTTCGTAAAATTGCCCGGATTACTGGCTGTCTGTACAGAGATTCTTCCTCACAGTTATTCTGAGAGAAAGAGATGTCTACAAAATGATCAACCAGTATTCCTGTATATAAGTAATGTATTGTATATTGTGTAATACTTATCTGTGTATGGAGACGTTTCAACTCCGAGTCTGGAGTCGTTGTCAATCGTTTAGTGTTGTTTTCGAGGTTTTTTCTAAAAAATTTCGCTTTGATCTTGAATTTGTTGTTTGTCAAAAAATTTTACACTCAAGACTGGATCTTCATTTATCTGTACGTGAATCTGTCAGATGGAGATACCTTCTCGCTTTTCTGTCTTTAGACAATGTCCGCTCCACATGGTCTGCTTGAGAAGGCATCGGCATTATTATGCAGACAATCTTCAACCGTGAAATTGTAATGTTCGAATTTCTACATTCACCTGGCCAGTTTTCCTTCTTGTGTCATCAGTTCCAACAGCCATTTGAGGGCGGCATGATCGGTTCGGATTAAGAAATTACGACCATAGCGATATTTGTGGAAATGGTCTGCAGCCCTGATTATTGCAAGAAGTTCTTTTCTGGTGAGACAATAACTTCTTACCGGTTTCGAGAATCCACGGCTGTAAAGCTCGATCACACTTTCTTCACCATCTTGCACCTGGGATAGCACGACCCCCAAACCTGTGTTGCTTGTGCTGGTGTCAAGATGAACTTGCCGGACTGTGTAGGAAATGCTAGGATTGGGCTGGAACATAGTGACGGCTTCATTCGTCTGAACGATGTTTCACAATCATAATTCCAACGGAAGGTCTGTTTTTCATTGGTGCGGCAATGGTTTGCAAATCCTTAAACAATTCGCCTGTAGTAAGAACAGAGACCCAAAAAGCTTGTAGTTCATGCTTGTCTCTCGGGAACGGCTAATCACGAATGACTTCTATCTTGTCTTCGCTTGGGCAGATTCCTTCTTTTTGAAACATGGAACACTTTTTTGGGTTGAGTCTCAGTTTGACAGTCTTAATTCGGGAGAATACTTTGCCGAGGTTCCATGAACAGAATGTCGTCGAGGTCCTCATGTCAGCTCGCTCAATACATACTCTGTTTATTTCTCAAATGTAGCGGGATCATTACATAACCCGAAGTGCATGACCGCGAACTTAAACAGCCTGTTCCTGGTGGGGAACGCTGTTTTTTCTCTGTCGCTTTATCGCTTTCATATGGTCGAACCTGCAATTATTTACTTTCTAGGTCTAGTGTGAAGAAACAACGTGACCCTGCTAGTGTCGTCAGTGTATCATCGATTCGGGGAAGTGTCTTTCTTCGTAACATCGTTTAATTTTCTGTAATCATTGCAAAATCGGGTGATTCCATCCTTCTTTTTAACCGACTTCCCAAAAAGGATGAGAATATCAATTCGTCGCGAATTTTTTTTTTTTTTTTTTTTGTATTGATGTTACTTGATTTCTTGTGGCGAACCGTTTTGAATGAATATGAAACTTCAAATTTGAGAAAACAATTCTATTGGTAAAGTGATGAAATTTGTGAATGAAGACCTGCGTGCATGGAAATCGATCAATATCCCTAACATATTGGTGAATTTTTCGAAAACTCCTTATGGATGTGTATAATTTTTTAACATTTAATCTATTAAGGAAGATCCCTTGGTGATCTCATACTTTTCTGCGACGTGCAACTTGCTGTTTTGCAGAAAATCGCCGAAAATTCCAAAATTTTTATAAAAAATTTCATCGAAATGACATAACGGACATTTCCTCATAATAATATTTTAACTCCATCGTAATAGTGCGGGAATTTTAGGCACTGGAAGTTTTAATTACGAATTTGAAAATTTTCTATGTACATCTCAAGCATATACGAGGGCTGCCTTTAATATTTCGGGATTAGAGAACAAAAACAAATATTAATAATCGAAAATCGCTTTATTGATTTTCAAAATATTCCCCATGAAGATCTATACGCTTTTGCATGCGTTTGAACCAATTGTCGAAGTACTTTTTCCACTCTGATTGAGGTATCTCCAAAACATGCATTCTGTACGCGGCAAATGCTTCTTCAGGTGTCGAAAAACGTTGACCTCTCAGTTTGTTTTTTACGTACGGGAATAAAAAGAAGTCATTTGGTGACAAGTCAGGACTATACGGCGGATGACTCATCAAATCGATGTTTTGAGTGGTCAAAAATGCAGTTGTTTGAGCCGATGTGTGAGAGCTCGCATTGTCGTGGTGAAGAGTGATCCATCTTCGGCGGTTGCTTTTCCTCATTTCTTGGAAGACAACTGGCAAACAAATGGTTGTGTACCACTCAGAATTGACTGTTCAGCGTTGTTCTAGTGGTACGGTTGCGACATGTCCAGTTTTTCCGAAAAAACAGGCGATCATTTGCTTGGAAGTGCTTCGTGCGCGAACAACTTTTGTTGGATTCGGCTCATCTTGAAACACCCATACAGTCGACTGCTGTTTACTTTCGTGCTCATACGCGTAAATCCACGATTCATCACCTGTCACTATGACTAAATGAAGTACCGGGATCGCTTTTCTTTATCGACACGAGCCTTTTTTGAACGATAAACAAATTTGGGATCCAACGCGTGACATTCAAATGTTTTATTGAATGTATGCTGGTCCCACTAATCTGTAAGATTGACTCAATCTCACGATAGCTCACATGACGATCAATATCAGTTCGCGCACAGCATCAATGGTTTCCGGAACAACAACTGTTTTTGGACGACCTTCACGAAATTCGTCTTGGAGTGAACTAAGAGCTCGATTGAATTCACCATACCATCGATAAACAGTGGTACTTGATGTAGTTTCGTCGCCAAAAATTAAATTAAGTTCATCCATGCACTCTTGCTGACTTAATCCACGTCGAAAATTGTAAAAAATAATCGCACCAAAATGTTCACGGCTTAATCCCATTTTTTGGCCGAGATGTATCCTTTAAGTTACTGTAAACAACACATAGCGCTAGTATGTCAAAACGTTCTGAGTACGTATAACCTCAAGTATGTCAAACTTTACGTTAGAGCTGTCAGTTGTCAGATTGCAACACTAGGGTTGTCCAATCCCGAAATACAAAAGGCAGCCCTCGTAGGTAGTACAGCATAGTTTTAATTTAAATGAACATTTTTCCATTTTGCGAAGACGGTGCTTTTGGTTGTCACATTCTCCCGGCCTAATAGAAAATTCAGTGACAACACATGGCAAACTCTAAACTGCTAGCTGGTACGTTAATACACAGGGTGTTTAGTTATAAAAACAAAATCACAAAGTGGTAGAAGGAGTTGCATTTATAAGATAATTGAAATATAGGACGGAGTAGAATGATACTGGTCCATAGGCAGCCGTATATACAGGATGTTTGGAATATAGGGTGGAGTGGACGTTTGGTGGTATAAAAATGTTGGAAAAAATGTGAAATTAAAATTATATAGGGTCTTGAAAACTAACTGAGTTCAAAAAAACAAAAAAGTTGAAAATAAAACATTTAAAAAAATAACAGACTTCCACCTATAACTAAAAAGCTAAAAATAATTATAAGAAAATCAACTATGGCAAGTAATTATCACATTCAATGTTGTTACGTACCTACCCAGGAAGTAAAAAATGTAAACATTAAAAGGTGCTCATTCTGTACTAATTAATTACCTACCAATCTAGTATATTTTTGAAGTCGGTGCCAAGCAACAATTAAGTTTGATGAAGTAGATAAGTACGCAATGAAGGATTTGAGATTTGCTTGGCACCGATTTCAAAAATATACTAGATTGGTAGGTAATTAATTTCTACAGAATGAGCATTGTTTACATTTTTTACTTCCTGGGTAGGTAACAACACTGAATGTGTTATTTACTTGCTAGAGTTGTATTTTGTTATAGTTATTTTTAGCTTTTTAGTTATAGGTGGAAGTCGGTTATATTTTATTAAAAATGTTTTATTCATTCCTCGAATGCCTGTTGTCGCTCCAGTGGTAGTCACCTAGGTGGTATTCTTATGGATTGAGCCTTCCCGGTGCTTACCTATTCTTTGCTGGATGATGTTAGTACGACCATCTTGACTATTAAAAATGTGCCAATGATTTGCGATAACTTGCGTGGCTTTCTGCTGTTCCCCTGGTGCAAAGTGTGTCCTGTCTCCTTCACATATGGTCTGGACTCTAACTGGTATCTCTCATCCGGTTTTAACTATAGCCCGCTTAACTAAGTAGCCATGAGCTGAATGTACGGTCTCCACCATTCCAAAGTAGCTCTCAGGATTTCTTTCTAGTCTATAAATAATTTGTTCCGTTCGACCAAAAGTTCTGGTTGAGGATAAAGTTAGAATAACACCACATAAACTTGGAAGTCTGTATATTTCAAAAGTCATAACGTTTCAAGGTCTAAATCACATCCCGTTTTCAATGGTATTACACAAAATGAACAAGAAATTAAAAGGATTCTGATGCACCTAAGGAATTTACTACAAATTTGATATATACAATGCACAAATTTTTAAAGATCATGTAATAACAGCCTGTTTCAAATTGGAGATTTGAAAGAGATATCTTTAGAAATCCTTGACATTGAAGACAAATAAGTTTACCAGAAATCTCATTAATGTCATAAGTGAAAACCTAGGAAAAACCTCCCGAGGGTTGTTAAAAAGGATATTACCATTATTTATTTAATCCCGATTATTGGCAGCCAGAAGCTGAATTCTATAGAATACCAGCTTACAACATTTATGAAATTACAGCTTTCGTTTTGGGCTGTGTTCTTCTTTCGTTTAATGGTTGAATTGATATATATGGCCAAGGTTCCAGGCGTGTTCACATTTTTGACTTTTCGAATTGACGTTTTTTTTAATTTTTGTGTTCATTTATTCGAACATGGGCCTAGAGGTTTCTCCAATATAAAATTTGTTACATTCGCAAGAAATCTTATAAATGCAGTTTTTTGAGTTTTGTGTACGTTCTTGGTTTAGTATTTGAAAAAATTGATTTCAGTGTATTTCTTGTTTTGAAAGTTGTTTTAATATTAAATCTGTGTCCCACTCTTTTCGGTCTTTCTAAAAGACCCTGTAAGTGTGGTATGGTTGTTGTAGTAATGTGGTTATCAAGGGTATTAGTATTATTTGGAGAAGATTGATGTTGAATGTTAGTTATTGTTTTGTGAATTTTATCTAACAATAACTTACATTCACGTGGCGTCTCCAAACAATACTAATACCCTTGATAGATAGCCCTTCCTGGTTGCGATACTGTAATATCCTTTTGAACAACCTTTATATAGATAAGGTTTTCCTAAGTTTTTTATGACTTTAATGAGATCCTGGAACCTTAGATTTCTTTGGTCTCATTTTTGGCGAATGCACTATCTTATAACAAAATAGTACTAGGAACGCCACATGAAGTTCTAAAGATAAGTCTTTCTAATTCTCCCAATTTAAAAGAAGTTTTGTTATTTCACATGATCATTACAAGTTTTTGTGCTACTCTGTATATATCGAATGTTCAGTAAATTCCATTAGTTACATCAGTTTTATCGTCAAACATTAGTGTCAAATTGTGATTACGATATTTGTCATTGCAAATCCTTTATTTTTTAAATTTCTTGTTCATTTTGTGTAATACCATTGAAAACGGGTCTGATTTAGACCCCGAAACGTTTGAAATGTACAGACTTTCAAGTTTATGTTGTGTTATTTCCAAAGAACTCAGAAAAATTAAAACCAGAGATGCCACAGTTATCATTCAGAAAACATAGCTAGAATGTTTAAGGAAGTCGCTGAGCTGTTGACGTCAGGTCTCAATTCAAATTCCTCATTTTGGAATCAAAGAACATCATATTTCAGTTTTAATATGAACCCACACCCAGTATAAAATCGTCCTCAATGGCTGCTATCAGAACTCTATGCCGGATTCTGTTCAGGTAGCCTTACTCTGCTGTCACGTTGAAAGTGTCCTGCCCGTCCACAACGGTAACATGCTTCTCTGGTGTCAGATCTTTGATACCATTATTGTAGTTTGTGTATTGCTCTCAACATTACCTGAAGGGATGATTCTGGTCCGTCCTGGTTTGAAGAAACTGCTCGATCTTTCGGCTTGGACATGTGCATGACGGCCTATACTTCCAAAGTCCGAAGAAAAGTTTCATTACTTTTAGATTTCTTTGTACTTCACATCTCTGATACTGTTTATGAAACTTTGTGTGGCCCATTTATTTTTAGTTTCGTGTGGCAGATTTCTGCGTTTTCCCACTTAGTTGCACCTGGTATACTTGTCTCAAATATTGTATATTTTGTCTACGATTGCGATGATCTTGTCGAAATTACCTTGTTCATCAACCGGAATGCGTTGGAGGAGTTCTAATGCTGGGCCTTTAAAAGAAATTACCAGAGAGGTAGATTCTTCTTGACTGTCCCATCGGTTAGCTGTAGCCACTGCGTCAAATTGCCGCTTGTACATCGGCTATTACCATCATATGTGGTTGGTTTTCTAAAGGAACATTTGGTACTTACAGTGTTCTGATATTTCCCTCTCTGTAAGGCCTGTTGCATTCTTTTTATTTCCATTTGTACTCTTTGAATATCACTTTAGACGGAGTTTTTATTTGACCTCATTTCAACTTTGTTCTGGATGGAATCAATCATCCACTCTGGCATCAGGAGTATCTACAGTATTTTTTAGGATCTCTTTTATGTCTGATTCCATAATCATTCTTTTCTGGTTAGCTGCTTCGTTACCTTGTATTACTAATTCCATTAGTTGTTTGTTCCAATTGTTATCTTTGCATCTTAGAATCTTCTTGCCTTTATTTCTCCTAATAATTTAAATTTATATTGTCTGTTCAATTCAGTATTATTATTATTAGTTACAAGGTTCTCTAATCCAATTTTACGTTTTTCATCCATAAGATTTCACTATTTTTGCAGGATTTCCACTTGATTTTGTTTCTTACGTTTTTCTAGTATCTAAGATATTATTTGCCTAGTAACCTGTTTGAAAATTTTTATCTGCTAGTCTCGTCCATTTCTGCCATACTTCGAGTTGTAGCCATAAATTAATTTCACATGTTGACTTCACTTAATCCCACATTCTGACATTAAATGCAAAAGATTCTGTGGGTTCAAAAATTTACAAATATTTACTTTCACTTTCAGCATCTTTATTGACTAAATAAATTCACTGTTTACAAAAACACTTAGTAATACGACAGCTGTGAACTTCTTCTCTCGATTCAATCCACATCGCAACTAAACTAAACTCATCAACTTGTACAACTTTCCTTTAAATAGTCAGTGAAGAAAATACTCGTTGCCATTATTATATCTCCTTGATCAGAGTGTATTTCAAGAATCTTATCGAAATTTCCAAGCGACCTGGCGATGAACTTTTTTATAGCTATTCATCGAATTTTTTATTTTTACGTGTTGTTTTTATAGGAACGACTAATATAGAAAGTTTCACAATTTCTGTTTTTTGAGGAATTGAATAAATATTATAACATAACATGTATACAGACGAGTTGAGAACTTCCTTCTTTTAAAAGTTGTTTAAAAATGAAATCTGAATTTTATATTAGATTTCCATTGAATAAAAATGCCATTTGACCTATAGTGAGCCGTTCTTGGGGATGCACTTTAAAAATGCATTTCCTTACGCAGAGGGTCAATATTTCAAAATTCAATATTTTATTGCGAAATAATTTTCGACATACAGGAGTTTCTGGATGCCGAAATTCATTTCGCGATAAAATATTAAATTCAATTATATGTACTATATACATAAATATTTATTCGAGAATTCAGTCAGTTGAGGGGAGCGTAACTGATGAAGGTACTCGACTAGAACCAATATATTATCTTGCGTTCAATGGACTGAAAAATCTCGAAGTCAGTATTCCAAAATTCATTGAAATGTTGTCACAAACTATGTAGGCGCAATTTGAAAGTCAGTTTATATCAACGTTGATTACTGACAGATGATATGGGTGTTTCAAACAGTTAAACCCTAAATAGTTGCAAATATCTGAGTTCATGTTCATCTTAAATCGTTCAATTTATTTGATACCATCTTAGTGCAGGCAACAAAGTTGATATTTAATTTATCACTGGAAAATGTTAGTTTGTCCTTGAAATGTAACTGACATTTTTCACCCCCAAAAGTTGAGATATCATACGAAAATACTTCACGGCTTTAGCGTGACACAAGTTCAGCTCCAAGAATCGTGAAATCAATATTTGGTGACGGTATGCCTCCAGGATTTAATGTTCGTTGTGGTATCATGGCGGAGTTTGTTCGCATCACTTCATTGCTTTTGTGGAAATACCAGAAATAATAACACTCTACTCCTTGAGGAGTTTATACAGGGTGGGTTTTTTTGATGATCAATATGGGGATCTCGGAAACTAGCGGAGATAGAGCAATGATTAAATTCGGAAAGATTTGCAGTTTTACTGGTCCAATTTAATGACACTTTGGGATTTTTGTAAAAAGTCATGGGTTACTAGATATTTTGAAAAAACTAAATTCTGTCGATTTAGTCAAATACCTCTAGCTCCTTTGTTTTTGATTTTATAAAAAAATGTAAATATCAAAATTGAAGGGAATTCTATCCCGAATATGACTGTCCTCTTTTGCGTGACAGCTCTCCTTTTCGAGATATGATACAAACTTATCTTTTTTAAATAGAAACCATAAGCTATGACCTCAAAAATTCGGACATTTTTAGAGCTTTTAAACGATATAAACTCGATGTAGTTATTCATAAAATTTACGGAGTTATGGATGCTTTTCTCGGTTATTTTCACTTTTAACGTAGGTAGCCATGAAAAGAAAAAGATTGTTTTCACTTTGATGTTTCCTCAATTGAGAGTAATTCCATTAGTGGTGCTGAACTGACAGTCGTTATTGACTAGTGTTCGTGATAAAATGGAATATTCTAACGAAGAAAAACTGAATATGGTGGAATGTTATATCATCTGCCATAAAAATTCAGTTCGTGCAGCTGAGGAATACTTTCATAGATATTTTAATCGTGGTCAACCTGCTCTATGTACATTTAAGAGGCTTTACGATAGTTTACGCAGATATGGATCTGAAACTAAACGACCGAAGGAACGTAATCAAATTAACGAAGCAGCTCAAATAAATGTTTTGGCAATGGTAAATCAAAATCCATCTACATCAACTCGTGAGATTGCCGCAGAAGCTGGCACATCTCAACGAACTGTAGCTAAGGTATTGAAAGCGCACAAGTTCTACCCGTACAAACTTTCAGTTTCTCAAACTTTGCATGCTGGTGACGAACATCGACGTATTTTGTTTTGTACATGGTTTAGAGACATGTGCCTTGACAATCCACAGTTTCCATTAAAGGTGTTATGGTCAGATGAAACTAGATTTACTAGCTGCGGTATGTTCAATAGACACAATGAGCATATCTGGGCTAAAGAAAACCCTTTCCATGTAGAACAAAGACGACCCCAGATAAAATTTGGTTATAATCTATCCAAACTCTTGGATAGGAAGAAATGACCCACGCGAATGCCCACCCCGGTCTTTCGATTTGGCAGTTATAGACTTCTATGTACGGAGTGTGTTTAAAAACAAATTATACAGAAGAAAGCATGAGAGAGTTGGTGACCTAAAGGAGGCGGTATTACAAGCAATTGAAGAAATTGAGAGGCGGTCTGTGAGGAAAGCGGCAATGCCAATCTTAAATGATGCAATTTTTGTCTAAATAACAATGGTAGACTTTTCGAACATAAATTGTAACCATTATTATGTACTTTAATTCCTTAAGTTTTTAGTAAGTACCTACTTATTTAGTTTTTTCATTATATCTGATATACCTAATAAAAAACCGTTCAATGTTTTTTAGAATAGTTGTTAATAAAACAATCTATTTCATGGCTAACTACGTTAAAAGTGAAATTAAGAGAGAAAAGCATCCATAACTCCTTTATTTTTATGAATAACTACATCGAGTATTATATAGTTGAAAAGCTCTAAAAATGTCCGATTTTTTGAGGTCATAGCCAACTATGGTTTCCATTCAAAATATGATATGTTTGTGTCATATCTCGAAAACGAGAGCTGTCACGCAAACGAGGATATGACAAGCATATTCGGGATACAATTCCCTTCAATTTTCATATTTACACTTTTTCTATAAAATCAAAAACAAAGGAGCTAGAGTGATTTAACCAAATCGACTGAATTTCGTTTTTTCAAAATATCTAGTAAGCCATGAATTTTTACAAAAATCCGAAAGTGTCATTAAATTGGGGCAGTAAAACAGCAAATCTTTCCTAATTTAACCATTGCTCTATCTCCGCTAGTTTCCGAGATCCCCATACTGATCATCAAAAAAAAACTCACCCTATATATTGTTACGAAATTTACCCAAAGTCGAACCTGTTTCATTTCAAAACGACAACAATCGCTTTGAGATAAAAATGGTGATCAGAAGTAAAGGATTAAGTGCAGTTAAAATCGTAATTTAATTTATGGAAACACGTAGCATGGAAAAGATGGACGAAACTACAAAAAAAAGCCAAGCAGGTTACAGAGGGACTGGACGAAAAAATAGCACAGATTCTAGAAAAACGTGACAAGAAGGAAAAACAACATTAAGAAGAAATTCAACAAAGGTTAGTAAAATCTTTTGATGAAAAACGTAAAATAGAATTAGAAAATCTTGTCACTACGATGAAAAGCGAACAACAAAATCTTGTTTCCACTATGAAAAGTGAACAACATAATTTTATGGAAGGATTATTCTCGAAATTTGTAGAAAACCAAGATCAACTTGAACTAAAACGACAAAATGAATTTAAATTATTAGATGAACACAGACAAAATGAATTTAAAATACTAGAAGAAAAACGACACGAAACTGAAGTGAAAAGACAACTGCAATTTGAACAATTAATGCAAATAGTAGGACAAGTTAATGAAACAGTTAATGAAAGAATGCAAATAGTTTAGTCAGATATAAAAGAGATAAATGATGACATTAAGACCATAAAAAATACCGTGGATACTCTTGAAACAAAAGTAGATGATCTAAATTCCATCCAAAGCCAGGTAAAATTTGAAATCAGTTCAATTCAAGACACAGTTCAAGATCAAATCAGTTCCATCAAGCAAACAGTACACAGTGAAGTACAAGATAAAATCAGTGCCATCCAAAATAAGCTAGAAACAGAAATTTAAAAAATGCAACAGGACTTACAGCGAGGAAAATACCAGAACACCGTGAGTACCAAAGGTTCTTTTAGTAAACCACCCACATTCGACGGCAGTTTATCTTGGCCCACGTATAAACGGCAATTTAAGGCCGTGGCTACAGCTAATGGATGAGATAATCAAGAAAAATCTACTTCTCTGGTAATTTCGTTAAGAGGTCCGGCCCTAGAATCTCTCTACTTCGGGCTTTGGAAGTAAAGGCCGTCATGAACATGTCCAAGCCGAGGGTCCGAGCAGTTTCCTTTAACCAGGAAGAGTCAGAGTCACCATTTCAAGCGCTGCTGGCAGGTCTGAACACAATATTAGAACGGTCACAAAGAACTGGCACCAGAGGGGCATGTTACCGCTGCGGACAGACAGGACACTTCCAACGTGACTGCCGAGTAAGGCTACCTGAACGATCACCGACCAGGGGTAACCAACAGAACTGCCACATGTCCAGGGACGGTCAGCCAGTCAGCATAAGGGGGCGAATGCTGACTGACCCTCCACCAGCCCCCAAAACGTTATCCATCCTGGGATTTTGCCGAGATAGCCTAGTCATCAGAGGCACAATCAATGGGCGAGCAGTTACCATCACCATCGACACCGGCGCCGCTGTGTCCATTGCCAAGTCAAGGGTTTTGAGAGCATCAGAAATTCGGCCAGTTACCAATAACATCCAGCTCAGAACAGTCACCGGCGAGTCCATGTCAATACAGGGTGAGGCAGATGTCGTGCTACAGATAAGGGACAACATGATCCGGCATAGGGTCCTGGTAGCGAATATTGAGGATGATTTTATACTGGGAATGGATCTAATTAGCCAGCATGGATTTATGTTCGACCCGAGGTATGATGTTCTTCGGTTCCTAAATGAGGAATTTGTATTGACACGGCCCGTCAACAGTCACCTCCATAAAAATTGTGGCAAAGTCTTCAGCCAGAATTCCCGGTCGAACGGAACAGATTATTCATTGGCAGCTAGACAGCAATCCTGGGAGCTGCGTTGGAATGGTGGAGCCCGTAAACTCGACTCATGACCACTTAGTTGGACGGGCTATAGTTAAAACCGGACGAGATATACCAATCAGAGTCCTGAACTTGTCCAACAACGACATCAGAATTGCCATTGGTCAAGAGATAGCTTGTTTCGAGCCAGTAGAGACTATCATCAATTGCGAAGAAGAGTACCAGACGTCGGTGAAGCAGACAGGGCCCAGTAAAGAGTTCCTACAACAGTTTGCTGACCATTTGACACACCTGACACCAGAGAACCAGAAGAAAGCCAAGCAATTTATCACAAAGCACTTGCAAATTTTTAACAGTCAAGATGGAACCACCGGCCGCACTAACATCATCCAGCATCGAATAGATACCGGAAAGGCTCAACCCATCAGAATACCACCTAGACGACTACCATTGGGGCAACAATAGGCAGTGGAGGAAAACATCGAGTCCATGTTACAGAGTGGAGTTGGTTCTCCACACTATACCTAAAAAGTGGATATTGGCAGGTTGGTCTACACGCAAACGGCAGAGACGATAGCGTTCTCCACCAGTAAAGGGCTGTTTCAGTTCACGGTTATGCCCTTTGGGTTATGTAATGCACCCGCTACATTTGAGAGGCTAATGGAGTATGCACTGAGTGGGTTAACATAGAGGACGTGCTTAGTATACCTCGACGACATTCTAGTCATGTGTCAGACATTCGACGACCATCTGAAGAACCTGGGCGAAGTATTCTCCAGAATTAATAACGCCAACCTGAGACTCAACCCGAAGAAGTGTTCTTTGTTCCAAAAAGAAGTAGAGTTTTTGGGCCACTTCGTTTCCGAGTCAGGAATCCGCACTAACGAGGACAAGATAGAAGCGATCCGTGATTGGCCAGTCCCGAGGGACAAGCATGAACTCCGAAGCTTCTTGGGCCTCTGTTCATACTACCGGCGTTTTGTTGAGGGATTTGCCACAATTGCCACCCCTCTACATCGGCAGACCACAGAAAAGGAGACCTTCCGTTGGAATCAGGATTGTGAAACATCTTTCAGACGACTGAAGGCAGCACTATGTTCCAGCCCAATCCTAGCCTTTCCTACACAGTCCGGCAAGTTCATCTTAGACACCGACGCCAGCAACACAAGTTTGGGGGCCGTCCTATCCCAGGTGAAGAGAGGGTGATCGAGTATTACAGCCATGGATTTTCGAAACCGGAAAGAAATTATTGCGTCACCAGAAAAGAACTTCTTGCAATAATAAGGGCTGTAGACCATTTCTACAAATACCTCTTTGGTCGTCATTTCTTAATCCGAACAGATCATGCCGCACTCAAATGGCTGCTGGACATGAAGACACCGGAAGGACAACTGGCCAGATGGATGGAGAAATTACAGCAATACGACTTCAAGGTGGAACACCGTGCTGGCCGTTTGCACAATAATGCCGATGCCCTATCCAGAAGACCCTGTAGAGCGGAATGCAGACATTTTCTGAAGACGGAACAGCGGGAGGGTATCTCCATCAGACAGATCCGAGTGCAGGCCAATGAAGACTGGACAACGGAACAGTGCATCCAGGACCAAATGGCTGATCCAGACATCGAACCAATCTTGTCACTCAAAATGAGAGGGGCACCCAGGCCACGATGGGACGAGGTAGCTAGATACTCAGACGTGCTGAAATCGTTATGGGCTCAATGGGACTCTCTAAGAGTAGACAATGGAATGCTCAAGCGAGTCTGGGAAAGCGCTGATGGACGAGAAACCAAGTCCCAACTGGTAGTTCCGAAGAGAAAGGTACCAGCCATCCTGACCGAAGTACATGATGGGATTACCGGAGGCTACCTGGGCATAAATAAAACACTTGACAAAGTTCGCCAGCGGTACTACTGGATGAATTACTTCGTAGACGTCAGAGCTTAGTGCCGCAATTGTGCCATCTGTGCAACCAGTAAGGGCCCGAAGACCCGGACCAAGGGCAGAATGCAGCAGTGCAATGTGGGCGTCCCATTTCAAAGAATTGCCATCGATGTCGCCGGTCCGTTTCCCGAGTCTGAGAGGGGTACAAATACATTCTGGTCGCAATGGATTACTTCAGCAAATGGCCTGAGGCATATGCGATACCCAACCAAGAGGCAACCACGGTAGCGACAGTGCTAGTAGAACAACTATTCAGCGTCCCGATGGAATTAAATTCAGACCAGGGTCGTAACTTCGAATTGAATGTATTCCAGAAGGTCTGCACGATGTTGGGATCAGGAAAACGAGAAAAACACCATTTCACCCACAGTCAGACGGAATGGTGGAAAGATTCAACAGGAGCTTGGAACAACACCTCTATCCAAGGTCGTCAGCAATAATCAGCGTGATTGGGATGAGCATATTCCCCTATTCCTGTTGGCATATCGCTTTGCCGTACATAATAGTACAGGCCTGACCGCAGACAGGGTCCTATTCGGAAAGGAGCTGTGATTACCCTGCGATTTGGCATTTGGCTCCCTCGGAGGACCTCCCCAAGACATCGACGATTATGCCGACCAGCTCTGACATAACATGCTGAAAACACACGAATTAGCCCGAACACAGATGTTGGCCACCAGTGACCGGCTGAAGACGCGATACGACCTCAAGGCCAATTCAGTCGGGTTCCCGGAGATGGACAAAGTCTGGCTGTACAACCCCCAACGGAGCAAGGGTTACACTCGCCTGGGATGGTCCATACGTGGTGGTCAAGAGGCTTAATGACGTCGTCTACCGGATCCGTCGAAACCCCAAAGCTAAATGTAAGGTGGTTCATTTAGATCGACTCGCTCACTACTTTGGAGGGGATGTTTCTGATCGGGACGATCAGAATTAAAGGGGGCAGTGTTACGAAATTTACCCAAAGCCGACCCTGTTTCATTTTAATACGACAACAATCGCTTTGAGATAAAAAATTGTTCTCGAAAAGATTCGGCACCTGTAGGAGTGATGATGATTTTTGCGAGAATTTTCTATGCTGGTTTTATAAAGGAAGCAGGCCCCGATCGCGAGTTCAGTTGGTGGAGCGAAGAGCTTATATGTAAAATTGTTGTGATATTTGAATCAGCTGTTGTATATTCGATGTAAATAAAAGTTTCTAGAAAGGTGAAATTGAATATTAGTTTTATAATTTTAAATTGAACCCACGGACTTTACTGCAATACGATTAAGCGATAGACGCTTACCTCAAGAAATTCCTTTCAAAATAACTATTCAATTGTCACTTCCAGTTACCAAAGTACCTGGATGAATCTATACAAAACAATAGCTTACGGTTTGGAGCAGAGGCTAATTCTGCTCCAGTCAGATTGCAAAGTATAATTTATTAAAAGCAACTGAGCGGTAAATTTTTTACTACCATTTTAGGTCTGGGCAATTATGAAATCCACCTATAGGATTATTACGGCTCATATTATGTAATCGTTTTTCGTTAAAATCGCTGAAAAAATCTAAAGTCTTATTTAATTCAAACCTTACAAACTATATCTGATAGATAATTTTTGTTATTTTGATTTTAATTCGTTTGTTTGCAGGTTTGAAACAAGCAATGGAATCAAAAGAACAGAACAAGGTTCTCTGAAACCTGGAGGAGGTCCCGACAATGATCAACTTTTGAACGTAAATGGAGATTTCTCCTTCACTTTTCCCGATGGTACTCCATTCTCTGTAAAATTTGTAGCAACTGAAGATGGTTACAGACCTACGGTAGTAATTGGACAAGGGCGAAGCGGAAGAAAATAAATAGATAAGAGTATGCAATGATTGCACCTTTATATTATAATTTTGGGGTCAAAATACCCATGTGCTCAAAAAGAAAATAAACTACAGTGCTTCTGAAAATAACTATGTTTATTATGTATATTTAATCCACATCCCGTTATAGTAGCTTATTTTTGCCATAGTTTAACATGCTCTACGTCGTTACTTATCATTGGTTATTTTTTGAAGAGACATAGAATATTTATGATTATTGAAAAAGAATCACTTATTTATTTATTTATTAACTAAAATACAGAAACGTAACTACGTTTTCAAACGGAACTAAATTAATGAAGGACGACAAAATTTTTGACAACAAGTGGAGTCTTATCTTTAACAATAAGTGGGCATACCTGGAATTCCCGCAAGGTTTGAATAAAAATATCGTATTATGTTGTAAGGGAATATACAAACATTAAATATTTCTTTCTGTGATTAACTAATTACTTAAAGATCTCAATTCTCAATTCTTTGCAACTCTACTTCTTCGACAAGTATTAAATTACAAGAACGGCTTTAGTACTCGTAAATCTCTATAGTTTTTGGTGTTTCTATAAATGGCTTAACACTGTAATAATGAATGCTTTCTTTTTCATGTAATTTTGGAAAAGTAAGCCCTGTAGTACGAAAATGAGTAGCAAATGTTGAACCTGGCAATCTAAAACAATGTAAGTGTTCGTGACATCGAGTATTAAATTTCCTGCAGATTATATCAATATAAAAGGTATTTTAATCTGAACATTTTAACTTATATTAGCGATCGCCCAGTGGTCGTAATTCGATCTTAATTCATTAAAATTATAAGTTGAACATTATTGACGTTATTTTGTTTCTTATAAGAAATAGAGTTGAGGAGAAATTAGAAAAGTTTTCATTTAGAATTACATTTATAGAAACAGTTCAAGAATTTATTTTTTATTAATGTATATTATTGTAGGGTTATTTTTACATAAATATGTCCTATAAATTATCACAAATATAATAGTGTCTATGCTACACGTTCGATGTAATTATTAGCAGATTTTTCTTTGTAACCGACATTTACACACAAACGATTTCAACAATAGAGATAACAAATAACCCAATGAAAACCGTAATCTGTAATGCCATTGTCTATTGTTCGCTGATTGATTATTGGTAGCAGCACATTTTCGGACTATAGTGAAAAGAATAGTATATTAATGAATGAATGAATTATAATCACAACAAAAAATTACAAATATTATTTTCTACGAAAGTTAGTACTACTTGTCAAAATCAATACTAATCTATAATTTACAACACTAAATATTTTCCTATTGAACTATAGGCAACTTCATTCAGTGGACAGTATAAGATAGTCATCACTTGGTCTGAAAGAGCGTTACCCAGCTACTACCGTATTTATCATTTGAAAACCAACCTAACATATACAGGGTGTAAATAGTTTGACTGCATATATTTTAGGTGCAGATAGTACCCACCAAACAAAACAAAAAACTCTTATAACACTATGGTCTAAAGGCCTTAATAAGCAAGAAAATTTGAAATACATGTTAAGTAAATTATTGCCAATGTGGCAACGTCGCGCTTAAAATGAGATTAGCTTGTAGCGTGAATAATAAAGGAATGAGTCATCACAAGAAAATGAACACCTGTTACTTTTTTGTATTAAATAATTTCATAGTTTCGAGTGCCGGTAGATTTATTTAGGTACATAAAATTTTATGAAATATTATTTTCAAAAATGTACCCTTTTAATATCTATGTATTGAAATGAATATTTATATTTGGCGATTTATTTTATGCATCAAATTGAAGAAGGGAGGATACAAAGTTGTTTACATTATGATACAAAAATAATGCGATACAAACTATATTAAACAAAACATTTCTTATATGTAGTTCTTTTATGTGTTAAATTCTTCCAGAAATAATTGTTACTAAGAAATTAATATTACTTATCTTAGACAAATAAAAACCTTTGACCTGCAGGATGTCATTATGATAGAGCTCTGGCGAGCAAACGGATTATTTATAGTAAATATTCAAAATTCAAAATTCTTGTTATTACATTTGCTTTCCCCACAAATTAATAGCATGTCAGGTCTTTACCTAATTGTATGATTGTCACTGTTTGTCAAAAAATAATACACTCGAACTCACAATTCACAACAGATTTTATTTATTTTTCCAATTTATATTTTAAAATGAAAATCAAATAACTTACGCTATGTCGAATGTGACGCAAAAATCACTTTCACTTTCTTAAAAGAACCGGGCAGCAAAAAAGCATTCATAGCAGCGGCCAGCTGTAGTACTGAGTATATGCTATGTTGCCACATCTGATCGGAGAAACGTAGGGCAAAGTATAACAGAATATTTAGAGTTTAAATAATAATTTTCTTTGTTAATACAGTTATTAAAGGTTTATACGCTATTGAGTATTTACATATTTAGCTTTACAATCATTTTGAAGCCAGAAATAATCAATTATTCACTGTAATAAAGGCTACAGAACTTCTGACTTTTTCATTTTTTTTTTGGCAAAACTATAGTTTATTTCTGAAAATGTTATAAAGCTTTTTGATTTGTTTTGACCTGAAGTATTGATCCTCAAAATCTTTGCACTCAAACCGTTTACACCCTGTATAATTACGCAGTGGTTTCTGTTGTCGTGTAGAGCATTTTGAATTTTAAGTTTTTTAAACACTTAGCTTATAAACTTTATAGCGAGCAATGTAAGATTTCAAAGGAAAAATATGTCAAATAAAAATATATTTTACTTTATAATCAATGTATCATAATAAATGGGTATGTACATTTTTATATTCAAACAAATCTTTAAAATTTCAATGATATATTTTTTAATAAAACTTGGTTTTAACAGTCAGAAGTTTTCAGCAATGGGACCATGTAATGTGAAATAATTTAACTGTAAGTTACCCACATTGACAGAAAACATTTATTTTCAGTATGATTTTCAAAATAAAAATTCAAATATCTTAAAATTCAGTATATTTTCATCAATGTGAATTAAAACACACTTACCAACTTAGTAACCCATGACCATTTCTGTTTTATGTGGAAAATATAAAGAAATACGAATCACATACTGTTATTTAATATTAGTTAAATACACCTATTTTTGACAATTTTTTTGTGAATTGAAATTGAAACCTTGAAAATACTTTCAAATCTTTTTTGCCTTGATTGAAAACTTTCAACCTAATCTCTACAAAAGTAATGAAATGTCAAAATTTAAATCAAAGTTTCCTGCAGATGGCCAAGGATCCAGTGTTGCCAGATCTACATATTTATCGTGAATTTGTGCATAATTTCAGGACTTTTTGTAATCTTTTGTAATTATATGAAAGTTATCCGACGAAAATAAAAATAGTCTAAATTAAAAGTATAAGGTTAAAATCAATAAGATATTATCAGGTATAAATTGATCAGGTGCAACAAAATTCAGATTTTAGTTGACATTCCATAATTACAATACAATGAAAGTGGCAAACTGCTAACTTGCTAGCGCCCAATAAAGATCGGGTATTATGTATTATAATTTTTCGTTGGTTCTATTTCAAAAGCATGACTATGTAGGATAACTTAAGCGAAGGTCCAAAACTTTTATTTTTACATTTAATTTAGTTTGTTTTTCACATCTTAAAATTTTCACTTCAAACAATCTGGCGGCACTATTTGGCATTGACAGTAAGGAAGTAAATAATGACTTTTTAATTGTTTTATATTTAATAAGTGAACTTATATTATAAATAAAATTTAGCATTCTTCACTAAAGGTCTACTAAACAAAACAAAAATAGAGCAAACCGGTTGAGGGATAGATGAGAAAATGGTACCGAACGGTTTTGTCTTATATAGAGAAATTGAAACCTTGAAAATACTTTGAAATCGTTTCTAACTTAATTGAAAACTTTCAACCTAATCGCTACAAAAGTAATGAAATGTTAAAATTTCAATCAAATTTCTTGCAGACGGCCAAGCATTCAGTGTTGCCATATCTACCTATTTATCGTGAATTTGTGCATAATTTTACGATTTTTAGTAATCTTAGTTAAATTATATGAAAGTTATTCGACAAAAATAAAAAGACTCTAAATTAAAAGTATAAAGTTAAAATTAATATGATATTTTCAGAAATAAATTGATCAGGTGCAACTTAATGATTTTTTAATTATTTTATTATATAATAAGTGAATCAATATTATAAATTAAATTTAACAAATCGCTTGAGGGATAGAGGAGAAAATGATACCGAACCGTTTTGCCTTTGCCTATTTATATATCGATACTCCAGATTTCGAGAACTTATCAGTTATTTGATGTCTGACATTACAATTTGATCTGACAGTTTTAGTTGGGATTTAAAACTTATTTTAATATTATGTTTTGGAAAAAGATTAGCTATTCTCTCACTTGGGTATTCGAAATAGGTAAGTTTAACTAACGAATTCAAACTGAATATTTATTTGAACGATTTAACTATCTTTTCTTTTAAATTTCTTTGGTGATTAAATTATGGTAATAAACGTTATTAATGGGTTAATGGATACCTATGCTCCTGATGATATCTATATAACTGTTTGGATCTTCTAGTTTGGATATATATATATATATATATATATATATATATATATATATATATAGAAGTATTCATCTGAGAGTACATCCGATCGATATTTTGATTCATGTTTGAATTTTTCAGTCGTTTCGCTTGGAAGAGTTTTACATTGGCACTATACAAAACACATCTAAAAAAATGAACTGGATCTCATTAGGAAGCATATCCATTATCAATGGTTATTACCACAATTTAATCAATAAACTGATCTTGAAGAAAGAAAATCAAATCGTTTAAAATGTAATTTATCTTGATGTTAAAAATAACAATAGTCAACTTATTTACGTATTTGGGAACAACAATTGGGGGAATAGCCAATCTCTTGTCAAAACATAATATTCAAGTTCGTTATAAGTGCCAATTCAAACTGGTAAATCCAATTTGTAATGATAAAGGTAAATAACTGCTAAGTTCTACAAATCTGGAGCATAGATGTTAAGATGTCCAAAGGCCAATGACTCAGTAGGAACTGTAGGAAATTTAATATTCGTTATCAGGAATGTTCATTTAATATAATAAAAACTGATTTAACATTTACACCCGGTTATAGAGCAAAAATGAACTCTTTTTCGAACATAAAATTCAACCTCAATTTGCTTATACCATCACTTCAGTAACAGGGTATAGATAATTATTGCTAAGATTTTAACAGCAAACTTGTAGACGTAAATTATTAAAACAATAAAATCCCTCAAAAATACGCATTTCTTTTGTTCTTTGCTTACATAATTAAAAGTAAGGAAGAAATCCTAATGTTTTCTACAGAAAAAGTTGTAGAGAATCAGGAATTCTTCTTAATGGGCGTTTATGCATCCTGATTGGGTAATTTTTTACCGAGTATTTTAAAAACTATGACTTGCTGGCAACTAATACTGGAATAGTAATCATTGTTAAAACGCATTAACGAGACTGGTTTGATTGGGATATATTATAAATATTTTGAAAGTTCATAAATTCCATTACAATTTCTCTATCTTGGATTTTCACTATAATGCCGAGAAATTGGTTAAATTAATAGTAAATATTACAATAAATGTATGAACATGTAACAGCCAGCCAGCGGTGCACTGACAATAGTTCTAAAGACACATGGACGGATCTAGAATTTTATCTAGAATTTTCTTGAGGTGGCGGCACGAGATGAAAATTATGGTAAATTTTATTATTATATGTTTATTCTTAGGAGTTTATTAGGTTTTCAGTTATGTAACTGTTATCTACCCTTATTGGTATAGTTTTCCATTGGAATATTAAGTTAATGGTTAGTTGTATACAGTTTACTGTTATTAATTAATTTACTTTTCTCAACTGACTGGATCCGCCACTGTCAAGACATCGGAGAAGAAGTAAGGGTCGATCGTTTAAGCCAAAATTCACAAGCAGTATTAATACATTTTACGGCATTATAACAAAAATCAAACATGTACCAAGTGAGATTCGTTGTATGTGTCTTCAAAATATATTTTGCATATTTCTATCGAACTATCGTGGTTAATACTAATCGTTCTGAAACATATTTCTACAAATTATTTAAATTGCAAACTGCTTAACGTATAATATTGATCTTCAGTTTTATTAATCTGAATATTATAAGCTATTACTAGGGGGCAGATTAAGGTTCCAGCTTTTATTACAACCAAGTTACGATTTTTTTAAACACTCCCTTTTTATGGGTATTTCCAGCTTTTGTTTATGAAAAATGATATTAAATTAGTAAACACCCATTTAGAAAATTTCCTGATTCGCTATAATTCTTCAATTGACTGCATTACGAACACGTCATTACTTTTTACACTATAAGTAAAAAACGAAAATACCCCATATTTTTGGGGGTTTTTATGGCTCAAATAATTTACTTCCACGAGTTTGCTGTTAAAATTATGATAGTTATGACTTATAAACTTTTATTTATCTGATAATTTTTGCTGTTGAAATTTATGTCACTAAAAACCTGTATTGACTGGTGTAATTTGTTCATATTCTTATTACAGAGCATACTTTTTCAAAATTATTAGAAATGGAGATTATTCATTGACATTTTAAGCCATTCATTAAAACATTAAAAGGTATAGAAAATTTAGAAATATATCCTTTTAATAAGCTACTTAACGAAAAAGTAGAGCTTGCAAAAAGCATCCTATTTTTAAATCACATAATAAAATATTTTTAAAATCTTTAAATGGGTTGTCCGCATTTCTGTTTCTGTAATCTTCTACAAATTAAAAGAAATTTCTATTTTTAAGCCTTCGCAGAATTTCGGCTGTTATAAACAAAACCTCACTTTCTTTTTCTGTTTTAAATGTTTGTCTTTCAATAATTCCTATTGCTAAATAGGAAAATGTCTGTATATTTTAGATTTTCCTTAAGATGGACAATTTCTTCCAGTTTGACTTAAATTAAGTGTTTCATGGGCAATTGATAGGGTATTTTTAAAAATTAACTTTAAAGTTGTTGTGTCGATTTTTTAGCCTACTTCATCTTATTGATACTAACAGAACTGGATTCCTCGATAAGAAAAAAAGCCTAGCCAACATAAAAAAAATTGCTAAATCTATTTAACAAAACACAGTGAAAATAAGCTATTTTTTGGTTCCATTTTCACATGTAGCATGAGGGGTTTAATTATGTCCGAATGTGTTCATTAAGCCTGTTGAATAAGCTTTCACTTGAAAATTCTCATTCGTGTCACATTTTAATGGCTCTACATTTTCATGAACTTGCTTTTATAAATAATTTCGAAAAGATTGTTGAAGAAGTCTTGGTCTCTGTTCAGATTTTTTCCTAGAACAGATAGGTATTTGAAAATTGTAAATGACGAACAAATTGTAGTAAAGTAATTTTGAAAATTCCCCGGATTACTGGCTTCCCTTACAGAAATTTTGACATAAAGAAATGTCGACTCAACGAGTATCCCTACATATAAATAGTGTTTTGTATATTGTGTGTTTGCTGGATATATTTTTTTAAATTATCAATTAAAATTTTAACAGTGATAAAAAATGCATTAGGAGAGATTTCAACTTCAACTCGAGAGTTGTTGTGAATAGTTGTGTGTTCTAGTCGGAGGTTTATTTTAAAAATTTATTGAAACATAGGAAAAGTAGCATATATCGAACTTTATATTAAACCTCGTGCTACAAGAAGCAACGATTGGCAGTGACTCCAGAGTTGAATTTGAAGACGCGAGATGTAAAGACCGACATCTAGGATGTTGAAGTTATAACACCTCTAGACAAGAGAAGTTTGTCTAAGTGTTTATTGGGAAATAACACCACACTTTAAAGAAAATTGCTGTATATTCCAAACGTTTCGGGGTCTAGATCTAGATCTTCAGAACTTTATGTGGCGCTCCTAGGTGCGACTTTCTTATAAAATAGTGCATTCGCCAAAAAATTCGACCAAAGAGTTTTGTTGATTCAGTGATCCCATTAAAGTCATAAGGGAAAACCTAGGAAAAACCTTATGAACTATCCCGATATTGGGTTTTTCACAAGGACATGACCATTAGCAATTTCTTCCTTAATCATCGGCAACCAGGAACGACTGAATTCTACGGAGGTAATAGCGATACAATCGTTTTCATTTAACAAAATTAAAGCAGACTCTTTTAGTTTTCTTTTGATGTTGTGTTCTTCTTTGTGTAATATAACTGAATTTTGAAACAGTATTTTATGACCAAGGTCCCAAGCATGTTCACAAATTTTGGATTTTTCAAATTGTCGTTTTTTATGTAATTTTTGTGTTCGTTTATTCGAAGGTCTAGAGGTTTCTCCAATATAGAATTTATTATATTCATACGGGATTTTATAAATGCAATTTTTTGTATTTTGAGTTGTGTTATTTGGTTTGGTTTTTGATATAATTGATTTTAGTGTATTTCTTGTTTTAAATGATGTTTTGATATTATATTTGTTTCCCACTCTTTTTAGTCTTTCTGATAGACCCTGTATGTATGGTATAGTTATTGTATTAATGTGATTATCTTGGGAGTCAGTGTTGCTTGGTGAAGTTTGATGTTGGTTGGTAGGGATTGTTTGGTATTCCATTTTGTTTAACTCGTTATTAATAAATTTATTTGGGTAATGATTGGCAGAAAGTATATTTTTTATAAACGTTTTTTCTTCATTGAATTTATTGATATTAGAACAGTTGGTTTTTGCTCTGTCATATAGAGATTTAATGATACCTCTTTTTACTGAACTTGGATGATTAAACCTTTGGTTTGGTGGCGTTATGTTGATGACATATTCGTTATTTGGGAACATAATCTTGAGGATTTACATGCATTACTTAACGACATAAACAACACAGAACCAACTATTCGGTTTACCCTAAAGCTTGAACAGAATAACAAATTACCATTCTTAGACATTTTAATAACCAAAACTTTAAGTCTAATCATCCAAGTTCAGTAAAAAGAGGTATCATTAAATCTCTATATGACAGAGCAAAAACCAACTGTTCTAATATCAATAAATTCAATGAAGAAAAAACTTTTATAAAAAATATACTTTCTGCCAATCATTACCCAAATAAATTTATTAATAACGAGTTAAACAAAATGGAATACCAAACAATCCCTAACAACCAACATCAAACTTCACCAAGCAACACTGACTCCCAAGATAATCACATTAATGCAATAACTATACCATACATACAGGGTCTATCAGAAAGACTAAAAAGAGTGGGAAACACATATAATATCAAAACATCATTTAAAACAAGAAATACACTAAAATCAATTATATCAAAAACCAAATCAAATAACACAACTCAAAATACAAAAAATTGCATTTATAAAATCCCGTGTGAATGTAATAAATTCTATATTGGAGAAACCTCTAGACCTCTGAATGTTCGAATAAACGAACACAAAAATTACATAAAAAAAAACGACAATTTGAAAAATCCAAAATTTGTGAACATGCTTGGGACCTTGGTCATAAAATACAGTTTCAAAATTCAGTTATATTACACAAAGAAGAACACAACACCAAAAGAAAACTAAAAGAGTCTGCTTTAATTTTGTTAAATGAAAACGATTGTATCGCTACTACCTCCGTAGAATTCAGTCGTTCTTGGTTGCCGATGATTAAGGAAGAAATTGCTAATGGTCGTGTCGCATTTTTGGCGAATGCACCATCTTATAAGAAAGTCGCACCTAGGAGCGCCACAAAAAGTTCTGAAGATCTCCCTTTCAAATTCTTCCAATTTGAAAGGAACTTTATGATTATATGATCTTTAGAAATTTCTGTGCTTCCCTGTATATTACAAATAAAATTCTCTTAGTTACGTCAAAAATCAAATAATAAACATTGTCAAATATTTAAATTTACATCTTGGAATTGTACCTTTTTAATCCGTAGTTTCGAAACGTTTGGAATATACAGCAATTTCCTTTAAAGTGTGGTGTTATTTCCCAATAAACACTTAGACATTGAAAATTATGCCACAAGTATCCTTCAGAAAACAAGAGATGTTTTCTCCAAATTATCCGTGTACCCCGCATAGTGCCAGAGAGTGATGTAGATTTTGCTTTTAATATTAGTAGTTGGGACAATGCGATTACATCACTGATTTTGCTATTTATTCTGTTTTGTTCGTGGCATTTCCGTTGCTAATTTAGGGACGGATCCAAAGGGAGAGCATTAAGAGCGATTGCCCCTTCCGGGAACTTTCTTAATCTCAACCCTAGATAAAGTTCTTGGGTATAAACCGAAGATCGTCTACTTTAAAAAAATAGCCAAAAAACCCAAAATATATAAAACCATAGAGACGTATTTTCGGTAATTAAGTAAATTTTATAAAAGTTTGTGACTGTGTTAATTGGCAAAGTGATAATGGATTTAATTGATTTTAAGAATCTAATTTGCAATTGCTTTATGTTTTCTTCAATTAATAGCGATTCCTCAAAACACTCTTTATATTCAGGAATACTGGTTGATCATTTCTTGATCTTAGAATATCCATAAGGAAGAATATCTGTACTGGTAGTCAGTAATTAATTTTTTAATAATTATCGTTCCAGGAAAATTCTGAGAACAGAAGACCCTAACCAACGGGCAAACTGGGGCTTTTCATTTTTAATTATTATTGAAAAAATTATTGACATGTTATATGTATTCAACAATTTTGATGAACAAGTACAATTTACAGTAGAAACGGATTGCAATGAAAGTATAAACTTTTAGATATCATATTACACCAAACTAAAAGAACTAATTATACTCCATGGTACACACAACAGGCACGGTCGGCAAGATATCTCAATTACAACTCCATTTATCCACTATCCGAAAAAGGCAGTGGGAATAGAGATAGCGGACAGAACAACAAAATTTACAAACAAAAGTTTCAGAAAGCGGGCTATAAAAAAGTCAAAGATGCTTTAATGTCAAATGGTTATCAATTTTCTTACGACAGTCTAACAAATACCAAAGGGTAGAAGAAATCTACATAAAACAAGATTTATTCGTCGTTACCGCAAATAAAGAATATGTCTACTCAAAAGCAGCCCTGTTAAATAAAACAGAAAATTCGGTATGTCATAGAGGGCACAGTTTATTAACTGAAAATTTCAGTAAGTTAAAAGAAAAAACGCCAAAAAGTAAAAATAGCAACATTGCTTATGAAGTACCCTGCAAGGACTGAAGATGTATATGTGTACGTCGGACAAACTTACCTGTATCTTAAATACCGTATAAATGCCATAAGTATGATAAAAAACAGCTTTAAGAATAACGGAACTAACAAACATTCATTTGATTGCGATGAAGGTGAAAAGGGCCGAACATAAGAACACATTCAAAAATAAATGATAAAAAATATATGAACCACAAGTAACAAGCCGACCAAAATATGTGTGAAATGTCATTCGTTTGTGATATATTTTTATACTAAGTTATTGACATCATTATTCTTTATTTTGTCTATTCATGGGTTTTCTCTCCTCCAATTTTTTTTTCCTGTAACAGATAAGTATTTAAAAATTGTATATGTAGAACAAAGTGTAGTAAGGCAATTTCGTAAAATTGCCCGGATTACTGGCTGTCTGTACAGAGATTCTTCCTCACAGTTTTTCTGAGAGAAAGAGATGTCTATAAAATGATCAACCAGTATTCCTGAATATAAGTAATGTATTGTATATTGTGTAATACTTATCTGTGTATGAAGACGTTTCAACTCCGAGTCTGGAGTCGTTGTCAATCGTTTAGTGTTGTTTTCGAGGTTTTTTTCTAAAAAATTTTCGCTTTGATTTTGAATTTATTGTTTGTCAAAAAATTTGACACTGACAATTTGTCGTTTGACGATCACTTGACACTGAGGTTACCGTTTTTTTGTTCTGTTGGCAGTAAATTCTTCCAGTCCAAATGAAGGTCGGCTGAAGGTGCTCCGATTTCAGTGTTGTTTATCATCATACAGCTGGCTTCTTTAAGTTTTCTCTTTTTTAAATTTTCTTCTTTCAACAAGATCTTTGTTCTATCCCAGTCTATCCTATGGCTGCCGGTGCTCGTTAATATATTATTGGCCAAATTTGATTTGTCCACATGTCTTCTGGAAATGTTATATTGATGTTCTTTTTTCCTTACTTCTAAAGGTCTTGAAGTTTCACCGGTATAAGAATGGCCACAGTCACACAAAACACTGTACACACAATTTTTGGAACTCTGGGTTGCGTTAAACGGTTTGGTATGTGTGAGGATAGAGCGCAAGGTATTATTTGTTTTAAAAACAGTTTTAACGCTGTATTTATTCTTTGTAAAAATTATTTAATCTATATAAATTACTAAGGTTAATATATTACGTTTTAATAATACTTTTTATAATATAGTCCCTTTAGCTAATTGACAAATTCAGTTTGAAGAAGATTAAAAAGTGTTTAAATCGTAACGTTGAAGATAAAAGAAATAATATGACATAAAGCCAAGATTATATTTCTTATATCGGGTCTTATTTGCTTTCAGAATAAACTATCCATACCTTAAACAAGGAATAATGAGATGAAACGTCAATTAAATTTAAAAAATCATGAATTAAATTTAGTTCAATTTGATAAAGTAGAGAAGAAAGTTAAAGAGAGTGGCAGTAATTTTAGACTAAACGATGGAAGCGAAAGCTTCTTACGAAATATTCTTCCCTTCTCTCGTTATCTCACTGTCTCTATTTTTCTTTATTTTTTGTTACTCTTAGTAATATATACAAATATCAGGTTAATTAAAATAATTGTCACTATTTTCTTACGACTCAAGTATTAATCCTAATTTAATTCTTAATTTAAATACATCTGCAAAGAAATATAAGTCTAGATATTGAGTAAGTGTTTGTAATTAGTTTTGGTCATCTGAATAAGTATTTGTATACAAAATTTCAAAGAAAAGTTCGTTTTGTTCTTAACATTTATACAAAACAATAAATTATATACATATATATTTAACGGTAACAACAATTTAAAATGTTTGAGTTCTTATTCTATGCAATATTAAAATGAGTTTTATTCATTCTATGTGAATTGAAAATAGTAAATAAATTAATTAATAATGACATAATATTTAAAAATTAAATTGATCTGTGTTTCGAACCCGAGCTCTTTGGATACGCAGCCGTACGCTTTAGACTCTGGACCACTTTTTCTGTTCTTTAGACGATATAAAAGTTCCAGATGTATGTAATAGATCAGTCCCTCTATTGAGCGATAAACGTACTTTGTTTATTACGATAACAAAACGATGTAAAAGAAGGACGTGTTTTACTTAATATGTATCCTATAAGTCTATATTCGTTGATAATGTAAGTTAATGCCAAGTTGCCTTTTTGTGTGGTATTCTTTTTAATTTCTGATGTATGTCATCTCTCTAATTTAATATAATTTAATATCACAAAGAAAGAATTGTAGTGTTTATTAGAACGAAACGCAAATTTTGTGCAGGTATTCTATATTACTTAGATGTTATATTGGTTTATTTCCTATTTATTATTGATTTTCTATAAAAGAAGAGACTCTTAATATTTTACCTTACCCTGTTTCTTACACAGAGAACTGAATTGGATGGGTATTTCAAAATTGAGGCAGTGTGTAGTGTCGGTCGTGTGGGTTCGCCGGCATTTCATTCCCTTGCTCATCTATTTTCGTATGTTTAAGTGTGGGCCTCCGCTAAGACGCTTTCAATTCAAAGATTGATGCATAGATTAATGTGTTTGTCAGAAAACTGTAGTTAGGCAAAACGTCACTAAATAATGGATTATTTGAAAAAGATTTTCATCTCTGAAAGTCCTCGTAACATTCGTTTGTTGAAAATTATCTCTAAAATTATTTAAAAATAAATAAAAAATACATAACATACAATGCAATTATATTTTCGGTTAGCACCGAAATTTATAGCTTTTCCGAAAATTAAAAAGATAACAGTGAATTGATTTCTTATAAATTAAGTTAGAGTTATTTTAAGAGTGAGGGAACGGCACATGTATATATAGCAATATCAGTTACGCTTACAAACTATCGATCTGCGAGAGTTTATTTTATTTGCATATTCAAAGAAATATTGTATTTTAAAATGCTCAAAATTTACATTTTTGTTGCTCTAGCTGTAATCGTTGCACAATTTTCTATTCAAGTTTCCGGTAAACCGGCGAACAATGATAATGACCAAAGATTTGTGCGGTAAGTGCAATTTTTTTAGTATTTAAAGTTATTTTGTAAAATGCAAACTTCAATTTTTGAAAGTATTTTCTTTCGGTTGCTTTTGTATTGTTTTGCCTTCATATTTATTTGCGGCATCTTACATTAAAAGTGAATACCCCATGACACCTTATCAAATCAGTTTGACGTTCAAATTTTATTAGACTGACAATCTGCATATATAATATACCGTTACGGAAAACTCTGGGTTCGTATCACATTGGATTTTCAAATATTAAGAACTTTATTCAACGTCAATGACAAACAACTTATAAATTTTAAATTCAAGTTAATTCCTATATCTTTGATGATAGCAGCCAAGAAAAGTTAGGAATTTCCTTGAAATGTCCAGATAACAGTGTCAATGAATTCATGTATATAGAGTCTTCACTCGGAGCTAACCATAACTTTCCGGGAGAATATATTACAAATTCTTAATTGGCATTATGAGGTATTTTTTTTTTGGTTTCCAAATTTGTCCTTGCATATGGCTGCATTTGATTGTTTGCCTCAACATAGCTTTGCGCAGAAGTCGAAATCTTTCTTTTTTTCTATTCTGTTTTATGATCTTCAAAGCATAATTGTCAAGTAGCATTTTTTTGAAGTATCCATTTTAATTCTGACGTTGACTTTCAATAGTGTCAATTATCGTAATGGTTACTTCGGGTTTCTCAGTTAGTTCATTTATATGAGATTACAGCTGCTCCACAAAAATCCACATTCACAACTTTCAATTCTTCTCACTTTCATTTCGTTATATAATATAATTCTTTTACACTATTAGTCGTAGACTTGTTCCACAATATTAGGTGTAGCCATTTTGCTGCCATTCTTGTTTCTTGTTTTGTTTAGCTTTTGTTGTAGGTCTAAATTTTTTGCACATAAAGATAATGTTCCAATGTTTTCCAGGAACATCATTCTATGTTGCTTAAGACCTAATCCATATCGGAAATAGCGATACAGGGTGGGCTGAAAGTGCGTGGACGGAAGGTTTTAAAAATCTACCACAAAGGGAGGCTGAGGAGTAGTGAAAGATCCAAACAAAATATATTTTCACTGCAAATGCGAGACATACAGGGTGGTTCATATTGAAGTTAAATTTTTTAATTGGAACACTCTGTATATTACATATTTGAATTCCTCTGTCAATTTTCTTTTATTAATTTGACATGTTAGCTAAAATTATTCGGTATTTTGTCAAAATGTTGACATTTAGAAATAGGTGAATATTAGAGCTGTCTGGTACCATAGGAGGCTTTAAGTAGTGGAAACTTCTCACTACCCTCAATACTTCCTAAAGTCAGAATGACAATGATCAACTATTTTTATTGTGCCAGATATCGATAGAAAAGTTTAACCATTGATAACTTGATTTTTTTAAATTGAAACCTCCATTTTTTCTGATAATTCATTTAGCTGTTTTGGAGCCACTCTCAAAAGTGAAAAAGAGTTTCACAGTCTAGATCGAACTCGGGGCTTCAATCTGCCTGCTCCTCAAGAGTCACTAGATAACTGAACTGAATGTGAATCTGCTCTGCTTCTTTTATTTATAGATATCAGTCAAAGGAAGGCATTCCGGTGTTGGTGGTCTGTTTGTGACGGGGTTGGTGTATTCGGGGGTTGTTGAGATTGACGAGTTATGCACGCAAAGCGGTCCGAATGGTAACCGTTTTGTAGAAGGATTTGTTGAAGTTCGTTTTATCTATTGTTAAGCGAATGGATCTAAGAGTCAAAGATTTAATTTCAGAACTTAATTGGGCAGTATTGTGGTGTGATTGGGCATTTAAGTATCGATTGGCATGGGTTGGTTTCCTATAGAGGGTATATGAGAATGTATCGTTGGTGGTTTTTGTTATAAAGACATCAAGAAACGGGAGAGAAGAATTGAATGTTAGAATGTATAACATCGAGGTGTTCTAGAAAGAAGTCTAATGAATCTCTGCCATTAGGCCAAATGACAAAAGTATCATCAACATATCTAAGCCAACAGGAAGGTTTTAAGTTAAACGAGTTTAGGGCCTGGGTTTCGATTTGCACCATGAAAATGTTAGCAAGCCCTGGAGAGGTGAGCCCATCGGGGCCCCACGGAATTGTTTGAACAGAGTGTCTTGAAATGAAAAATATGTGTTAAAAGAACAGTGCTGTACAAGTTTGATGATGTCAGAAGAGATATTGTGTTTTGCTTTTAGAATATCTAACGTTTCTGAAATGGGGACATTGGTGAAAAGAGATACAACATCGAAGCTAACTAGGATATCATTTTCTGAAATTCTGTATGCGCCTAACATATCTAGGAAGGAGGAAGAGTTCATTATGTACGAGGAGGCTTGCTCAGCTAGAGGTTGAAGGGTTTTGGCTAAGTACCAGGCTAATTCTTTGGTTGGAGATGGTACCGAACAGACAATGGGCTTAAGAGGAATGTATAGGTTATGAATCTTGGGCAGTCCGTAAGTTTTCGGAATTTTAGAAGACTTCTCACGAGGGATGATGATTTTTTTGACGTCATGAGGAAGATGTGTTCTGGTGATAATTTCTTTTTTCTTTTTCTCTAAGTAAGTAGTAGGATTATTGTTGATTATTTCGTAGTCTGACGTGTGGAGTAGAGAATTCATCTTGTGAACATACTCCTTAGTGTTAGTGACAAGAACAGTCGCTTTACCTTTGTCGACAGGAAGTATAGTTATTTCACCGTTGTCACGTAGTTGTTTTAATGTATTTCTTTCGTTAGAAGTTAGGTTTGATTTTGGTGGCTTTGATGTGCGAAGTACTCTAGCAAAGTCTGGACTAGTGTCTTCAGCGTCAATATCTGTTAGTTCAACTATAGCTACCTCAACTTGAAAAATGATTCTTTCAGTTGGGATAGTTTTTGGCGTCACTGCAAAATTGAAACCTATGGATAGGACGTGTAAACTAGCAGAGTGCAAGGGGAAGTTGTGGACGGTTGTCTGCGGGAGTGAGGTGGCAGCGTTTTTATGTTTTGTATTAAGTCGTGTTAGTTTATGTTTTTGAGTGACTGTTTTCTTTTGTGCCAATTGTTTAGCTTTATCGCTCGAAATGCGATCAAAATTGTCCCACAGAATTGGATGAGGGTTGAAAGTATGTAATGAAGAATTGATCGATATGGTTTTCATTCTTGTAGAATGCTTTAAAAATCTATTATTGGCAAGTAGAACATACTAAGGAATATATCCTAATCATGAGCGTCATCCAAGGTAAAAGTCGTTTGAAAAAATTTAAAAATTTAGAAAATATATAGTGCTGCAAGAAGTGTTGGCTGCTCTCAAAAGTACAAAATCCTCATGTGAGTACCCAGCAACTTGTGAGGAATTTTGATATAAGTAGAACCTCTATTAGCAGAATAATATCAAAGTATAAAGTCCATCCTTATCATATCGAATTATACCAAGAGCTTCAAGAGGTGGACTTTCAAAACATAATTAATTTTTGCAACTGGATAGAACAACAATTGAATGGGAATTTGAATTTTTCAAATGAATCTTATTTGCCGAGGAAAGTGTTTTTTGTTACTATTCGGCGTAAAATTCTCACCTTTTCTACGTACATAGTCAGGAGGAGTTAATATTTAGGCAGATATATTGGCTCATTTTTCTTTGACGGTATTTTGAAGTCCAACATGTACATAAGATGCTTAGATTGCCATTTATTTGAAGTCCTAAAAGATGGTTGACCTTCTCACCGTGCCCGTGCTCTGACTGCACGGTTTCATACAGCATTTCATCAAAACATCAAAACTGGAAGGGAAGAGATGGGCCAGTACGTTAGGGCATCGACTTTTTTTTCTGTAGTGATACGTTCAACAAAAAGTATATATTAAACAACCAACGACAGCTGAGGCAAATGACGTTAAGGAATGTCTTCCCAAATTTCACCCAAAAAATCTTGAAAATGGTTCAGAATTCATTTCGGCGTAGAATTTTTTCGTACATTTACCTTCAAGTAATGTTGTTATGAATTATTTATTTACTTATTATTTATTTACTGACCATGTTGTTCCCAGAGAGATTATTGGTAAATCTTGTTCATTTATTTCAATATGTCCTAAAGATTGATAATGAAGCTGCTGTTTGTTTTCCACGGCCAACTTTACTTATGAATGTTGAAAAAACTCTAATATGGAATTTAAGATAAAAAAAGATATATATATATATATATATATATATATATATATATATATATATATGTTAGGCGTAAATATCATGCACGTGTATGATACGAAGTATCATATTTCGCTGACCAGTTTCCTGCTTCATAATGTAAACGTGGGAACGCATCGACTTGACCGTTCTTTTGATTAGTCAGCTTTCTTAATGTTATAAATCAGAGCGACGCGGTCCCACGGTCGTCATTTATCGTTAGTATACTTGTACCATTTAGTTAGTTAATTTTAATTTTCAATTTAATGTTTTATTCAAAGTTTTAATTTTTATATTTCAATAAATAATTTTTTTTAAAAACTCAAAAGTGATTTACAAGATATAAAATTGGCGCAGTCAGTAGGATTGTCCAACACAGCTAGAAAAATCCTTGTGGACAAGAACTTCCAGACCGAGACAACAACTGTGGCAGCGAGAACCCGGAACCCGCAACCTTACAGCTAACCAGTCCTCAGCTTCTCCAGAACAGTCTCATGCCAGGAGTATTAACGTATGTACTATTACAATCATCACGTTATTGATTTTTATTATTTTATTGATTTATTCGATACGAGTTTTATGTATCTTGAACATACAGTTCTATCATTTAATATTCACCTACATTCATCTCTATTATTTTAAAAACTATTCTTGAAACATATACTTAAACACATAGAGGCCTTCTGTGCTTTTGTGTTCGATATTATTTTAATTGTTTCTAATACTGCAATTATTTACTTTATTGCATTTACCTTTACCTTCATGTTTTTACATTTATATCGACCTGTTTATTAATTGCTGTAACAAATTTACCTACAAAAATACCCCTACACTGATTTTTTCCTTTTAATATTTAATTTGATATATTTGTTTTTATAAACTATTTTCATAATATTTCTAAATATGGTTGAAACACGCCAAGGTACAAACTTGCGGAAATTTTCGCTATTATCCCTGAATACGACGGCAATCCAATTTTCTTAAATACTTTCATCAGCTCCTGTTCGACAGCACAAAATATGGCTGTCGCAAATCAAATAACTCTTTTAGTTTTGCACATTAAAAACAAGCTAAGAGGCCGTGCAGCCGAGCTTGTTAATTCAAGAAATGCGTCGACTTGGGATGAAATAAAAACACTGTTAGAAAACCATTTCGGTGACTCACGCGACTTGTCCGCTTTAATTCAGGATTTACAAAGAATGCGACAACTACCAACTGAATCCCCACTAACTTTCTCAGCGAGACTACAAAGCCACGAGGCACAAATGCACGCGGCTGTTAACAAACAGAATCTAACAACCAAAGAAAAAGACGCGCAAATTTGTCTTATAGATTCCATGGCTCTAAATAGTCTTTTGACCGGACTTGAACCAAAAATAGGCCAAATTATTCGCGCTAGTAACCCTCCCGATTTAATTACCGCGGTTTCCCGAATAAAAAGAGAACTCCAACTTTGTCACTTGGAATATCAAAAATTCTCAAATGTACGGAACCCTCAACAACATCAACCACAAAGACGACCACCTCCTCAAACTTTTGTAAAACAGTGTTCGTTTTGCAAACGCACCGGGCATTTGTATAACGAATGTCTAACACGACAACGACAACAACAACAAAACCAACAACCACACCAAAACTTCAACAATAACAACCCCTCAACAATTTAGACCAAATCCTCCTTATCAATCGGCTAATCAAACTAGGCCCAATACTGATCCCAATAGGTATCCCGCACAACAAAACCGACCTTCTGCCAGTGGACAATATCAAAGTCCTAATCAATCTCGACCAAATCCCAATTTTTACAGAAACCAACAACAAAGAACCCACCACTTCAATCAAGATGAGTTCTACAACCCTTTAAACAATTTAACAAACGATGACCCTTATACAAATTCATACTACCAAGACGATTGTTCTTATTCAGACCCCCAAAATACAGATTTAGAATACTCTCAAAATGACTATACTGAAACTTTTGAAAGCAATTACCCAGAATTCCCTTCTGAAATACCCGAAGACCGACGACAAAATTTTCAAGAGGTACTTACAGTGGACAACCACCCGATACACAGATCTGCAATCTTCAAACCCAGTTCGAAACAATGAGTTTACTCGACGACTTCAACCCCAACCTGAATTTTCCGGAACAAGCTTTCCTATAAGCCCCTCACTTTCGGTAAATTCTAAGAACCTTTTCTACATCAACGACGCCACTAATACATATAAACTGTTAATAGACACAGGTGCCGGTTTATCAATTTTTAAACCAAACACTTGTAAACAATTTCGACACCGATACCCAGAAAACGTTGTGATACAAGGTATCACTAATCAAAAAATCCTGATTAACGAATCGACCTTAGTCCCATTTAATCTTAACGATCCACACAAAGTTTACATCTGTAACTTAGACATCGAATTCGATGGTCTACTAGGTTCTGACTTTTTAGAACATTATAATTGTGTGATTGACTTTAACAAAAAACTTCTTATAACCAACTTCAAAACTATTCCGCTTATGAAAGTAACAGACGAAACAATATCTTCAAACAGGCAATCTCCAACAATTAACCCAACAATTTCAAACACGATTACTATTGAGCCGCGAACAGAAAGGATTTGCAAACTCAAATGTGACTTACGTAACACAGAAGCTATACTAACCACTACCGTCCTAGAAAATGTGAGACTTCCGAATGCTTTAGTCCAAGTCAACGACAAAGGCGAATTTTTGACATCCATCTTAAACGCTAACGCCTGCCCAAAAACTGTAAATTTCGACACTATCAAATTAGAACCCATTCAAAATTACTCTGTAAATCACTGTGAAGAAATTTCGTTTGCAACTAATCCTAACTTCGACAGACAAACGGAGATTAACAATCAACTCCGACTCGAACACCTTAACGAGGAAGAGGCCGAACTAATACAACAACTCTGTCTTGACTTTTCCGACATTTTCTACTTAGAAGGTGACCATCTTAGTTTCACGAATGAAATTAAACATTCCATCGACACAAACAACGCCAAACCCATATACACTAAATCGTACTGCTATCCCCAAATTCACAAAGAGGAAGTCCGTAACCAAGTTTCGAAAATGTTAGAACAGGGCATCATTCGTCCCTCAAACTCTCCCTGGTCTTCCCCTGTATGGGTTGTCCCGAAAAAACTCCTCCGGGAAACAGAAATGGTGCGTAGTCGTGGACTATAGAAAACTAAACGAACTGACAATAAACGACAAATATCCGTTACCCAACATATCCGATCTGTTAGACCAACTTGGCAAGTGCCTGTATTTTACCACCCTAGATCTAGCTTCTAGTTTCCACCAGATTGAAATTGAGTCCAAAGACATTCAAAAAACCGCTTTTACTGTAGAGAACGGTCATTTTGAATTTGTTCGCATGCCTTTCGGGTTGAAAACTGCCCCTTCAACATTCCAAAGGGTGATGGACAATATTCTGATAGGAATCCAGAACGAAAGATGTTTGGTGTACATGGACGATATAATCGTTTATTCGCCCACCATTCACGAACAACTAGCAAGACTAACTGACGTTTTTAAAAGACTTAGGAAGGCAAACCTCAAAATACAGCCTGACAAATGCGAGTTTCTCCGCAAGGAGGTCGCTTATTTGGGACACTTAATAACTAAAGACGGTGTAAAACCCAACCCGTCGAAAGTCGACTGTATCTTAAACTTTCCTCAACCGCAGAACCCCAAAGATATTAAGTCATTTTTGGGACTTGCTGGTTATTATCGGAGGTTTATTCCAAACTTCGCGAGAATATCGAAACCCCTAACTAAACTTTTACAAAAGGATGAACCGTTTAATTTCAACGCTGAATGCGTCACGTCCTTTAACGAACTCAAACGTGCTTTAACTTCGACACCAATACTGATCTATCCGAATTTCGAGGAACCTTTCATACTAACCACTGACGCCAGTGCCTTTGCAATCGGCGCTGTACTATCTCAAGGGCCAATAGGTAAAGATTTACCCATTGGATATGCTTCCAGGACACTTTGTCAAGCCGAGACAAGGTATTCGACTATTGAGAGAAAACTGTTGGCTATTGTTTGGGCAGTGAAACAATGGAGACCGATAATCTATGGCCGAAAGTTCCAACTTTGTACCGATCACCGCCCGTTGACATGGCTGTTCTCGATAAAAGACCCCGGAAGTCGATTAGCCCGATGGAGACTTAAACTCGAAGAATATGACTACGAGATCATTTACAAACCGGGTAAAATTAACAAAAACACCGACGCCTTATCACGCATTAAAATCAACCACCTTGATGAGTGCGTACTATTCCAGGCTAAAACTAAACTAACACCCCACAAAATCTTACCCCTAAATGACGAAGACGATGACGATACCTCCGAACCTGAACAAAACGAAATAACTACCGAAACGATATCCCAAGAATTCAAAACTTTTGTTGAACGTTACAAAACTGTTTCCTTAACTGACTATAGTAAAATCGAATTTTCTAATTGCCAACTTCTAGACAAGGCAAATAAAAATATCCTAATCTTTCCCCAATCATCCAACCTTCAGGAATTCCATCAGGACATATTCGAAGATATTTTCGAAGAAGTCGCTGATTTTGAAACATTTAAAATCAACGTATTCGCTAGCAAAACTGTTAGCAGGAGACAATACTTCATAGTCCCACTTCCAAACGATCTCGAAATCGTAAATGAAGTCCTTTTCGCATCTATTTTCAAAAATCAAGACGTTCTCTCCCCATCGAAAACATATTGTGTAGAAAACAACCTTGATCTTCCAATTCTGGAAATGCTATCCTTTATTTTCTCTGAAAAAGACATTAAGTGGAAGATTTGCCAAAACATCACAAAAACTCCTAACAAAGACGAAATTACACTAATACTCGAGCAATATCATAACGGAAAAAACAACTTGCATCGCGGCATAAACGAAACCATACGCCGTGTCAAAGAGAGGTTCAACTGGCCGGGATTTACTAAAGACATTGAGAACTTCATAAAGGACTGCGTAATCTGTCAACAAACCAAAGCTTGTCGAAAAAACTTAGATAATCCCCTCGTCATAACTGAGACACCTAAAACACCCTTTGAAAGAATTAACATCGACATCTTAGAAATTCCTAATAGAAATCACATTTTGACGATAAGAGACGAACTGACTAAATTCTCACAAGCCTATGCTTTGGCAGATAAATCCGCCAAATCTGTCGTTAGTACTATTATGTTGTACTTTCAACATTTCGGTACACCATTACGTATCCACTGCGACTATGGCAGAGAATTTGACAATGCCATACTAAAAGATCTATGCAAACTTTATAACATCAAACTTACCTACTCTAGCGTGGGACACCCGCAAACAAACGGCTCCGTGGAACGATTTCATTCTACTCTACTAGAAATGATTCGCATTCACAAAGCTGAAAATCCCGACGAACACCCCTTAAACGTACTTCCGTATGCTATTATTGCCTATAACAATTCAACCAATAAGACCCATGGCTTCACCCCGTTCGAACTCGTTTTCGGACATACCTCCAGCAGACCCCCAGAGACTCTTTATAATCAAAAAGAACTAATTAGCAAATACGTACGAGACCTAAATAACCGAATTTCTTACTATTACAAAATTGCACGCGAAAAGACCAACTTACAAAAACAAAAAGCGAAGGAAAGATTTGACCAACACGTTTCGAAAAACCCTCCTGAATACAAAATCGGTGACAAGGTATACGTTAAAGAGTCACAAATAAAAGACAAACTCCAGAACAAATTTAATGGCCCATTCCAAATTATTGAGATCCACAATAACTCTGCTACACTTCTAAACCTAAGAACTAACCAACGAACGAAAGTGAACTTTGACAGAATGAAACCATATTCTGAAAACTAACTTTCTTTTCAGGTTTCTTCTGCTGCTCGGATCAGCAGTTTCACAGTACGACGTCAAACCGATTAACAACACTCTCGGTATCTACTACCATGACGAAAGTCGAATAATTGTATCAAACTATAAATGGACTCTATTAGTTCACCGGAACTTGACAACCCTTAATCAACTATTTGAAAATAATAACAGAATCCTCAATACTTTAGAACGAACCGTCGATCCTATACCTGGCTTCAAATTTCACGATACAGGTGCCTTTCGTGTGGACGTCCAAACACACATTAGCCTTTTAACACAAATCTCCGACTCCATCAAAACAAAATTTTCAGAAGTATTTCTAGTCACTAAAAGACCAAAACGCGGATTAATAGACGGTGCTGGAACCATCTTTAAAGCAATAACCGGTAACCTAGACGCATCCGATGGCGAATTTTATACTAGCAGCATAAACAGACTTAACCAAGGACAACTACAAGTCGAAAATCTTTTAAAGAATCAAATGAGCGTTACAACCACTATTATTAAAAACTTTAATGAAACTATTCAGAAACTTCAAATAGACGAGAAAATCTTTAACGAAGACATTAACGAAATCAACCTCACGATACATGAACTAAACGACCGGATAGCCACTATTCAAGCCAAACAATCATTTCTTGAAATTTGTGAAAAACTAATGGCCAGTTATTTGTTTCTTGAAGATAACCTTAACGATATTTTAAATTCAATAACTTTTGCACGTTTGAAAATTATTCACTCATCTATTATTACACCGGATCATTTGATTGCCGCATTACAGGAGATTTCTCAAAACCTTGTTAAAAATAATTTACCGTTACCAGTCAGATTTTCAAGTGTTGCACAGTATTTAGAAGTAATTGAACTACAAGCTTTTCAAACTCACTCAGATCTAGTATTCATCTTAAAAATCCCTCTAGTAGAGCAACAGCTTTATACAGCTTACCATTTATACCCTATTCCGATTTTAGATGATAGAACTGGTTTTCATCACATCCTTTCTTTTACTCAAAAATATGTAGCGCGAAATGATGATTCTCTTATGTACATACCAATCAAGGACTTGAGTGCGTGCAAACAGCTGACTCCACTCCGAAAACTGTGCTCCGATTTATACGCGTATCCCATAGACTCAAATCCACCCTGTGAGGCGCAGCTCCTGAAAAACATTCGTAGTGTCCCCGAAACTTGTAAAAGTGCCATCGTTTTCAGTGAATGGTACAATGTTCAAAAACTTGAAACAAATGCGTGGATTGTAATCATATCGGAACCCATACATGTGACCATTAATTGTCCAGGAATTGACGCTAAAACTTTAGTGCTAACGAACAATTCTATCATTCGGTTACAAACGGAATGTAGTGCTTTTGTTGGTATTACGAAAATCCAGGCCGAACCACAAAAAATTCATGAACATTTCGGACAATTCTCATCCAGTTTTAATTCCATTCAATTGCTGCAATTCTCATCCTGAGAAACTTGCAATTCCGGACCTTAAGCCCCTGAAGCTGGACGACTTAAACATGGAAGAACTGTCCATAGCCAACCACAAGCTGGACCAGTATTCAAGGGATCTCGACGATCTCATCAACCAACCCTTTGTTAATAAAAACATTTCCTGGTTCACGTATGCTACAATAATTATCATTGTAACAATTGTTGTTGTATACAGCTCATTGAAAATCATAAGGCACGTTAAGAGACCTCCGAAAAACGACAGCTCCAATCCAGAGAGTCTGAGTACCATGACAAAACCGTTCTCCAGGCTGATACCAAAACTGAGGCCCCAAATCGAAGAGGAACCTGAACATCCAGACTTATAGAATTGAGAACCTTTTTGATACATTTCTATTCTTATTTGACTTTTATGTTTTGTATATTTTTCATATTTTATGTAACCTATTTAAACTTAATCATTATGTTCACTTTAACTTTATTTCATTTCCATATTTGTATTGTTTTTGCTTATTTAGCTAGCATCCAGTAAATTCCAAAAGTTGATGTTACAGCATCAACTTTTCTTGGTAAAGGGGAGCTGTTAGGCGTAAATATCATGCACGTGTATGATACGAAGTATCATATTTCGCTGACCAGTTTCCTGCTTCATAATGTAAACGTGGGAACGCATCGACTTGACCGTTCTTTTGATTAGTCAGCTTTCTTAATGTTATAAATCAGAGCGACGCGGTCCCACGGTCGTCATTTATCGTTAGTATACTTGTACCATTTAGTTAGTTAATTTTAATTTTCAATTTAATGTTTTATTCAAAGTTTTAATTTTTATATTTCAATAAATAATTTTTTTTAAAAACTCAAAAGTGATTTACAAGATATAATATATATATTATATATATATATATATATATATATATATATATATATAACCACACATATACATGCACACTTAGGCGCAAGTACATGTGTACCCATATACAGATACCACTACATGTCAGATGAAAATAATACGTCTCAGAAAAAACAATGTAAAACCTAAAAAATAAGTGGAAAACAGAGAAGTCCTTAAATCGTCAAATCAAAAATATGAACAATTTAAAAAAGGGGAAGTGAAAAAAAACAGGAAATCTAAAGTTAAACGACCCCAGGTTATTGGGTGATAGACAATAAGTTACTGTACATTATGTTTAGGTTTTGTAGATCCCTTCTTTTGTTCATGCAGTTATCACACTGGAAAATGTACGTCATTTCTAGAAAGTTTCTTTTAAACAAATTAATGCTTGTGTCTGAAATTTCAACATCATCAAATGCCGGTAGATGTCCTTCTTCTATGTGGTATTTAGCTAGAACACACGAAGCTTTTTTATTCCTGATATCGCTTTTGCGGGAAACAAGGCGGTCTTTGAGATGTCTTTTTGTTTGCCCTACATATTGAAGTGGACAATTTGAGCAATTGATTTTATGAATGATGTTTAATCTATTTTTTGATTCTACTTTATCTTTAATTTTGGAGAAAATATTACCAAGTCTTTTAACAGGCTTTACGGAAATCTTTAATCTGCTAATCGGTTGTAAAATTTTACATAGCTTTGGTGCAAGTTCCCGAATATATGGGAGTGAAGCCAACCTAAAAGTCCCCTGGGACTCAGAGTCAAAATTGCTTCCATTGATTACATTATTAGAGACAGTGTTATCTTTTAATTCCAAGTGGGTAGTGAACAACAGTTCATTAATTAATTTTTTTGTTTAAGAATTAGGCAGTAGTTGTAAAGCTAGAATATTAAGATTCTTTACCCTAAGGGTAGGATGGCAAATATTAACTATTTCTGACCCAAAATTAGGTTTTTTTAATATTGTAGTTGTGGTAACTATGAAAATTCATCAACCTATTTGAATTGGATAGTTTTTGATACAAATCCAGTAAAAGAACTTGGTTTTCCCCTCTGATAACCAAAGTGTCTAGAAAAGGAACACTATTATTGGTTTCCTTTTCTACTGTGAATTGGATGAAATTATTGTAACTAATAAAGATATGAAGTACAGAGTCTTCAGTGTTAGATGGAACAGCAGTAATGATGTCATCTACATATTTGTATAAAAAGGGGGGTTGGAATCCTAATTTAGATGTACAACATTCCAACAGGTCATCCATGACAAACTGTGCTATAACAGGTGAAATTTTCGACCCCATAGGGGTCTGTAAAACTGATTATTGAAAACAAAATAGGTGTTGTTAAAGATGTATTTAACAATTTCTATGGACTTTTGTAATGGGAATTTACAGAAATCTTTTATAGTAGACCACCTCTTTTATATGCTCTCTAAAGCAAACTCTATTGGGCTGTTGGAGAATAAAGATCACATCTAAGCTTATAATAACATAGCCATCAGGGATTTTTAAGTTATTAGTCCTCTTCGCAAAATCTAAAGAGTCAGCAATATAGTATTGGTTGTTCTTGTTGAAGGCCTTTGTGAGGATGTCTGTGAAAAATGCAGTTAGATTAAAAATAGGGCTATCATAAGTAGCTATGATTGGTCTTAAGGACAATATTGGTTTATGAATTTTGGGTAATCCCTAAAAACGAGGAGCTAAAGAGTTATATGTGGTGAGTTTGGAGGCAATTTGATCATCAATAATCAGATCTTTTTAAGTTTAAGTACCATTTTAATTTTTTTTTGTTCTATCGTAGATGTGGGATCTTGTCTAATTTTTTTGTACAAGTTAGGACCCGCTAGAATAGTTTCTGCAAGTTTTGTATACTCTTGACGTTTGATGGCAACAGTCACATTGCCCTTATCTGCTTTGGTAATGTAAATATATCTGTTATTACCTGAAAACCTTTTTGCTTCCTTACACCAAGAGTTGAGAAAGTTATAGGGGTGTTTAAAATCATGTTGCATGTAATTGGTAATAGTGTTAGTGATCTTACCAGTTAAAATGTTTTTTAATATAGAAGTATCACAAAATTGTAGACAGTATTCTACATCAGCAAGCAAATGATTAATGGAAATATCTTTCCTACTAGGGGGAAGTAGAAACTTTGTCCCAAGGGCAAGAATATTTTTAACATTTTCAGGAAATTCGATACCACTCAAGTTTTTAAACCCCCCTTCTGGTACTTTAAACCTAGATTTCCTGGTTTCAATGAGACATTCAATTTTTTCCTATTTCTATGTTTGATTTTTTGAAAAATTTTGTTATAAATACAATCTTGTTTTCTTTTAAATTCTATCCACGTATCGGCAGGTAAAAACAATAAAATATTCTGCTCTAGTTGATTTTTATGTTGTAATAAATAACTAAGGTGTTTGTGTGTACCCTCAATTTCAAAGTTGAGGATCTTGTGTTGCAGATTTTCAGTAAAGTTGTGGATCCTGTATGTTAACGTCATTTCAATTGTTCCACTGAACAGTTTTTTTAGTTGTTTGGTGCTATTGCACTAGCAGTTCTTTGAGTTTTTTCTTGTTCTGTGAATAAATAGTAAAACGTTTTCTGTCTGAGAGTTCTGACTTTTTATCGACTAACCTTAAAATAGTATGCTATCTCGGCTTTTCATATTTTCACCTTGCACTGCAGGCAAGATGTTACTGTTATTGTAATCATCATTTTTTGGTAAATATCTATATACAATTTTGTTAGTTTTGTTCTGTTAATTTTGTACCCAGTGTGTTTTTTACTGTTTTTGACTAATATTTTTTTGTTGTTTGACTGTTTTGGATTGTAAAACTTGTTTCCAATGTATGTCCTTTATTTGATAATTTGTAGATAGGCTGAAGAAGCTGGAAAATTTACTAGCGAAACGTCCCTAAAATAAAATATATTTGATTCTAATGTAACCTGGTAATTTTATTGGAGCAAAACCCAAAAATTAAAAAACAACTATCTATATATATATATATATATATATATATATATATATATATATATATATATATATATATATATAATAAATTACTAAAATAATAAGGTTTTTAAATTAGGTTACAGTCTAACTGGTCTTCCATATAGGTATACCTGTCAGTTTGAGTAGCATGAAAAATTTAATTAATAACATATATACTGCTGGTTAAATAATAATAAAAAAGATGAATATGGATATGAGAAAATATACTCCCTGTCATGTTTTATTAATAATAATAACATATAAAAAACAAGGCAACAGATCAAAAAATTGTGTTAAGAAGTAGGAATTTAGTTAGCATAAATATATTTTAAGATTATTTAAAAACAACATACACTTGGTTAAATTACCACTTTTCCATATCTTTTAATCTGACATATGTTTCGCAACGTCTGACTTCATCAGAAACGAGAAATACAATGAATGCTAAAACTGTATTTCTTACAAAGAAACTACTGGTAAAGAAATAAAATAATTAAGTGTCTTAATTCTCGGGAATTTCCAAGGAAGTGGGCAAGGTGTAGGTCAGATAAATTATACCTTTATCATACATTGTTGACAACATATGTTAACAATATAATGATATTGTTATTTAAAAATGGGTGTCGAGATTAAGTAAGGGAGAAGAATTGGTATGAGTTTGGTCGTTTAATACAATCAAGAAAATATAAATTTTGACTTTTGTTTTGTGAATGTAAAATTTTGAACTTTATTGAGGTATAAGTTTTTCTTTTAATAAGGGGTCCGCAAATGTAGTTTTATTTTCTTGTTGATTGTCAAAAGATGTAGTGTGTCCATGCCATCTTGAATTAAAAGATCTGTTATTTTTTTTAGATTTTTTTAAATTTTCTGTTTAATTAGTTGTCAATAAGTTGAGTGGTGTTGTTGAATTTTCATCAAATGAAGACTGAAACAATCATCAAATACATTTTAGTATAAACTATGTTTTACATTATACAACAAATGTTCGATGTTTTCTATGCATAAATTGATACGTCTTCTCATATTAGTAACGATATTTTCAAAAATGTCTGCAGATTTTTAAAACTTCTGATTTCTAAATATCCCCAAAGGAAAAAAAATCTAAGGGCGTTAAATCTGGTGAAATAGGCAAACAATTCGTGGAAATATGCCGGTTATCACAATATTGTTTCAAAGGACTTATTGTGGCATGTGCAGTGTGCACTGGAGCTCCATATTGTTGGAAATAACCATCTGTTAATTCATCATCAAGTGAACTGTTAATAAATGGCTCCAACATTTGTTCTACGTTTGTTACTGCATATAGAGTTTTATAAAAAAATATTGGCCCTATAACCCGTCTCTTTGACCTTGCTTCCCATATCCCTACCTTGACATGATGAAGTTCAGTTTCATTACATGTACGGGGATTTTCAGTAGACCATGTTCGAAAATCTTCATTACTAATTGTTTCGTTAAACCATAAAAAATAATTTTGAGGATGTACAAAATCTGGGTCTCATAAGTGTTGAGGTACCGCAAATTTGTAAGGATATATAAGTAATTTCTTTTTCATGCTGTTTGTGACTTCCGTTAGAAATACATACATTTACAAGTATATATAATAAAGCATTCATTAAAGAAACATTCAACTATTCTTACCTGCTTCTAATATTCTTATAGACTTATTCGGACTATTTTTTGTCTGTCCCGTACATCATCGACGACATCTTGTGTTAATACCCTTGCTGCCTTTTTAGGTTTAACTTTTAGTACACTCCTAACCTCTTTTTAAATCTCCTGACAATTCTATTTCAGTGTTTTCCAAACGTTTCAAGAAAAATCTCTACGTGAGGATATAATAAAATGAAAAGACGTAAAGAGAATTATGACTAATTCCGAAGAACTAAAACAGTAGTCAAAAGCCAACTTTGGACATTTGATATAGATCACTTGGTATAACTTTTGAACTTTTACCTGTTCAGCTTCCCCACTCAATAAATTTTAATTATTATTCAGAAGTCTTGGTGTAAAATGTTTACTTTATAATATGAAGCTACTCAGTACATACATTTAATGGTGTTCTTTCTGATTTCCGAAGTATGCCAAGTCTCTAATTTTTATATCGCAAAATGAAAATTGGAGTTTTTATTAGAACGAACAGCAAAGTTTGTGTAGGTTTTGTATATTAAATATATGTTATATTAGTTTATTTTTTATATTTTATTGATTTTCTATAAAAAAGAGACTCTTAATTTATTACCTTGGCCCGGTTTCATACACAGAGAATTGAATTGTATGGGTATTTCAAGATCAAGCTAGTGTGTAGTGTCGGTCCGTGTCGAACCAAATGAAATTTCAAGTTTTGCATTTCATTTCCTGGCTCATCTATTTTCATATGTGTACCTGTGGGCCTCCGTTAAAAAGCGTTTGCGTCAATATCCCAATACTGTTATGTTTAGAAAATCCTGTGTTCCATTTTGTGACCTGAAAACAAAATAAATACAGTTTTAATTTCAGAACATTTTAATTAGAATTTAGCTTTTTTAGTCTAATCTACAGTCCATCTCGAACGGCGACAATGTTGTCGACATTTACAATCAGTAACGAAATCTAGCGGTGCTTACCAACGAATTAATCGAGTATTATATTTAGTTAAGACAAAATAAATCGTCTATTACAACGTGTGAAAATACCGGCATGAGATACCGCACGTAGCTAGACGGGTAAAAAACAGCTGACTGTTCGACGTCAACGATTCGCAATACAGTCGACCAGTTGGGCAGAGATCAAACTCAGTTATAGTGCGGTAATGTTAAATAAGCAATACGGAACTGTTTTAAATTTACCTCTATAAATTCAAAGCGACTAAATGGTTTAGTTAAAGGATTTCCAGAAATTTACGGCATTTATGTCAATATTTTTATAGCTAAAGATAAAGTATTTTTACATGTGTTTCCAGATATTATGCTGGTATTTTTATTGAAGCAATTTATGGATAACCATTGATGACGCGAGAAGAGGAACAAAGTTCAGTAACGAGAAAGTTAGAATTGATTATTAGGTTAACATATGACGATTGCGTTAAACAAATTGAATCAATCAATTTATTCAAGGGCAAATTATTGATTGGTTATTATGCAGCTGCGATTATTGCGCTGGGTTAAATAAAGAGAACGGTAAGGGTTTAATTTCGCATGGTAATTGATAGCAGGTTATTCGAAATATGTCAGTTTTAATTGGCGACAACATTTATCTCAAGAGAAGTAAATTCTGATCTGCATTAACTACATAGAAATCAATATATTTGATAGATTTGTTTCTCAAATAACATGCAGTTTTGAAATGATGCCTTTTCAGAAACCACTATGTCGCGCTGAAAATGTGTTTACTAGAAATGTGTGACATAAATTTACTAAGACATCTTGCACACGAATAATTATTAAGTGCAATTTTTATCACCTATAACAGAAAAGACTAATTTTTGGGATGGACTGCACACGGAAAATAATTTAACTGTTGCCTGCAGATGCACGGCAAACAAAGTGTGCTGTGCTTCCTACAGGGATGCTACACAGGGGCACATATAAACTCTCATTCATTTTTTTGGCAGAAGCGAGAAAATCGTGGCAATATTGTTACGTTTTCATACAGGGTCACGTTCTAATCTCAACCCTTTGGTCACATTTGCCATTTATGTATATCGTATTCGGTGCTTGGTTTGCATCTTATAAAGTCATTTAGTTAATATGGCACAAGCGATCAAATAGGCATACATCTTTTTTTCGGAAAATGGAAAACGAGGTGAGTAGCAGAAGCGGCCTGTCTGCCTTTTAATTTGAACCATGAAGTCCCGATGTGAGTGTGGTTTTGGATGCTTTTTAAAGAAATAAAAAACGGCCAAAACTGAACATTTACAAAATTAAAGAATATTCCATGAAATAGACACATTCATGTTAATTTTTTGTTTACTGAAAAATTTAGGGTGTCATTTTCCATCCAAGAAGCTTATTACAATTTAACATTTTATTAAATGTCAGAAAACACAAACTTGAAGCGATATGAAGTAATTAGTGATATAACATCTAATGGAAAATCGTGCAGGAATAGCACAAATCGTTGCTTTAAACAACAATTGTTGATGTGTTTTAACATAGTTGCGTCGAATGCATTCTGTCTCTTGCAGATTTGTAATTCAAGATGCGCTGCCTCATCGACAAATTTTAATTTGGATATAGTCTAAAAACACACTATAATAGAGCAAACGCCTCATCTTACTCAACAACATTACAGTGTCACTTGACGAACCATATGGTCTGAAATTCATGTAAATGAATTTATAGTGCGTATTGGGTATGGCTAAGGGTCCAGTGGAATAACATTTTTAATTCAAAAATTCCGAGTAACTTCAACTAAACCTTTTTATTCCGATATTCTCGTATTTCTAAGAATCACAATGACTACGTGACATGTAAATTGTTCTTAATTTTGAATCTACAATAAAATATTCCTAATTCAAATAAGTAAAGGTATAAAAAATGCAAATGTCTTTCTTAAGTAGCTTCTGGACGATTGATATTTTAATTCTTCATTTGGATTTTCACCAATAAAATGGTTTCTGAAAACTGAATAAATTAGTGAAGTGAAATCAATGTATAATATCTAAGGACAGTTTGTGAAAACTGCCGAGAACAATAGTTGCCTTCTTAAACAAAAGCTCTCTCCAAGGAATAAGGAAGCAGGTCTATGGATTTGTCACTTTTTCAGCTAGTTTTCCTCTATAATATGTTTGGAAGTATATTGTATTTTACTTATCCTCGTTATCAGGAATCGTTGTCGAACAATGCTTTTTAAAGCAACTTACAGAATCTTAATACGTGCAAAAGTCAAATGATTGATTCATTGATTTTGTCAATCAATCATTTCACTTAATTAACTTATCTGTATTTTTCAGAAACCCTTGTGAGGAGTGAAAACCAAATTGTACAACCAAAATAAATGTCTGTCTTGTAAACAATTATTATTTATAAGCAGAAAACTACGAACAGTTTAGATAACAAAATCACTGGAAAATAATTGGGTATGATAAAGCTTTCAATTTTATAATTGCTCAAAACAAATGGTTAGAAGAAGCCTTGCTGCAAATTTTGCAGAAAATATGAGACAAATAAGAAATTGACGAAGACAATTCTTTCCTTCAAAAAATCTAAGGTGTATCAAAATTCGTTGATAAGACGGATATTATGAGTGTTGTGAGAAATATGTATATGGTATGGAATGAATAGTTCTTACACTGTGAGACAGTAAAATGTAAAAGTAAAGCTTATAAAAAGAATTGTTACACTTGTCTTTTGTTTTGTAATTCATATACTTATATACTTTTATTTTACACTTACTTTTTATTGTATTGCATTGGTAGCGCCAAAGTTAATGCCAATCTTTCAGCCAAAGTTTTGGACAGATTTGACGTATTTATGTCTATATATGTAAAATACCTTTAATTATTTTTCTAATATTATGCTGGTCTATATATCCGAGTGTTTCATGGTAAACATTGAGGACGACAATTGAAGTTCATTAAAAATTACCATAAAGTTGTTGTTTGCTTATTTTCACCTTTATGCACTTGCGTTTATGGGAATAGGTTAAACTAAGAAACCGATAAGGGTTTAATTTTGCATTGTAACTGATACGAGTTTATTTCAAATACGTCAATTTACATTAAATTCGAATATTACGTAGCCTTTATAAATCGCAATGTAGTGTTGAAATTTGTTTGCTAGAAAAACGGTAGTAGGTTAAGACTAGCTATCCCGTGTTAATATTTACATAATTAAATGTAAATGATGCTAGAAATCTCAGCGGTTGATTTTAAACTTATAATTCCACTTAAAACATTAATCGATAGCCTTAGGATTAGATAACTTAATATTATGATATTTATTAAAAATTGATTTTTCTTCTGATATACCAAATACTATTGTAGCGTGGTGAAAATATTATCTGAAACATAAATTTACAGAACAATATCCAGGAATTTTTAAATGACAGGCCATTTAGCTAGAAGCTCTGTGTTAAATCTACACTTTGAAATGAATAAAAGGGATGTGGGTCCGTTTGTGATGAATGCTTGTGCACGTGGGTTTTAGTACACGTGAAGTCATTGTTTGGGCTAGTGGACAATTGGGTTTGTGGGCCACCACTGCTGTAAAGTCCCCAGAGTGTCATTTAAAAGCTATTACTCTTGTGATGGCTATCGATTTATTTTGACGTAGCACAGTCAATGAGGTATTTGTCTAATTTATATATTAAAGGCATCAGTAGTGGACAGTATATTGTGTATATTGTGGGTGGCGTCCTGTAATAATACAGATGCCCTATCTTTATGAGAATTTTCTGAACAGAAGCCATAGACAAATAAAAATTATATTACTTGGAACTAATGAAGTTATGAAGGTATTTTGGATATAATAAATACTAACTAAATAAATCTGTTATAATTTTCTGTAAATTATGTGTGGTACGTTTTAGCATTTTAATTTTTTTGGTAAAATAACACCATATTGTGAGAACAAAAAATGTTTTTTGGTCTGTTTCTGATTCTGTGGTAAATAATGTGTATATTTTTATTATATATAAGTACGTTAGGATCAACAAAAGATAACAATAGGGAAATAGAATGGAATAGAAATACTATAATTAAAGCATTTAGGAACCAATACCTAGATAGATTACACGGAAAGATTATATTTAGTCGACCACCCACCACAAAAAAAATAGCATACAGAGAAGCAAATAAGTTAAATACCGAGTCCTAGCCCAGAAAACGAAAATAATTGTTATAAATGAAGAACCGATTAGTCAGTGGAAACTGAGAGCATCAGCATAAAACATATTCTGGTAGGCAACTATTTAACCTGATACGAATATATAAAAACAGAAGTAAAAAATCAAATGCAGAGAGCCAATAGAGCAGCCAGTTGCCTAGACGAACAAAATGGACAAGCAGTCATACTGAAACGGACACTAAGGCAAAGATTTACAATGCTGCTGTAAGACCAATAACACGGCAGGAACGACACCTGACACTTCCAATATACACAGAGGATGCTAGAGGCGACAAAGTTGAGAATATTTAGAAGAGTCACGGGGAAAACACTAATAGATCGAGCAAGAGGTGATGAAATCCGAATAGCACTCCAGGTGGAAAGACGAAACCAGTCGATATTGAAAAAGAAACTAGAATGTAACAACCACAGAAGGAGAATGGCAAACTACAGGGTAGTAAGAATAACCATAGGCCATTTGCCAGCACGTAGAAGGAATGTGGGATAAGATAGAGTGGCAATATAATATAAATAGTTTCGAAAAGATTGTTGAGGAGGTCTTGAATTATTTTGTCTGTTTATTGGATTTTCTCTCCTCAAAATTTTTTTCTGCAACAGATAAGTATTTAAAAATTGTATATGTAGAAGAAAGTGTAGTAAGGCAATTTCTTAAAATTGCCCGGATTACTGGCTGTCTGTACAGAGGTTCTTCCACACAATTATTCTGAGAGAAAGAGATGTCTACAAAATGATCAACCAGTATTCCTCTATGTAAGTAATGTATTGTATACGGTGTAATACTTATCTGTATTTGGAGACGTTTCAACTCCGAGTCTGGAGTCGTTGTCCATCGTTTAGTGTTGTTTTCGAGGTTTTTTCTAAAAAATGTTCACTTTGATCTTGAATTTGTTGTTTGTCAAAAACAAAACAAAATTGTCAGTGTCAAATTTTTTGACAAACAACAAATTCAAGACCAAAGCGAAAATTAAAAAAAAACTCCAAAACAACACTAAACTATTGACAACGACTCCAGACTCGGAGCTGAAACGTCTCCAAATACAGATAAGTATTACACAGTATGCAATACATTACATATATACAGGAATACTGGTTGATCATTTTGTAGACATCTCTTTCTCTCAGAATAACTGTGAGGAAGAATCTCTGTACAGACAACCAGTAATCCGGCAATTTTACGAAATTGCCTTACTACACTTTGTTCTACATATACAATTTTCAAATACTTATATGTTGCATGAAAAAATTTTGAGGAGAGAAAACCCAATGCACAGACAAAATAAAATATAATATAAAGACAGCACCAATAAAGGAACTGGCCGATCTGGCTGAGAAAGAAGATAGAAGATGAAGAAATATTTATTACTTATTGTCTAAGTATATGATTATTATGGAGTGTTTTGTTAATTATTTTAAAATTTTTAATTTTATTTTGAAGCCTGTTATATTCTTCTGTTTATTTCTATTGGATAATACAATATCTTTTGTTGTTATATTCTAGCCCTAATCATATGAGAATGTATCACAAGCCTGATATTTACCTTTAGAGCAGGTTTTGCAAACATTTACATATTTACAACAACTAAAAATAATTGTGTCAAAATTAATAAATAAAGTTAGGATTACAGTTAAACCAAACCTGTGTGTAAACGAAAACTTTAATATATTGATTGTAAAGGTCCCACATTTAAGTTATTATAACACTAATATTAAATTACTTCAACTGAACGTGTTTAACTCACTCCACAAATCATCTAAATTTCAAAACAAATAATCGTCTGTTTGTAACTTTCGAGTTCCTTTCGCAAGAAGTGGTGAAAAATCTGTTGAGACTAACACGTCGTGAGTTCATCAGTTCGTTTTCATTTGTTTATTGTTTTTACAGGCTACAACTGTTTATGAAATTAATATTAGAAACACGCGTCCTATATTACCGATTCAACTCTCCAAAAATGGTAGTAATATTTTATTGAATGGTTCAGAGAGAAAATTTAAAAATGTCGTTACAATATATTTAATATGTTTTTTATGTAAGTGAAAGTAACTACAGCTTCAATTAAAAAGCTATTTAGTATGTAGCTCAAACATATTACCTATCTACGAAGGTACAATTAAATACATACATGAGTCGCAATACTTCGAATATTGTAATAAATTAGTACCGATTATGAAGAATGCCTTTTGTTTATTCTCCTAGGAAATTTGTAACACAATATATTTTTTGCATATACCAGTATATAAGCATAAAGTTTAGTTTAGTTTAAAATTACTTATCTTCCAAAATAAAATCTTGATTTAATCACTTACGTCATAAATACAAATAAATAAGTAACAAATTGCTTTAAAACCTAATGTACATCTCTATATTTTTAAGTTTTTTGTAGAAAATAAGGTAAAAGTAAGTGAAATGTTTTATAACGAGATAACTTTTAGGATAATAGTTCATTCCAGCTGAAACTAATCTGGAAAAACTTAGGTCCCAATGATTACGTTGCCGTTACAGATGATCAAGTTATAAATATTTTGACTAAACCTTGTACTTTGTAATCATAATTCACATGAAATAGTGAGCAACTTACCAGACAACTCTCCTTTTAGAGCTGTCTTAATAACGACTTAAAATATCAGATAAAGCCTCTCGAGAGTGCCCCTAGTTATCTCAGATACTCAAATATGCGACTTGAACTCCGACTTGGAATCCCTGTAACTAAGAAATGATTAACAGAGTTATATTCTACAGTGGTTCCTGAAAACCAACAGATGTTAGGGCTTAAATGATTTATTCGCAGTATATTTTGAGTTACACTCCATTTTGCAGCTGTAATATCTATATAGCTGAGAAATTTATGGCAAGAAATAATGAAATTTGTGTGTTGACGTTTCTGCCTGGAAATGTCGAGACGGCAAAAAAAATTTAGATATAAAAAATACAATATAATCAGTTTTAGAGAAGTTGTCATCTTAAAAGATATATTATTTTAGTAATTAAAGAAAATTTATTTCTAATAATACCGATTTTTTTTATAAAATACAGCACCAAGCAAATAAAGTTGAGTGTTATAAATGTGGTTTTTGTGTTTTCTGTCTGTTATTATATATTATAAAAGTAAGTAGAAGATATGTAGCGAAAATTAGCATTTTGTCATGAAGGTGAACATATTAATTGTGGGTAACTTTAACATTATATAGTGACACGTTTTAAGCCGAAAACTGTTGTTAGAAAAATACTAGTATCATAGAAATTTAGTGAACTTAAAAAAATATATGAATCTTTGCAGCTATAAATGTTTTAAGGGGGTTTAAACAAATAGTTCTGATACATCTCTCTGTAGTGGGGATGTAACGCTCATGTGCTGTCTGAACTGTATAGTTTGAATTTAAAGAGACAAAACCATGGAAATGCAAGCTTCTTACAAGATATACTTCCCGCCTCTCGTTATCTTCCTGTCTATGTTTCTGTTTCTTTGTATCATTTTTGGTAATGTGTATAAACTTGAGGACAATTAAAATAAATGTCACTATTTCGTTGCGATTCAGGGATTAAGCCTAACGTGCAACTTTGTTATTAATTTAAATACAAGTGCAAAGGAACACATTTTTTGTTACTTCTAACGTACGTCAAGTTTCTAATATAAAATATCTAAAACAGAGTATAGGAAAGTTTAGTAGAACGTAAATTTTCTTCTGGTGTTGTATATTAATTGGACGTTATTTACTATAATCTATTGGTTTTCTATACACAACGAGACTCGTACGATATAGACTGTCCCTTTCTCTTAGACAGTGGCATGCGTAATTCGAGATCAATGAAGTGTGACGTGGGTCGAAAAGTCTCGAAACAAATGCAATATTTACATTTCACTACCATACTTACCATTTTGTATGTGTAAGTGTGGGCCTCCGTTCAGCAGCTTTCACTTTATTAAGTGATTGGACATTGTTAAGAAAATGTAACAGCCACTAAAATAATTATTTATTAGTGTACAAATATATAATATGGACAAAATCATTAAAGCTAAGAAGCTTAGCTTCAATGATCTTTTTCAGTGGTTTGACGAAATTTAGGTGAAAGTGACAGTGAACAAAATAATGGTAGCACTTAATATGTTGTCGTTTGTTTATAAAGTAACGATTTTTATTAGTAGTAAAGCCAGGCGTAAGAACTATCTTTAAAAATGTACAAAAATTCAATATTTGGGATATTTGTGAATTTCAGACATACATCTCAAAGAAGCCAGCTAGGTACGGCATTAAAATCTGTTCGTTGGAAGAAGCAAGAACATATTATACTTACAATATAGAAATATATGCTGGAAGGTAATTGACTGAATGATGCTGCCCGTGTAGTTAGATGAGTTATTGAACCGATTAGTAAAACCTGAATAAAAATTAAAATTGACAACAACTGATCGGACAATAATCAAATAAAAAAGTAAAAAATTAATACTACTTTTATAGCTGATAGAATGTGAAGATGTTTTAACGAATATTTCTGGCAATTATTGATGATTTATAAACTATAATACTTTACGTCTGTTCCTCGAACACGAATTCTATATAGTACGACAGTTGCGAATAACCTCAACGATATAATATACAGTGCTTTACCTCAAATATTAATTATCTTTAAGTAACGTTTCAATATATTGTTATCAAGATAATGGCTTTATGCACCACAATAATTGTAAATATACTTAGAAAAACTAGACCAATTTGCTCAAAAAACACTTTTTTCTTTACAATTTTTTTATTATCGTAGTTATTTTTATCATAGTAAAAAGTTACCTTCTAGGATATTACTCGTACATTTGGTAAGAGATTTTTTTATGACCAATTAATATAAATTTCTTGTGGGTTATACTTGCGTAGGGCCATGCTATTTTTTTCAATTTTGGGAAACTGCGTCACTAAAGCAACTTCATTGCAAATCTCAAATATTTGAGATAATTGAAATAACAAATCTTTAAAATTTATGCAATGGTGCCAGTAATTTTTCGGTAGTTTATTGCTCGGTTTGAAGTGAAAACCTAATTTAGGAATATTACTCATGTAATCGATGTTTGTTTCAACATTAAGAGAACATACCTTAGTGGTTGATGCATCACCAGTTTTATTCTATTCATATATTATGAGTAATTCAAAGTTACTCGACTGTTAAAAAATCTCCCCACTTTAATGCAAACTTGTATTAATTGATAACAGGGTAAAATCTGTACCTAGAAAGTTGTCACCCTATTAGAAAATTTTAGTGTCTAATAATTAATTTCTCGATAATTTAAATTTCTTTCAACATATCACTCGGCATCTGAAACACAATTGTTTAAGCACAAGCACATAACCCCTAAAAATATACTAAATAAGTATGCAGGATGACTAACTAAAAGATGTCGAATCCCCTATTATTTTATATCTGTTCCTCTTGCAAATGACTTATATAAAAGTGGCAAACATATTGTGTGTGGTACAATCCGGAAAAATAAACCTGAAATACCACTAGAACTTTTAACGTCTGGGACACTTTAGGATGTAGTAGCAAATTGATCTATGGCAAGGAAGATCACAAATGTATTTGATTATCATATGTTCTAAAACAAATTAACACAGGCTTCTAATTTCCACTTATCCCAACAGGTATAAAATAAAGGCGAATACAAACAATGCCTACAATCCAGAAATCATCACTTTTGATAACAACATAAAGGTTAAAATCAAATTACTTAGGAACAAGAAATAGTCATAGATGGCCAAATAGTGTTTTGTTCTATATTGAATATAGCAGCTATTAAATCACAAATTATATATGACAGTATTGCTCAAATAAAATCAACTAATAATTCCCGATGCATAAAAAATGGTCAGAATGTTATCAGAAAAAAAACAGATATTTGCAGCTCAAACTAGACAAAATCCTCTAGGTAATAAAACACGATACAAGTGTAGCCCTCAGAGGCAACACAGATTTACAAACCACAAGTATAGGAGATGCTTTACTGCTCTTTACCACGAATCTAAGGAAGCAACTTATACTCGTGCTATGTATGCTGTAAATGATATAGAGAAGTGACCCTTAACTTCTACAGGATATTACCAATGTGGTCATGTATTTCTTTTTATATTTGTAAGCTTTGTTATCATAATTACGATAAACTTTTTTATTTATCTGATAGATTTTTTATTTTTCTGGGCCATAAACAAAAGTAAAATATATATTATATCCTTACCTATTTTATAATACACGGTAATAACATTTTGGCAAAATATGGACCCCTCTATAAATTAATCATCTTATATAACCTGTAGGAACCGTTCAAATAAACAATGTCGACAAAAGCCGGTATTTCCCGAAAATACCATTGATTGTAAAAAACACATGTCTAGAATTTCGATTTAAGCAGATGAGAAAATATCGAGAACAACTATGAGGGTATATATAGCTTCGTAGCGTTCATCAGTTCATTGTTGTTCATGTAAATTTTTGGATTAAATAAGTAGAACGTGTTGTGATTTATTTTGCGAATGAAGAAGTTTATATTGAGTGTGAAGACTTGCACTGAACGCACAGAATAGTTATAACACTATATTAAATATTTCGTAGAGTTGCAGTTATTTGAACCTTAATAAAAGACAGGCCATAAAATATGAACTAATTATTTAGTAAGATTCTCGTTCGATATATCTCTACTGATTAGATAATTAATTATTTTTTTTTAGTTTTTAATTGAACTGAATACAATTTCCAATAACACAAAACATACATATCATTTTTCAGAAAATCGGAAAAATTAAGCAAAAAACCGTAAGCTACAACGATGTTTCACATAAACCTTTACAGATATATTAGATAATAATTATTGATGGCGTAATGTGTTTGTAACTGTTTGCATTTTTATTTATAAAAAGGCGATTCTTTGTTAAAAACAAATTATCTTCGCAATATTATTTCTAATGATGCTAAAACAGCTTGGTAATCTATTTTGTCTTATTTCTCGAAAATATGGTTTGCAGGCGAAACGTCGGTTAGCCAGTTTATTTATTGACTTGCTTCAAACAGCGGTTTTCCAAGTTTTCTCCAATTGCAGCCCCACAACTAAGTTGATTCCATTGTTTCTTGTCTTCCATACAGGAATCGTTATCGCACTGATAGCATTTTAAGGCACTGGTGATTTGCAGAAAACAATATAAACAAATGAAATGAGTTAATAATTAAATTAATTAAAAATATATAATCCAGGATATGTGTAACATTTAGATCCAATCATTGTGTTTCGTTTAGACGTTTTTTTATTCCCACATACAACAATTTAAAATTTTATTAAGGTACACAAGTAGAACATAAAACAAAAGATATTATAAAATATAACGTCTTTTGCAGCGAAGAATTTTGTTGATCAATTAAACTAATAATATAACTTACAAATTCGATTTCAGTAAAAATGAACGGATTCCCGCTTCACACCTGTTGTATTTGGCACACTGATAGCCTGCTCATAAATAAATAGTATTATGTTGATTACCTTTTAATACAAAGCATTAAACATTATTGAGATAGTGTTTTAAGAGTTTTACTGATAAAAATAATGAGCAGCGGTACTTCTAATAGTCATCAAGTCAAGTCTGGAAAAACTGACAATAACATTAATTTTTTGAGATGTACTTGCAAAACAGGAATATTCTAAATACAAAATATTGTGATAGTAATTATAAAAGAACAGTAAAATAATTAAGAAGAAGCTCAATAAAAGTACACTCTGATTAGACTAACAAAATATACTAATGAAATGAATACTAACATAGAAAAATCAACATCGACAATATAAATGTTTTAGAAAATTTTTCGATGCCTATCTAAACACTTTGATCTTTATTACAATATAAAATATTTATATGACGGAATCCAACTAGATATATTTTTCGATATACTACTTAAAAATCCTCCCTCTAAATTGTAAGGTTTCGCATTTGTTTTGGATTTGGAACCGAAATAGCTGTGTATCTCTGAAACAGCTCTACAATATTATAATACATTGTATTAATTAACACTAACTCTCAACTAATTGCCGATTGGAAATTCAATTATTAATACACCAGTCAATAGAGATTTTTAATTGACATAAAATTCAATACCATACGCTATCAAATAAATAATAGTTTATGAGCCATAAATGATAATAATTTGAACACCAAACTCGTAGAGGTAAATTATTATTAAAAACCCCTAAAAATAAGAATTTTTTTCGATTTTTTCTTATATACAGAAAGTGATTACGCGTCCAAAATCTCCCTCCCAGTAAAATTAATTGGGCTCAAGATCGATATTGTTCGTTAAGTAGATTAGCAGATTTGCTAATTAAATAATTTGCAGGAATATTTTGCAACATTAACAACAATTGCTCGATTGGGATATGCAAAAATTATTAAAAAAATTATTTTAAAGCTCATAAGATGCGCTTTACTTTTTATATCTTAGATATTTGTTACATTGCCGCTAAATATTTTAACAGTGCTGGGGAATATTGGCCGAACGATCCTTAATTTTCCTTAGATGTCTTGACAGTGGCGCATCCAGCCAGTGGAAAAAAGTATTGTAAATACAAACAGAAAAGGTATACAGGTAACCATGAACTCAATAAACTAATGGAAAACTAGAGCAATATGCACAGATAACAGATAGGTAAATAAAAATATAATAAACTACGGAGAAACTTATAGTAATATAATTAAACATAATTTCCATCATCTCTAGAAAATCCGAGATTAGTCCATGTGAGTTTAAAGCTTTTGCCAGTGCTCCGCTGGCTGGCTGTCGCATATTCTTTCTTTTAATGCAACATTTATCATTATTTTAAAGCGATTTCCGCACATTATAACAAAAATCCAAGATAGACAAGCGGACTAGTCTGGTTGAACGGTGGACTGTGCAATAAATCTCTCTAAATTATTTAATTTACAATTCTTCAAACACTACAGTATCCATCACGAGCCCATATAAACTTAAAAACTTATTAACTTTTGGAAAATGCCCACCTTTTTGCAGTTTTTAGAGTTTTTTCGGTGTCAAATTATCCAATCAGGACGAATGAACCCTCAATAAAACGAATTTCCGATTCTCTACAACTTTTCCTGTTACAGCATTACCATTGCTTCATTACTTTTCATTATTTAACGAAGAAACAAAAGAAATTTGTATTTTTCTTATTTAAATAGTTTACTTCTACGAATTTTGTGCGGAAATCTTATTAAATATTATCCGTAAACAGTTATTGATTGCATAAACGAATTAAATCTGATGTCCAAAAATAAATTATATTTTGCCATATAGAATCATTAATGTATGTATAAGTTCGTTGCCATTCAATAATTTGGATGTACCCAATCGCGTTTAAATCCTAAAATCCGCAAAGCATAGTTTAAAAACAATTGTTTAGTTAGCCTCTATTAGAACATATTTAAATAGAAGTCTTTATTAGACTAAACAATGAAGATTAGGATCGATTTGATTTCTAGTGTATATAAATTCACTAGGTAGCATAACATGAAATGGGGTAATAACATGTTATGCTGCCGATACAGTAGTTAAGTAAGTTAAACTTGGAATAAAGTTTACAAAAAAGCTGATCTTGGAGAGCAAAGTGCTAAAAGTGGGTAAATGTAAGTATACTGAGTTTTAACCTTTCTAAGACCAGGTTTATTACGTTTTCTTTAGACAGTGTAGATCAGCCAGATAACGAAAAAAAAAAACAAATTCACAATAACTGCTGTAAAAAAATTTCAACTTGTTCATGTAAATGTATAAATAAAACGACCAGTATTATATAATAATAATAATAATAATTGTGTGTGTTGTTGTGTCAGTCGCAGTGGTGTTGAGTCATGAACCTGGCAGATGACTCTGGGTAGATTAGAAAATTCTGCGAGTTTCAGGAAATGACTACGCAAAATATAAATTTGTTGATCTAATAGTTTGCTTAGATCTGCCAACCCTCTTCCTCCTTTATACCGTGGCAAAGTTGTACATTCAACAGAACTCTTTGGATGGTGATCTTGAGCTTTTGTTAGTAAAACTCGAACTTTTTGTTGTAATTTTTCAATGTCAGTATTACACCAATTAACTATACCGAAAGAGTAACTGAGCACTGAACATGCATAGGTGTTAATAGCCTGAAACAGATTTTTACTGTTTAATTTGATTTTCCACAGGCGTCGTACCCTTCTATAAAACTCTGCTGTTAGGTCCTTTTTCATATTCAAGTGATCAATACCTTGAGCCTGCTTTATTCCAAGGTATTTATAAGTATGACCTTCCACCATAGATTCAATTGAGGTGCCATCTCTCATTTGAAAGTGCCCCTGCTTTATTTTTCCTTTAACCATATTAATAATTCGGCATTTGTCTAGGCCAAATTTCATATGGATGCCACTAGAGAACACTTCTACAATTTTAAGCATATCATGCAGCTGTTGTTTTGTAGCTGCCATCAACTTTAAGTCGTCCATGTAAAACAAATGGTTTATCTTTAATGCTTGCACGTTGTTGTGTTTGAGACTGAACCCAAAATTTGACGAATTCAGTTTGTTTGAGAGAGGGTTCATAGCCAGGCAGAACCACAGCGGGCTAAGAGAGTCTCCCTGAAATATACCCCCTCTGATTGGAACAGGGTCACTTTGTATCGCACAGTTGGCTTCATTCAGTGAGATTTTGGTTTGCCAGGTGGACATGGCATATTCTAAAAAGATAATAATACAATTATTCACTTTGTAGAGTTTCAGTGCCTTAATGAGCCAATCATGTGGAACTGAATCAAATGCCTTTTTGTAGTCTACATATGCCATGTAGAGGTTTGGTCGTTTGCAGACAACGGAATCAATTATCAGTTGTTCCTTGCAGTCCATCGAATTTTTCGCGCATTCCTTTTGTTGTTGAGTAATTATGTTGTTCAATTTTTGAAAATGCGATGATTAATGCACGATGTTATGAGTTTGTATAAGGTTGGAAGGCAAGTGATTGGTCGGTACTTTGCTGGGTCCTGTGTACATAGGTTGCCCTTTGGTAAGAGGTATGTAGCACCGTGCGTTAGGAAACTAGGCATCTTGTGTGGGTGGGTAATTACGTCATTTATAAGGGCTGTTAGTGTTTCATGGGTTGCGTAGAGTTTCTTGATCCAGTAATTTTGCACACCATCTGGTCGTGGTGCTTTCCAGTTATGGAGGTGCTTCATTATGTTGGATGTGTCTTCCGTTGTAAATGGTAGGTGTTGCATTCCATCACATTTCTGAAATGCAGCCTCCTCCTCATTAATCCAGCTGGCTTTGGGGTTATAGGAGATTGTTGTGGAAAGCTGTGTTTTTAACAATTCCTTGATGTCTGTTTTACTGGGATAACTAGGAGTTTCATTATTATTGATGTTGTTGAGTTTTCTATAAAACCCTTTTTCTGATTTTCGGAATAGTGCGTTGTCTAGTTTCCGTTGGTGACTGGTTTTGTACCTTCTCAATCGACTTGTGTAGACGGAAATTTTTTGTCGTAGACTGTCCAGACACTGCTGAAATGTGATGTTTTCTCCATCCCACTGGGAGTGTATTCGGTTATTGTCCATGATAGTCTTGAAAAGTCTTTCTATCCTGTTGTTCCTGATCTCTCGTTGGTACTCGGTCCCTATTCCAATCAGAAGAGGTATATTCCAGGGATACTCTCTTAGCCCGCTGTGGTTCTGCCTGGCTATGAACCCTCTCTCAAACAAACTGAACTCGTAAAATTTTGTGTTCAGTCTCAAACACAAAAACGTACAAGCATTAAAGATAAACCATTTGTTATACATGGACGACTTAAAGTTGATGGCAGCTACGAAACAACAGCTGCATGATATGTTTAAAATAGTAGAAGGGTTCTCTCGTGACATCCATATGCAATTTGAACTAGACGAATGCCGAAGTATTAATATAGTTAAAGGCAAAATATAGCAGGGGCCCTACGAAATGGGAGATGGCACCTCAATTGAATCCATGGAGGAAGGTCATACTTACAAATACCTTGGAATAAAGCAGGCCCAACGAATTGATCACACCACATAAAAAAGGAGTTTTATAGCATGGTAAGACGAATGCTGAAGACCAAACTTAACAGTAAAAATTTGTTTCAGGCTATTAACACCTACGCGTGTTCAGTGCTTAGTTACTCTTTCGGTATAGTTAACTGGTGCAAGATCGACATTGAAAAATTACAAAGGAAAGTTCGAGTACTATTAACAAAAGCTCAAAATCACCATCCAAAGGGCTGTGTCGAACCTACAACATTGCCCCGGTGTAAAGGAGGAAGAAGATTGGCAGATATAGGCAAGTTACGTGATCAACCTAATTTGCGTAATCATTTCCAGAAACCCGCAGAATTTTCTAATCTACACGGAGTCATATGCCAGGTTGATGATTCAACACCTCTGCGACTGACAGAACAACAAGTTCATTTATACCACAAGATAACTGATCAGAAGCTGCTCAAGTGGAAAGAGAAGCCCCTTCATGGAATACATATCAACCAAGATTATGTCGACAGTTTAGCGGCCAGATCTCAGGCCATATGTTTCCTGTAACGGAAGGGTTTATATTGGCAATCCAAGATCAAGTAATTCCAACTAAGAACTATCTAAAGCACATCGTCAAAGACTCTTCTATCAACAACGACAGATGCAGATATGGTTGCCAAACATCTGAATCTATCCAGCATATTACAGGAGGTTGCCAAGCGTTCGTTGCAACTGAATACAAAGAACGACACGATGCAGTGGCAAAAATACTGCAACAGGGACTAGCGCTGAAACTTGAGCTATCACAGTCGGTAAGAACACCCTAATACATATACAAACCACAACCTTTTAAAAAATTACTACTACAAGCTGTACTGGGACCGTACAATTCTGACCGATCGGACTGTTGGTCAGAATAGACCAGATATAGTTTTAGTAGATAAAATATCTAGGAAAACAACCTTAATTGACATAGCAATCCTTAACAACAAGAATATAAATAATAAGCAGGCTGAAAAAATAGCCAAATACAGGGATTTGAAATTTCAAATATAGACACAGTGTGACATAAACAACACACTAACTGTGCCAATTGTTATTTTAACGACAGGAGTAGTCCCAAAACTTCTACTAAATAATTTAAAATACCTCGGTCTGGACGAACATCTTTAACAACTAATGCAAAAATCCGTTCTGTTATGGACAGCCCGGACGGTCAGAAAATTCATGGGAAGCTGCCACAACTCCAACCACGGGCCTGATAACCTGGCAAGGGCTCCCACAGAGCTAAACCCTTTTGATACCTAGGATACCTGGGGTTAGTGAATTTTCTTCTAAAGGCACGTTATGCGTAATCGGGATAATAATAATAATAATCACTTATCTTTATTCAATAAGAGTTTACAGATTCGGTTCAACATGGCGAGATTTAGCTAATGCTACTCTTACACCTAACCATGGAACCACTCCTTATGTGTACAGAAGTTGCTAACTAAACATTCCTAACATAAACGCTTACACTATAACCTAAAGTATTTATATATAACATACAACACACACATACATCCGATACAACTAATCTATGAATGTTAGAGCAGTGACAGGAGACGAAAAAGAGGGATAACTGGACTTATATTACGAAATTTACCTAAGCCGACCCTGTTTCATCCCAGCACGACACCGATCGCTTTGAGGAAAAAATGGTTCTCGAAATGACTCGGCAGCTGTAGAATTGATGATTGATTTTACGAGAATTTTCGATGCTGGTTTTAAAACGAAGCAGCCCACGATCGCCAGTGAGTTAGTACATCGAAGAGCTTATATGTAATGTTATTGTGATTTGAATCAGCTGTTCTGTATAATTTGATGTAAATAAATGTTCTAGAAAAGTGAAAGTGAATATTAGTTGTATGCTTTTAAATTGAACCCACGGACTATATAAAAATATTATAATGAGGCGAGAAGCAGCATTTTAACATTTCCGGAAAAACTTTTAGGCTGAAAATCTTTGAGTTTCTTGCACAGTGAATTATAAATTAACATGGCATTATAAAAAAAATGACCGTTGAAACATGGCAGTACTATGATGAGGGATGGACAAAAAATTGCTATCCCTGACATTTCTTTCATGTAATTCTCTACGAAAAATAAGCTTTTCTCTTAAATAAAGGGGTTTACACATTATTAACATTTTTTAAATAAAACTGGCAAGGTGGTAAAAGAATAGATCAGGCATCTTGAGCAGGCCGTTTAGGCTGTATTTACTTGATATGTGGTGAAATTTCCTCAAGTTTTTTTCAAAGTTTTTTCCTGAGTTTAAAATTTAGAATATGTTTGTTGGCAGATAAGACTTTCAACTTCAGATATGACTTTTTCGTTAAGTTATTAATGTGACCAATGAATCTCAGTCTTTCGTCCAAACTAACCCCCGAAATCTTTATGCAATCCCAAACTGGTAAAATTTGATTGCCTACGTTTATTTTGAGTTCAGTTTTGAGACGATACCTGTACTACTCGATTTGGTTGGATTAAGGGCAAGTTTGTGGTTGCTGGAAATTTTACATATGGCTTCCAAGTCAGTGTTTAGATCTGAAATTCTTGTTTACTATAGCTTAAATCAAAATAGTGCAAAATCTGTGTATCATCAGCGAATGACTTAGTACACGAGTTGTTGCGGTCCAAGAACGGGTCCCTGTGGAACGCCTGTGGAGATAGTTTGAGCACATGACTTGAGTTCTTTTATGCAGACCAATTGGGATCTATTATAAAAATAGTTCTTGAAGAAACCGACTGACAATGTGTTTCAGTTTGGCAAATTAAGAGTATGCGGTTAATTTTATCGAAAGCATTAGAATAGTCAATACTAACTAACATCACCCCAATCTTTTTACCCATCACAGTAATTACATCGACCACAAGATTAAGAAGTGAAGTTGTAGTACTATATTTTTTTTCTAAAGCCTGACTGATGTTTAGGTAGAATTTGAGGATTCAACGTAATGGGTGACCTGACTAAAGACAACTCTTTAAGGACCTTCGATAAAACTGGAAGAAGAAGATTTAAAGGATTTATCGTGAAAACTGGAGAAATCTCTAAATGTGATAAATTTCTGCTTAAGCTTGGAGAAAGTTATGTTTATATGACATGAAATAAATTTGTGATCGGAAATTGGATCAGCATCTATAACAGCCCACTCTTTGAATAGGTCTGCTTTGTTTGTAAAAATCGGATCGAGTAATGAGGCAGAGATAGGAGTTACTCTTGGAGGCTGTTTGACTATATTAGATAAGCCATATGAATAAAAACAAGTATTTAAAACGTGAGACATGTATAGCAAGTCATTTTTGAAGTCACCAAGTTCTACAACGTTGTCAAACCTGCTCATGATAAGATGTTATCTAGGCCTTTAAGAAAATCTTTTATGCTGTATGCAGGCGGTCTATACAAAACCCCAAAAATAAATTTTTGTTTAAGGAAAGTTATTTTTACCCATAATTACTCCAAATAAGGGTGAGTGTTTATATCCAATTCAAATATTTCAGCCTCCAAATCTGATTTGATATATAAACCCACACCACCTCCTCTCGAACCTTTGTCACTAAGGTAAAAATTATAATGGCAAATTTCCACCAATTCACTTGTGTTCTTTGCTGCATGATCAATAGCTAAAGCTCCGTTGTGCTTTTCATTAGATTTTTTACAATTTATGCATGCTAAATTTTACAATTTATGCATGCTAAATTACCACTGTTACAACTTTTAGAGTTGTGTTCGCAAGAACATTTGACGCAGCCTGCAGTCTCTATGCAATCATTATCATAGTGACCGAATCCCTAGCACCTGAAACATTGCATCACATGTAAATAATCCACTACAGCACACTATTTCCTTTCAGCCCATATAAATCCATTTTGAACAAGTTGCTTTCTTAATACAGGAGGAACTTCCATTACAACGTGATGGCCCTTTCCAATTTTAAATTTTTTAATAACTTTAATATCAGACGGATTATAATCATTGATGCCATTTAATAAAAATATGCTACAAACTGATTCTTCATTGCTGTTTTCATTCAAAGGAATATTTTTAACTAGGATTCTAGACCTATGTCTTTCACGCACATTATGTTTACTGCCCAATTTATTTTCTATCTCATTTCTTAATTAAATTAAACATTCAGAATCCCTACAATATACTGCTGTTCCATTTTTAATTTTTTTGGTGCCATTAATACAAATATTTATTTCCTTCGTCAATAATTTGAAAACGTCCTCTCTAGTTCTGTTTTCTATTGATTTTATTAAGAGAGTCGATGAATCATGGTTTACACGTTTATGTAAAATGCTACTGTAAGGCTAAGGCCAGATTAAAGCGAGATTTCACGCCGCGTTTTCGATATTATTTTTCGAGCTCTCGCCTAGTATGCCAAACCAGCAGTTTTTCAAGCGCTTGAAATCCAGCTCTAACCCTAGCCACACACGCCGGTTGCAGTCATTCGAGGGCTTTCAGTTTGTTCGAGCTCCATGACGAAATGAATACCACGTTTTTTCCTGCCAGTGTGGTCACTCAACACAGCGTGAAATAACGCAGAAAATGGAATCGATCCTATCTTTCGGCGGCTGACCTTGAAGATTTTCAATTATTATTTTTGCGTGTTTTCCTGCCGAAACGCGACGCGAAATCCCACCAGTTTGGCCGTGGCCTAAGTACTCCGACAAGCACTTTTTTTGTTGGGCATCAGACAAAAACACCTCACTGGATTTCGGTGAAATATTATCGATGTAGTTGGTTTATTTTATATTGCAATAATTTATTTAAAGATTGTCTATCACTTAGTGATTTCTCCAGTAGATACTTTTCTCGTTGTAAGCATTATATTTCCTTGTGAAACAATATAAGTTTATTTCCAGGGTTTTCATGAGGCTTATCAACCGACAGTTTCTGATGCACTGATTTTTTACACACTTCACAAAACCAGAAAATGCAGTAATTTTTACTAATGAATTTATAAAAGTCATCTTGCATGCTAATGCTCGTTGGATGAACACATCTGTTGCACATTTGGCATTGTACGTGTTTCGTATTTGCGATAAAATTGTCAGAACACCGTATACATACATTCATGTCGTCCGACATCTCGGAAATATCCAAATATCTCGGAGTTGTAGTGGATCAGTACCTAAAGTGGAAAGAACTTCTTGGCAACCAGATTGGGAACGCTAATCATCTCAGAAATATTTTAGACAGGAAAAATTTACCGAATGAAGAATCAAACACTTTAACCATGATCCAATTGCATATACTTCAATGTCTGGTATTTATATTTAAAAAACATCACTTTGAACTTCGATTACCGAATATCCGCACAAAAAGTACTGCTGCAGAACAAGTGATTACGCCACTATTTAAAAAACGTCACACTCAAAGAATTATCAGGTATTTTGGACCAACATTTTTTAAGTGTTTACCTGCACAAATTAAAGCGGTGAGGTCCTAAGCAAACTAAATAATTTGGTCAAGTGCGAGTTGGACGCGCATACTTAGGGTTCCGTACCACCTTCAAAATTCGAATATTCCAGTTTCAGACAAGCAGGAAATGAGTGCATTTTCTTATACTTACCCTTATATCTTTTAAAGGAAGCGTTTTAAATTTATAAAAAATAAACACTTTGATTTTCCAAAAATAGACTTTTTATTTTATCTGCTTTAGGATTCGCTTGATTTTTATCACAATACATATGTATTAAATTTTCTAATTTGGCCCCCAAAAAGTAACATTAGAGTTTTATTTTACTAATAAACTTTCAGAAATGCCTTTTATAATCTACTGTCTGAGTTTTGAGGCTCTGTAGATTGGAAGAAAAACGGAAAAATATATATTATTAAATCTGTTATTCAAATTATTTAAAAATATAAATCAAATATATTTTTCAAATTTTTAATAGTGTAGTTTCTAAAGTGGGAATTAAGTCGATGTTTAATATTTTTAATATCTTTTATACAAATGATTTAAAAATATGTTATATTTGTAATTCACATAATGAGCCTTTTATCTGATATATTACATGATGCGTTTGAAAATTGAATCTTTATTTTCCATTTAATTGTATAATTTGTCCCTAAAATTACTATGGGGGTTTTCTAGTAATTTATTTTCCGTTTAATTATTTGGCCTCCAAATAATAGAATTAGGGATTTTTTTTTCATATTTTTCCTATAAACAAAAAAAAGAGGTCTTAGAGTTTGGGGAATAGCGGTGAGAATGGGTAATTCTTTTAAAATATTTTTTAATATATTTTAAAATATTCATTTTAAAAAAATTAAAAAAATATATTTGTACCTATTCGTCATAATGAGCCCTGGGATTTGATATATTACATGACCCGTTAGAAACAATTATAATTTTTTATTTTCCATTTAATTCTATAATTTGCCCCCCAAAATGAATATTAGGGGTTTCTTCTTATTTTTTCCAGTAAAGTTCAGGTGAGGGGCTATACCTCCATTGTTTTTTCCAAATTTTCCAGCTTATGGTTTCGGAGATAGGGGGCGGGGATGGGAAATTTTTTTTATATTTTTGTTAATATCTTTTAATTAATTTATTTTAAAAATATGAAAAAAATATATTTGTTTTCGTCATAATGAGCCCTTTCATTTGATATATAACATGATGGGTTAGAAACACTTTTAATTTTAATTCTCCATTTAGTTCTATAATTTGCCCCCCCCCCAAAATAAATATTAGGGTTTTCTCCTTAATTTTCCAGTAAAGATCAGGTGAGGGGCTATACCTCCATTTTTTTTCAAAATTTTCCAGCTTATGGTTTCGGAGATAGGGGGGGGAATGGGTAAAATTTTTTATATTTTTGTTAATATCTTTTAATTAATTTATTTTAAAAATATGAAAAAATATATTTGTTTTCGTCATAATGAGCCCTTTCATTTGATATATAACATGATGGGTTAGAAACAATTTTAATTTTATTTTCCCATTTAATTCTATAATTTGCCCCCCCCCCAATAAATATTAGGGGTTTCTCCTTAATTTTCCAGTAAAGTTCAGGTGAGGGGCTATACCTCAATTTTTTTCACAATTTTCCAGCTTATGGTTTCGGAGATAAGGGGGGGATGGGTAAATTTTTTTATATTTTTGTTAATATCTTTTAATTTATTTATTTTAAAATTTTGAAAAAAACATATTTGTTTTCGTCATAATGAGCCCTCTTATTTGATATATAACATGATGGGTTAGAAACAATTTTAATTTTATATTTTCCGTTTAATTCTGTATTTGGCCCCCCAAAATTAAAAGTATAGGTTTTCCCTTATTTTTCCAGTAAACTTCAGGTCAGAACCTATAAATCTATTATTTTTCAAAACTTTACGTTTTATAGTTTCGGAGATAAGGGGGGGGGAATGGGTAAATTTTGGTATATTTTCGTTAATATCTTTTTAAATATTTTTTTTAATATGAAAAAAATATATTTGTGTTCCTCAGAATGAGACCTTTCATTTGATATATTACATGATGCGTTTAAAATTTTTTTATTTTTAAATTTTTATTTAATTCTATAATTTGCCCCCCAAAATTAATATTAATGATTTCTAATTAATTTTCCTGTAAAGTTCGGGCAACGCTCTATATTTCCTATTTTTTTTCAAAATTTTAGGCTCAGTAGTTTCGGAAATCAGGGGGGGGACGGTCGATTTTTTTAGTTTTTCCCTCCAGTAGTACCCCTAAAATCAATTTTTTTTCTTTTACTCCTGATCGGGTCACCAAACTATACATTGATACCAAATTTCAACCTCTACCGTCCAGTAGTTTAGGAGAAAATATGGCTGTGATGTGACAGAGGCAGAAATCCTGAGTGATATTATAAGGGTATCCGGATATTGTATATACGGAACCCTAAAAAACAAACTTAAAATTTTTATTAAACGTCATGAATATGAATTTCAAAAATATTTATTAACTAGGACATTTATTCAAGATTAAAGTATAGTACTTTGACACTTTATTGTTTGTGGTTAGGAGTTTACCATTCTAGTTTGGTATTTTGTATTATTAGTAGCTTCGCTAACTGACTAATTTCTCGCCCCCTCCCATGCCATAAAATTGTGAATATTTTATGCTTTGTTTAACACTGTACACAAATAATTACAAATATGGTTGTCCTGTATGGACTTGATCACTTCTGCACAAAACAAGCATTTTATGCTTAGGTGTTGAAGTGATCGTTTCTGTCCTGCCGATAAACCATAATGTAAAATATTTCCTATATATAGATATGTATATGTACCATTTTAATTATAACAGTGTAAAAAATTCACAACATGTAATGTACTATTGGAGAATAATAAAATTTACTTTATAAACTTAACGTTATGTTCGAAACCAGGAAATAAATACTTTCAGACCTGCCTCACAAGTTGTGTATCATTTTACACATCACACGCTCACACGTTAACTTACTATTGTATAACGTACACAGTCACCTTGACTAAGGCCAGAATGGTTCTATACAAAACAAATTACGGCAGCGTAGGAAGATGTTTACTATCGGCATGTGGGTGGGTTGAACTATTTGTTGTGCTCTATTCATTTTAATGTCTAGCCTGACCGCCCTTACAAATGTTTATGCCCTCTGCAAAGGCGGCAAGACGACTGCAGTCCATTTGTTTAACGATACTTTATTGGAATGTACTCACAAATTTACCTTCTGCACGTTCTTAATGTATACCTACCACGGACGTTAACGTAAATGCTCATTAGAATAAACAGAATGAATATATAGTGGCAACAAATTGAATATGGTAATGAAATCAGTGCCTTTATGAAAATTATGAATATAAATTTGGTTCCTATCAAAAAAATATATTACTAATAAATAGTTTATTGTAACTATGTTGTCGAAATAGTTTTATGATTTAGGAATTCAGATTACAACCAGCATGTCACTAATGTCAGTAACATGAATAAAGCAATGAAAATTCTGAAGAGCAAATACAAGGTATGTCCCAACTTGGATACATACATAGTACATGAATCGAGGGGTGCATACGCAATATTAAAAAAGCGTTCCAACCTGAATATGTACGATGTGACGTTTCGTCCGGTTTTTGTACCAACCAAAAGTTGATCGTTTCATTTATGGTTCCTGTACGGTCAAAGCAGTTCATGAAATTTTTGAAAACTAAAAGTTCTGACCTGCGCAGTTCGGTTCTTGACTATAGAAATAAAACATAGGAATCTTATGTTGTATGTATGTATGTTGTACCGTATTAGCTGTGGTTATAACCTAATAAAGTTTTGAGAGAGTTGAAGTGCTTCTATTGTACTTTTTGTTTTCGTTTTTGAATTATTTACAATTTCTGATGCAAGTATAAGTGATAGCGATCTTTTGAGTGATGATTTAGGAACAAGTAATTCCAGTGACGATCTAGAGCTTTTCGACTAGGAAGAAAGACTGAAAAATAAAAATTATAGAGGTATGTATACTTCAGAGAATGTTGAATCCAAAGTATTTGTTATTACGCATATATGTATATGTATGTGTTAAAGAGTATAATAATTTTTTTTTGAGAAAACCGTGAATGAGTACAGTGATGATGTATTCTTTGAGCACTTCAGAATATCCAGACAAAATTGAAATAAACTCAGGGAGCCGTTTAACGATATCAGAAATTTTATGAATCATTCTGGGCAATATGGCATCATATCTGCGTCATCCCAGGTCAGTAGTTACTAAATATTTGAAAATCGTGATAATGTAATGTACAAAGAAGTATAGTTAACGTGCTTTGTATTTTGCTTTGATTTATCCAAAAGTTCTTTGGGAAGAATAATAAAAAGCGTTAATAGATTTTTGAGTAACGTGTCACCTGAAGTTATAAAGTGGCCATGTGAAAATAAGCAAATTGTTAGTAAACAACATTTCACAGGGAGAATGGTTTTGGAGAAGTGATAGGAACTTTAGACGGTAGCTATATAAAAATTGATAAACCAGAAAATGACCCAAATTCATACATAAATAGGATGGGTTATTTTTCAGTTCATGTAAGTGAGTTTTTTTCAAATAGATACTACCAAAACATAGTACTGAGAATTTGTTATCAATATGTCTTTTTCTTTTCAATTGCAGATGCAAGCTGTCTGTGATCATAGTAGAAAAATTATCGATTTGTTCATTGGGTATCCTGGTTAAGTGCACGACAGTACAGTGTTTAAAAACTAACCGTTATTTAATCTATACTATTATAAAATTGTAAGTTTGTTTGTTTGTTTGGGCATCACGTAAGAACTACTGAACTGATTTTTTTGTTGCAAGGCCTAAAGTTTGACTTAAAATCTGGTAGATATTTTATCTCCCTAAATTGACAAAACCGGTAGATATAGCGAAAAAACTTCTATGTTGGATAATACAATTACTGTATTGGTTCAAAATTCGGAATATGCCAATGCAATATGTTTCGATTTAAAAATGTCACGTAATTTCGCGGGGTGTTCCTATATATAGGAAACTTAGTGCGGAGTGGAATGACATGGCTTTAAAAAATCTAAAAAAAGTTACATTACGTGTACAATAAGCAGCTGCATATATACAATGTGGTTGAAATAAGAGGAAGTGGAATTAGTGTTCAAAAAAGTTTTATTGGGTGGGCCATAAATAGGTGGTTCATAAACGGTCGGAGAAGAATAATATTTATATAGGCTGGATAACAAAATGATATATTGTTTGGCTCATAAGTAGTTGCATATACAATATGATTGAAATAAGGGTAGAATATTTATACAAGGTGAATAATTATTTATTAGAAAAATATGTTACGTAAGCAGTTAGGATCTTTGAATTATGTTCTTGAGTTATTATACTTATGAAGTGTGTTGAAAAAATGTTAGAAGTTGTTTATACGAATTGAATTATAGTTTATAGAGTGGTTAAAAAAATATTTTATATCCACAAGTAGTTGCATATATGGAGTACCTGAAATATAGGACGCAGTAAAGTTATAGTTACACAGGGTTTTTCATACAAGGTTAGAAAAAGTTGCAAATAGAGGGTGCATTAAATCAGGAAATTGTGAAATAGCGTGGTTCATAATCAGTTAAAATAAATATATTGGGCAGTGATGGTTTTATATTTATACAGTGAGGTACAAAAAATGTTATACTGGGTGGCCGATAAGTATATAGTTCATATACAAGGTAGTTGAAACAGAGGGTGGAGTAGAATTAAAGTTAAACAGGTTGGATACATTTTTTTTGTAGGATAGAATATGAGCTGTTGCATATATGCAATATCTGAAACGTGGATTGAAGTAAAATTATAGTTATACAGTGTGATTAAAACAATGATAGAAAAAGTTGCATATACGGGTGTTTGAAATATAAGGTGGAAACAAATTATACTTTCCAGTACCAGGCGGGTGTAAGCTTTGGACACTTTCCTTTGCTCCTCTGGGGGTTGTATAGCCAAACCTTGTCTCTCTCTTGACTGAATTTGCTTTGAGATCATAGAGCGCCTTCATCCGATCACTGGTGGCCAACATCTGCGTTAGGGCTTGTTCGAGTATTGCCAACATGTTATGTCGAAGTTGATCTGCATAATTGTTGATTTATTATGTCTGTTTTTCTGGGACCACAGGCCAAACCTCAGCTCTTTTCCGAATTGTACCTTGGCTGGAGTCAGACCTGTACTGTTTATGTACAGTTGAGCGATAGGCCAAAAGTAATAGGGGAATATGCTTATCCCAATCATGCTGGTTATAGCTGACGACCTTGGATAGATGTTGTCCCAAGGTCCTGTTGAATTTGTTGTTCTCGTTTTCTTGATTCCCAACATCGTGCAGACCGACTGACAAGAAAGGGATTTTAGTGCCTAAAACCTGTGAGTTTTCCTTGTATAGTGTAGATTCAACGCTGAACCCAGTGTAGAGGTTTCGTAGACCAGCAAACGGCAGGGAAGAAACCTCGTGACAGGAACTAATTAGCGTCGGAGTACCCAGAACTATATTGTGGAATTATAGAAGTTTCAGCAGAAAGCTGAGCTGATAAAGGAACAGAGCAGCAAGAATTTGTTTTTCTTTTCTTGATATATTATATAAATTTAGTCTTGTATTTACATTGTGCTATACCCATAAATTCGTGGGTTAAACTAGCTCACCAACGTCTGCAGCTATAAGAGAAGATATATCCTAACTAGGATCCATATTGGGCTCAGATTAGCCCATTCATTACATTACTAGTGAGTATGATTAAATTGTAGTTTTTATAATACGAGTGTTGTTCCACAAATTTTGAGTTGCATTTTATTTTGTTTATAGGTCAACATTTGTTTATATTATATTTTTGAAATTATTTATCGTTTCTCTCTTTTTCCTTATATTTTCAATATATGTGTCATTTTTTGGTTTGTTTACTTTCAACTCCTTCCTTCTTTCCAGACAACTACCAGCATTTGCGAAGCCTGGGGACTTACCGTCTTAAAGGAGACTAGGTTACGAAGAAGCTACCAAGGACCAAATTAGGAGCAGTAAATTTCCTTTTACTAATTTTCAGAACACACATACCGAGAAGGTTTCCAGGAATCTTTCTCACCAACAAAAAATCATTTCCGACTGGTGGCAGCCTTACCCCTTCTCACTCATTTGTTCTTACAGGGTTCCAGCTGTATAATAAAAATAAATTCAAATATGTATATTTTATACATTAAGAGAACGCTTGTGACCGAGTGTAATTCTGAAAATTATTGGAATCAAAGGAACTAGATATAAACAATATTGTAATCATTAAAATCGCGTTTTGGGATCAAACAATTCTAGCAAAAAATAATAATTGAACCAGCAATCATACAGAGTGGTGTACGACAGGAGTGTATTTTATCCCCAAAGTTCTTCAATTTATAATCCATACCTATTTTTGAAGAGATAATAAATGACATAAATTATGAGATTAGGACTAACAGCAAAACAACCACAGATATGCTGCTGACACCGCGACGGCAAAGATCAGAAGTTCAGAAACGTTTGCTAACCCAACTCACTGCAGTCGCAGATCTATACTGGCTTAAAAATTATTATTAGTACTTAAACTAACGTTGTACTAACGCAGCAAACTGTGGCAATGCTTCTAAAATATTATGTTATTTTTATTATTATTCACATTGGTGAGACTGAAGTCAACTATGGATATCTGAATGAAAGTGATGAAACTGCTGTAACAAACTTGGAACAACCATTGGTGAAATTTCAAGAACTGTTCAATCTACATGCAGACGGTACACCAAACAACGAGACTATAGCGTTAATGGCTAAACCCCGTTGTGGGATATTCCGCAAATTTCGCCCTTTCATCCCAAAAATGGAACAAAACCACCCTACATTGATATTATAAGCTATCTGATGAATAGATGAATAGGGTCACGCAAATGGCATTTAAAATCTGGGAAATTGTTACCAATTTACAGTTTGCTCAGGTGTCGGTTTTAGGTACTCTGGATATCATCATCTCCGTGTCCAATAGGAGATATGAACACTCATATTATAGAACCTGTCAGAAGGGTAAATTTCCGTACAGTTTCGATGGTAAGGGTGGAGTACTGGGACATGCATATTCCCCCAATAATGATGAGTGTCGTGGAGTTCAGTTAGCCTGGAAGATTGGTATTTAGGAGATGAAAAAATGTCTGATGTACTACCATGACAAATCGGCATGCTTGGGTATTAGCCTACGAACTCGCACACGTTTTGGGGATCCATCACACGGGAGGTAGCTCAGCTCGGATGTATCTTTACTACAGTGAAGGTGGACTAGATCGAGGTGGTATTAACGCAATTCGGTATTTGTATGGATCCAAGAAACATAGCAACAACAAAAACAACACTAAGAACTGCAACTACTCGCTGAAGCACAACTCATAAGGCTACTTACTCAAGTACACCAACAACAACGGCTGCAAGCACTCTCTCAATCACAACATGGAAAACTACCCTGCTACTAGTAGCAAATAATAACCAAACTAATAAAATTATAGATTGGTGTAAAATCGAACCTAAATACCTTTAATTTCTTGTCTTAAACAAAAATGTATATATCATATATAAAGACAGGCTTTGGATAATGGACATTCAAACAAAGAATTTCACATCAAAGAATATATCATGGAGAAAGTTTTTACATTTTTTACCTCCTGGTGATATTGAAATAACATCAATTTATGAACGACCTTTTGGAGACATACATGCAATTATTAGTCGAAAAAGACTGTTTTATATAGAAGAGTATAGTTTTAAATTAAACAAAAGGCTCAATGCTACCAATCTCAAAACTGCTCTTACTGGAGATGAAATTCTTGGCGCTGTAGGCACGTACACAGGACAACTTACTTTTTTTCTATCAGAAAAGCCATTTTTGGAAATTGATTAGTGTTCTTTGGAGTCGAAGGAATGTGGTTACGTTAACCGAAAATTTGCAGGCATTCCTTCAAATATTGGAGAGGTATTCGGATATAGTAATGCATTGATTTACAGTTACTAACTGCAAAAGTCTAGTCAACTAGCGTTAGATATTTTCGGTATTGATTGCCCTATCATGTCTCATGTCTTTGTATGATAAGCTAAAGATTGTATTAAATAAGATCTTAACTACATATTGAATTTTCATTGTTTGAAAATAAAATTATAATTCTCACATTTTATTTTTTTCTTGAAAATAAAACAAAATATTTGTATGTATGCATTTTATTTTTTATTAAGATAAAAAGATTTTTAAATATCCAGCTATAGATTTTCTACATATGCAACAGTGATCTATTTTTAGTGAGAAATCAAAGAAACTAGTGTCTACAAGGTAGAAAAACAATTGTCAACACATTACTTAAGCAAATTTTACCAGTATTAGAGTCAGTTTGTTTTGGGGAGAAATTTTGAAGCAGTAAACAATTATCTCACGCTTTTGCATGAAGCTCTTCAATGGTCTCGTAAGGTAAGAGTTTCTTCAGTTCTATCCCACAATAGTAACATTTTATTCTGTTACCATATCCCGTATAGAAAAAGCCAGTATCGGGGAGCACCTCAGGTGTTTGTCTTAGAGAAATGGGTCTGCCCGTGTACGTTGCAAGTCGACTTTCAAATGTTGATTTGCTTTGGTCTAGGGCGGGTCTGCTTATGCGATACTTGTCATACAAATAGAAAATACTACAATATGGAGACCAATCTAAATGATCGGCAAGTGGATCATCACCAGGTTGCCAACTGTATTCCTCAGTTTGACAAAAGGGACATGCAACAACATCATTACTTAGCCCATCGCGTTTGTACATGAAGCCTGCTCGGGCTAGCTTTTCAGCTTCGATTTTTATATATTTTGTTATATTCACGACACTCCATGCTATCTAAAGTTTAACTGATGAATTCAAATAAAAATTCAATTTATACATTTATTAAAGTTCTAAATCACAACACATAATTTTGAGTTATCATCTAGACAAAATGCTTTATAATTTTTTCGATTGGTAAACAAGTCAATGTACATATTTCATCCAACAAATTGTAATAAATTGTAGAGAAATTTAATTTTTTTATAAATGTCATTTCACTCAAAATAACAGAGTCTAGGGATAACAGTCCACATTCGTCACTATAGTCTAAGTACATTATCGACAGGTGTTTCAAAACCATAATTTGTTTCACGTTTTCGTATTGCACTTGAGCCAGATGTAGAAAGTCGCCGCAAGCTATCGGCTTTACATTCTAAGGTGTACATAACAATTTCCATAGGTGCTAACACAGTAGTTCTTTTTTGCAAGATAACCACCGGAGAATAGGATTTTGCAGGCCTAAGTGCACAGTGGTTCTCACACTGAGAATTCATATGGGGAATCTTGAGTGTAATAAGTAATACTTTTCTTTATTGGCAGCATTCTCATACATTTGTAGAACTCGATCCAAGTCCAAACTATAGTCGATATTTGACTCACCATCACTGCTCAGGCACTATTTTAGTAATCCTGTCTCTAATTTCAGTTAGGTCAGCAAATTCGGCAGCCTCAATATGGATTTCAATACGGCTTCGCTATCGGTACCTTTACGCTTCACAGCGAGTTCCACTTCATCGATACGTTGAGACATCTATTTTAAGGGCACTAAATGCCAACTAAACGTTACGATTGCTTCCTTGAGGTGAGCTTCGAGGGTGTTACTTTGATCCAGTAGATTCGATAGTTGGATACCGCTTGCTGTTTGAGGTTTTTTTAATGGCATTTAAAGTTTACTGAACCTCATCACTGTACTTGTTGTTTACAAATTGTGTCAATATATTATCTATTTCTCTATCAACAATCTGCTTGATGACGGAATCCATGGGTTTTTTTGGTGCATTGACATTGGTTATTTGCAGTTTTTCAGCATCGATATTGCCTTCGGTGATAAAGGAAAATGACACATTCATGAATGCAATATTATGTGAAAACAGTGTTGGACAGTGTTTGCTGCGCCCGAACTTACTTATCGGCATTGTATAACTGATAACTTAACTAACTGTGAAGGGTTAGAAATAAAACAGAGGTTTTATTCATAGTGTGTAATATGTGCTTCCTTAAGTTCATTTATAATGTCTATTAGTTCGTTGTCAGGTGAGGTGTTACAAGCCTCTTTGGATGAAGTTTTATACATTCCATTGTCTTTGCATTATACATTAATTTTAGAGCGAAGCCAAAACGTTGTTGCTTTTCACTTGGAGGAGGAAACATGGGCTTAATAATTTCAGTATATTTATAGAGACTTCAGGCTTTTAGTCGTCCTGCTGAATTTTTGTGTGTCGATGTCATGGTCAAAATTGGGCGGTTTGCTGCTAAATCATCAGGAGCGTAAGTGGTGTCATTGTAGAAAAGTAACTGTCGTTATCGAAGCTATCAGCTGAAGTGAAATTTATTGGGCGTACCATAATGCTCCGATTTTCCCAATTTAATACTTAGAATTTTTTTGCGAACGGATCGAGGCAGTTGTTTAATTTTTTTCTTGTGCAGTAGCAACAATGTTGCTACTCAATGAAGATATTTCCACAACTAAGGTCATTCCATATTATTACATCTTTATATATTTGTCAAAGCCTTTTGGATTCCGGCAATCATTCAAATTATTTTCGTTCATAACCGTTAGAACCCCGAAACTATTTTCCCAGCATTCAGCACACATTACTTTAAATGTCTCATAGTCCATATCTGGGGAGACTTGTTCATCATAAACATGCTTCAAATTCAGTTGTTTGCGTTTTTTTTTGCTGTAGATTTCACACATACAATGAATTGGTATTCCTATGTCTGCCCATGGAGAAAATACTTTGAATCATTTTCTGTTTATCACCAGCGACATCATCGAAGATGAATACTGAACATTCACGTGCCTCGGATGGATCGATTACCTCTGTAAAGGGAACATATGATATGTCCCTAATCTGCCTGAGTACCTCTTGTAGGAGCTGATACTTTGTTGGTAGAATTGAACAGGAACGGAAGGACAGCATTAGTTTTCCCACAACGGTTGGACCACAGATGGTCGCACGAACGGAATTGGGCAGTAGTTTCTCATGTCAGCTTGTCATTGGTATGCTGTTGTAGTTGACAATAAAGTCTAAATTTTTGAAGTAGCCAAAGCCGTGGTAGATGCAAAGAACGCCAGGAAGAAGTTGGAGGAGGATCAACGTCATAATTAAACCCTGGAAGAGATTGCCAAGAAAGGGAGTGGTCTTTTCCTGAAAAAGTCCCGCAAAGATGGCTTCGGCCTATTTAAAGAAATCAGAAAACTCCCAATAAAGGTACCCGATCGAGCATTATACCATCATGAGCTCGAACGGTACGCCAAGCAACTGAAAATCCCCGGATTTAGGGTTTATTTATTCGAGATGTCTTATCTATACCTTCACATCTAAAGGAGTTTGGCATCGTTAATTTGGAATAATCAGGGCACACATTGGCTAGCTTATGTGAGAAATGAAAACATGGTCAAGTACTTTGACAGCTTTGATAACTTGAAACCACTGTGAGAATCAGCTAAATACTTTGGTACCGGTGTCAGGATACTATACAATAATGAGCCTTATAAGACGTTTAAACAATTAAATTGTGGACATTTATGCTTGCAATTTCTCTCTAATAAAAAATAGTTGCATATATTTTAAATTCTAATTTCTCTTCTATTGAGTATGTATAGCCCTACGCTATATTAGTAGTCAGCAAGCAGGTATATTCTTTAGTCATGTCTGTGATATTCACTCAGATGTTCGCAGTCGAATACTATCAATCGACTTTCAACCGCCTATTCAATTGGATATCAACAACTATTACGTGTTTGTTTACTGAGTTTTCACTCATACAACAGTATTCCAAATATTGAGAGTGGTGGCAAAATCTGCCTGTTTGATAGTGAAAACAAGCAAATAACCATACCCTCGTCGGACGATTTCTACGAGATTGGTGATATAGAACCATATATTAGAAAAGTGTTAGGCATTCACGCATCAAAGAACCCTGAAAAAATCATTAGTTTTAAACCCAACAACCATACTCTCAAGTGTGAAATCTTTAGCAACAAATACGTGGTGGATTTACAACCGCACGACAGCATCGGTGAGATTCTAAGCTTTTCCAAACGACTGTTGCCCACCAATCAGCTTCATAGTTCCGATTTCAATAAAAAAGGTTGCTGGTTTTCAATTGTTGATCCCTGCATCTCAGTCCAAGGACAATTAGTGAAAACGGCAGGCAATGGAGATGTTTCTCTGTCATCAAATGCGGGGGCGTTCTTCTTCGACAGCCTCACTGTGAGTTGTGCGGCAAGGAAATTGAAACAGTGAGGGACCCGGTCGCGTAAGCACCATTCACGGATACTTGTGCTACGACCCCAACAGTTCAAAGGACCTATTCATAGCCAGGTGGAATTTTCCACATAAACCCCACCTTTCACATGTATATTCCACTGGGACATTTGTTTTCCATCTTCAACGACTATAAGAGGGTGATGTGTAATAAACAAACGATTCGTCTGGGGCGAAGCTGTAGCAATGATGCTTGTCTTATAATCCAGGAAGCTCCTACCACGGGTAAAGTGAAGATAAACAATATTGAACTTAAGTTTCGACAAATTTTCCAAACGATGACGTTAAACTGGATTTGCTGCAAGCTGTCCAAGCAGATTCCAATATATTTTTAACGTTTCGCAAATTAAAACGAAAATACTGATAATATAAAAAGCCCAGAGCCAGCAACTTACACAGATAGTCAAAGAAATTTTATCCAATATTAAACTGGCAATACCGACTTTAATCCTGAGCACAGATCGATTTATAAAGTATACTGTGTACTCTCAGTGTTACTGTAGGGCTGTAAAATATCGACTCTAAAGATTAGTACCTATCATTAACGAAATAGAAGGAAATCTGGATCTTCCGTAGATTTCCACAAAAAAACTCACATCGTATATTACAAACGATGAGGTGTTGAAATGAACCAGTGGAGAAAGAACGGAAGGAGTTTATTTGGGTCAAATAATGTGTGCAAGTAGATATAACCTTTTAAAATTGACAAATAGTATTAATTTCAGAGGTAAAGACTTGTTTCGAAATTTAGAATAACAGAGTAGAGTCTTTATCCCCTCATGACAAAATACATTCCCAAAATTGGTCGAGTGGAATTAAATAGGAACAAACGATTAAATGTAATACATAAGCTTTTCTCAATATTAATTGGGATTTCACATCTTAAATGCCTCAAGTTTTTATGAATACCATTCATTGAAAAATTAAGTTTATTGAACACTATTTTCATGACGAGATCATTAATAAAATATAGCGAAACCGTATCCAGGTAAGAACCTTGAGGTTCAACAGGTGGTGTTGGAAGAAAGCTTTGCAAGAATTTTCATGGGTCTTATTTCAGAGCGAAATCTCTTCTGTACGATAGTGGTAAAGTCGTTTCCCAAGCTTCTTGAGACTAACCTTAACAAACGTTTTCGACAAGTACATGTACACTGAGTCAGTCTGATTGTAGATGGCAAGAACGTAATGAATTGAGATTCGAGATTTCACTTTTCTGCAAGCAACCAATATATATATATATATATATAATATATATATATATATATATATATATATTCGTTTCAGGTCTGGAAAACTTGTGTCAGTTGAACTTTCCACATAGGAAATTAGAAATATATAGATATCTACAACTGTACTTGGTTTAAACTATTAAAAGGAATAAAATGGAATACCCACACTTGCTAAATTTAACTAAATCTACAAAGGTGACTGCTAAGACTAAGGATGAAAATATTGACTTCCAAATAGTTAAAGTTTTGTAAAAATTATGTAGAATAATTAAATATAAATTAGTTGGATCTACAATAAGGCATAAAACTCGTTTTGGAGCCCATCAGACTTTGTTCATTTGTCATTGATAAATTACATAAGTAACAGAGTGACGACACATTATTCTGAGGATTGTAAACAGATTGACATAAAAATTCAATTAAATCCTTTTATTAGTATAATTTTAAAAAAACTGAATTTGTGAAAAATATTCGTCATGCTATTAATAGACAGCACCTAAAAGATCCAAAGACTGAGGTTATCACAAATGCAACAATATCTCCATTTACGGTTCTTATAACTGGAGCTACAGAAGTCCAAATTTTTAAGACATACTGGTAATTAGTAAAGAAACATCTGTTTCTTTACTAATTATTCTAATAAAATGATTTAGATTAATTTTTTGTCCCTCAGTTCATAATTATCGGAGTGATGTATCGTTGTTACGTACCTTATGTCATTTATCAATGGCAAACGAACCAAGTCAAAAAAATAGCCTATCGCCCCGAATAGCCAACCTGTCTGTTGGATGGGGCTTAAAATGAGTTTTATGTATTATCGTAGTTCCAAGTAGTTTATGTTTTATTATTCTACTAAGTTTTTGCAAAACATTATACCATCTTTATCGATATTTGTTTCTTTTCAATGTTGGGGCAGCGTATACATATTATCAAGAGTTAGTCGAAGAACAAAATTTTGACTTCTCATATCTATAGAACGAAAGAATTTTGAACTTGGTGCTTGCTGGTGAACTGTTGATGTACCCACCATAAACAACATCATACTATAGATTCTGTTATTTTTTGACAAATGCAACTAGACAGTGGTGATCGCTACCGCACAGCGATAACAAAAAGAGCAGACCTTTTGCAAGGCAATAGTCATAAACCCGCAACAAGGCACTCTGTAACATACTTCAACCTTAGTAAAAATTGAATCATATGATTTAGCTAGTAAGAGCACACAGTAGACAGGTCAGCAACAAGTTTATAAACCGAGGGGGAAATAAACAAAGTACAGGCATTAGTAATATATAGATAATTATAATGACGTAATAAATTGCGGAGAAAACAATAAAATAGTATAATTCATTACAATTTTCATTTTCCGCACACTTCCCAAAAATCGTAAGAACAACAATATATCAATACAACACAAATCTAAAAATCAACGAAAAATGCATTTTGGAAGAGTTTAACTTCAATACCTTTAACACATAACGGCTATAAAATATACAAACTAGTAGCACGTTCTTCGACATGGTTATCGTTAACACCAATAGGAGCAGATTTTTTTCTTATAAATCTATTAGAATAGTTATTGACTATTGAAAATATTTCATTTGAAATATTTAGAAAAATACATTTATTAGTTATTACTCCTCACCAAATTTCGGAAGAGAATCATAATGGTAATTAATTGTTTTCAGAGACTCACATATATGAGAATTTTGCCAATAAATTTACGTTGTACAAAATTTATAAATAATCGTGCTTTTTTGTGTCACCACAGAATATTTTTGCGTATTTTCATAACACTCATTTGGAACGTCATTGGAAAAATTTCATTTAAAAAAATATACGAGTTCATTCGTTGAGTTCAAGATTTTTATAAACGTCATTGTTTGCCAAATAGTATGACAACAGATTTATAGAAATATACAGGTTGTGTTTTCAAACATATACAAAATACGGAATATTTTTTTAATTAATAATTTTTCTTTTGCTTCTGTCTTTACAACTAATTTGATAAACTGAAGAACTATTTTTTTAAATGCGACTTACAAAGGAACTTTATCTTTTAATATGAACCCAGCCAACATAAAGTAGTTTTAATAAGTATTATTCTCATGTTATAAAAAATAATTCAGTTGACTGCAAAAGGTTATTAGATCTAAAAAAAAATAATTGTAGCCATCAAATATTTTTAATTTATATAGTTGGCTATTCTAAGTTATAAAATTTTGATTATCATTTTCAACTAAAAAAGCATTACATTTCTTATGTCGTTTTTTAGATTTGGTTATCTAGATATTTTAGACACTTTTAGAGCTTTTTAGTAATTTATGTGTATTTATGTACATCTGGGCTCTATTTAAAGTTATAAATAATGAACAATTTTATTAACAAAGATTATAATTCACAACTTAACAATACTACTTATTAACTCTCTCACTTGGGCTGTCAAATTAAACCAAAGTGTTATAATTTTCGGGTAAACAATAATGCCTTATGTGCGAATAGATCTTCAACGAATTTTTTGTGGCAATATTTCAGTCTTCTATAAAGACGATTGCACCTATTTTTTTATCAGATTTCCAAAAGGAGATATTAAACTCGTCGTTATTCTTATTTGTTACCTTATTTATTCTTCAACGGTGAACCACTTTGAGTAATTATTGCTTTATATAATAGATTGTACATTCGTAATGGTGAAATTTTAAATTTGAGAAAGGAATTTTATTCGTAAAGCGAAAGTAACAAGTAATGATCTATGGAGTCAAATGCACGTGATAAATCGAAAAAGCAAGTTATATTTAATATTTTATTGTTCAATGAGTCATATATAAAATTGCACAGCTTCGATAATGCACTATGTGTAGATTTATTTGCCTGAAAGCCGTGTTGGCAGGGGATTAGAAAATTATAATTCTCGAGAAAAGTGTTCAGTCTAATGTTGTAAGCCGCTTCAAAAACTTTAGCTAGCTGACTTTGAACACATATGTTTCGATAATTTGTAATATTTTCTACCAGACCTTTATTTTTGTAGACTGGTATAGATTTAGATTTTTTAAAATGTTTGGGATATTTTCCTGTTTTAAAAGACTCATTAATTAGATAAGAAAGTGGAACACAAATTTCTTCCATTACAGATCTCAAAACAGTACCATCTATTTCATCTATTCCAGCTGCTTTTTTAACAGTGTTTTTTTAATTAAATATTTAATTTCATCCGGTGTTGAAGGCGTTAAGAAAAATGACGTTTTAGCAAAGTCATAAAGTTTAATCTCTTCATACCTGGGAACTGAAACCTCTATGTTTACGAAATGTTCATTAAAAGCATTACATATATCTCCCATATTCATAAATTAGTTGTCAGAATTATCATACATTTCCTTAGGGAGAGGATTTTTAGACTTACCTTTCATTTCATTTATAATTGTCCAGGATTCTTTACTAATGTTTGGTGCACCGAGAATTCATCATTATTGAAAGTTGCTTTTGCCTTGTTAACTTTTTGCTTAAAAATTAGTTTTAGTTTTCTGTATCTTTCTTTTATAATCTCGTTATCTGAACTGGTGTATATACTATGCAATTCACATAGAGTAGCATGTAAAGATTTAAGTTCACTATTGTGCCAATTATTTTTGAAATTCTTAGGAATACTTTTTTTGTAACTGAAAACTGTATTAAAATGTTGGAAAAAAGTTAAATAGAAACTATCAAATTGTGTTACAAAGTCAGGAGCCCTGTACATATCTACCCATGTTTCGTTTTTTAGCAATAGATTAAAACAGGCAATATTATCATCGTTAAAATCTCGGACAAAAAAGTGATGAGTTCTTTTGTTGTTTGTTTATAAATATATCATATTCATAAATTTGCCATGAGTGATCCGACAATATAGTTTTTGTAACAGTAACATTTTTATATTCAATATTCGTAAAAATAGGCTCCAACAATGGGCAGGTGACGCGTGTTGGTTTCCTAACGATATTATATAAACCAAATTCCTCAAAAGTGTTTTTGAGAAGTCTTGACATATTGTTATCTACTATTAGGTCAATGTTCATATCTCCACATACAATGTAGGACAAAGAACACTTATAATAAAAATCCAATACAGTATGTAATTTGTCAATGAAGATTTTAGGATCTGCTTTATGCGATCTATAGACTGAAATTATGAACATATTTATATCATTTAAAATAAGTTTACAAACATTTACTTCAATAACTTTTTCGATTGAAAAGTTACAGCCAATAGGTTTAGCAATTAAATTATTTCTTACATAAATACAAATACCTCCTTTATTATACTGAGTTCTACAAAACTTATTAACCAAACAATAGTTGCGAAAATTAAATAGTTCGATTTCATGATTTCTTAACCAATGCTCAGACACACCACAGACATCAATTTTATTATTAACCGACTTCCAAAAAGGAGGAGGTTATCAATTCATCGCGTATTTTTTCGCTTTTTTTTGTATGTATGTTACCTGATTTCTTCTCCTGTGGTGCACCCTTTTTGGTCTTGTTTAATAGAGTATATATCCGGATTGGTGAAACTGCAAATTTTGGAAAAGAATTCTATTGGAAAAGTGATAAAATTTGTGAATGAACACATGCGTGCATGGAAATCGACCAATATCCCTAACATATTGGTCGATTTTCCAATAACTCCTCATGCATGTGTATAGTTTTTTAACGTTTAATCTATTAAGGAAGATCCTTAGGTGATCTCATATACTTTTCTACGACGTGCAACTTGCAGTTTTGCAGAAAATCGCCGAAAATTCCAAAATTCTTATCAAAAATTTCATCGAAATGATATAACAGACATTTCCTCATAAATATTCTAATTCCAACGTAATAGTGCGGTAATTTTAGGCACTGGAAGTTTTAATTGCGAATTTGAAAATTTTCTATGTACATCTCAAGCATATAGGTAGTAAAGCATAGTCTTTTCGGCTCCTTAAATCAATGAGTAGCAAGCTCGTTTTGTTTGTATACCAGGTAAATACCTATTTAAATGCAAAATTTTCCATTTTGCGAAGACGGTACTTTTGGTTGTCACATTATCCCGGCCTAATAGAAAATTCAGTTACAACACATGTCAAACTTTAAACTGGTACCTACTTGGTGGCCTATAGACAGGGTTTTTAGTTATAGCAAACAAAATCACAAAGTAAAGTGGTTGAAGGAGCTGCATTTATATGAAGATTGAAATATAGGACGGACTAGAATGATAGTGGTCTGTAGGCAGCTGTATATACAGGATGGTTGGAATATAGGGTGGACTGGACGTTTGGTGGTATAAAAATGTTGAAAGAAATCTGAAATTAAAATTATATAGGGTGATTAAAAAACTGTTATATGATGTGGACATAAGCAAATCATATACAGGATGGTTGAAATATATGCTGGAGTTGAATTATATTTATACGGTGTGATTAAAAAATTATTTCTTTTATAGCCCATAAGAAGTTGCATAAAGTGTGGAGAGGAATTAATGTTACACAGGGCGATAACATAAAATGTTAAAAAGGAAATAATTTATGGGGTAGCCCACAAGGAGTTATATACTATGGTTGAAATATAGGACGGATTTGACTCCGTAAATATAGGATGGATTCTACTCCGTCCGTCGGCAGTCATATGTACAGGCTGGTTGGTACATAGGTTGGAGTTGAAATATCTAGTTATACAGGGTTGTCAAAAAAAGTTGAAACAAGGTTACATGGCGTAGTCCACAAGGCATAAATATATTTTGGGCTTATTAAGTCAACGCCTACTAGTACATTTTGTTCGTAAAGATTTACCTGTCAATTTAAATGATAAAGTATCATTGTGTAATGTTGAGGCTTTCGATGTTACCTGGTTCTGTCTATTAAGGTTATACATACAAAATAAAAAATAAAGAATGAAAACTACCTGAGTTAAAAAAAAACTAAAAAGTTGAAAATAAAACATTTAAAAAAATATATATACGAGTATAACCGACTTCTACCTATAACTAAAAAGCTAAAAATAATTACAACAAAATACAACTTTAGCAAATAAATAACACATTCAATGTTGTAAGGTACCTACCCAGGAAGTAAAAAATGTAAACATTAAAAGGTGCTCATTCTGAACAAATTAATTACCTACCAATCTAGTATATTTTTGAAGTCGATGCCAAGCAAATCTAAAATCCTTCATTGCGTACTTATCTACTAATTCAACAAACTTGATTGTTGCTTGGCACCGACTTCAAAAATATACTAGATTGGTAGGTATTTAATTTGTACAGAATGAGTACCTTTTAATGTTTACATTGAATGTGTTATTTATTTGCTAAAGTTGTATTTTGTTATAATTATTTTTAGCTTTTTAGTTATAGGTAGAAGTCGGTTATATATTTTTTTAAAATGTTTTATTTTCAAGAATTTGTTCGATCTCATAAATTTTACTTGCTAAACCCTGCGTATTAAAATGCATAAATTTAAAGCGATCAAAACATCTTTTGTAAATATTATTGTCAATATTATTTATATAATTTATATTTACACTATTTTCTTTGTTGGTTACGGATAGGGCGGTGGTGGTGATTTCTGAAGGCCTTTCTTCGAAAAATATATTCACTAACCTCAATACCTTTGGGCCCACATATCAGCTCTTAGAAAATCTTCTTTCAAGTCAGAGTCTATACCGACTTTAAACGAGTTGAAACCCCAGTAGTTTTTTAATGGTAAGCAGATAAAATGGCAATCAGGTTTCTTTTCCCTTAAGTATGATTCTATTCTACGACTCTGTGTAGATCAGAAAATTCTGCCAGCTTCTGGAAGTGACCACGTAATTCAGAAATTTGTTGATGTAGTAGTTTGCTTGTATCGGCCAATCCTCTTCCTCCCTCATACCGTGGCAAGGTTGTATATTGGATAGAGCTCTTTGGATGGTGATTTTAAGCTTTTGTTGTAATTGTTCAATGTCGGTCTAGCCCTACAGATTCAATTGAGGGGCAACTCCCATTTTGTGTTGCTCCAGCTGTATTTTGCCTTTAACTATATTAATAATTCGGCATTTGTCTAGGCCAAATTTTATATGGATGTCACTAGAGAACCCTTCCACTATTTCAAGCATATTATGCAGGAGTTGCTGCGTAACTGCCATCAACTTTAAGTCGCCCATGTATAACAAATGGTTTATCTTAAATGCTTGTACGTTGTTGTGTTTGAGACTGAACCCAAAGTTAGTCGAGTTCATTTTTTTTGAGAGAGGGTTCATGGCAAGACAGAACCGCAGCAGGCTAAGAGACTCTCCCTTAAATACACCTCTTCTGATAGAAATAGGGTCAGTTAGTATCGAACGCTCGGCTTCATGCAATGAGATTTTTGTTTACCATATTCTAAAAAGCTAATAATACAATTATTCACTTTATAGAGTTTCAGTGCCTGAATGAGCCAATCATGTGAAACTGAACCAAAGGCCTTTTTGTAGTCCACATATGACATGTAGAGATTTCGTCGTTTGGCATGGGGTTCATTGCAGTCAACGGAATCCATTATTAGTTGTTCTTTGCACCCTATCGAATTTTTCGCGTATCTCTTTTGTTGTTGAGTATTTATGTTGTTCAGCTCACAATGTTTGGAAAGGCGATGACTAATGCGGATTGATTATTAATATTATATTAGTTACATTTATTATTAATTTAATTAAACATATTTTCTGCTTATTAAGTCAACGATTACAAAGTTAATTTTGTTCGTATGAGTGGTACACGACAATTTAAACGAAAATGTATTATTCTGTTATGTTGGTGCTTTCCTTCTAACCTGGTCCCGGTCAATTTTAAAAAAAAAAGATAATCGAGTGCAATATATAACTGAAAAATTGAAAAGCAAATATGTAAAAAATTAAAAGATTCTTAAAAACCAAAAAGTTGAAACTACCAAGTACCTAGCAGTAGAAAATAATTAGTAAAACATAACACTAGGCAATAAATAGCATATTCAGAGTTGTTAGGTACCTACACATAAAGTAAAAAAAATATAAACCATAAAAGGTGCTCATTCTGTCCAAATTAATTAGCTGCCTATCTATTATATTTTAGAAGTCGATGCCAAGCAACAATCAAGTTTGATAAAGTAGTGGATAAATAAACAACCCTGAATTTTAGGTTGGATTGGCACCGACTTCAAAAATATACTAGATAGGTCGATAATTAATTTGCGTTTTATGTTATGAGCCATTTGCGGCCAGTATTAAACACAGGCATTTCCCGGTCTCCTTCAGCGCTCTCTCTCTCTCTCTCTCTCTGTGTACCTCTATCTCACTCCCTCTCTATTCAGTGCTTCTTCGATCCACCTCATTCCTGTAACTTGTTTGATATCGTCATACAATCTTATAGCCGGTCTTCCTCTTCCTCTTTTTTCTTCCCCCGATCTCCATCTGATAATGGTACTATTCCATCGATCATTTTTGGTTCTCCCAACGTAACCAGCCTAGCCCCACTTCAGATTAGTAATACTTTCATTTATGTCGGTGAATTTTCTTTTTGCCAAATCCGAGAATTTTCCGCATACAGCCCATCCTAATCATATTGTTGTTTTACTAATTACTATCTGTTGTCTTAAGTATACATTCTTGAACGTTTTCCAACTGTTTTACATTTATGGTAATCCGTATCTATTCTGAGCTCATTATTTTCGTTATATCTAGATTCATCTTGAGCCTTTATTCTCGACTCATTTTCTAGTTCGAGTATCATTCCTGTAAGATATTTATTTCATTGATCAGAACCACAGCATTTGCGCACCTCAAATTAAAGAGACTTTTCCCGTTAATGTTAACTACCGCATTTATACAGTTCAGTTACTTGAGGACGGCTAAGTTAACCATTTCTGGAGATATTGTATCACCTTGTCTTATTCAGCTGTGGTTAGATATCTTATTTGAATCTTCTTGAGAGTAGACGATCAGTTGTACCATATCCTCTTCAAAATGCTACCTGTTTGACAGGTTGATGGTAATCTAATTTCTCATCTATCTAGTTTGTTATTACCTATGCAAATCATGTATAGATTTGCAACATCAGGTCTGTATGGCGGTAATTCGTGCGAAGTTTTCTATCACACTTTTAGTTGAATTGTTATATATGTACCTACAACTGAATTTAACATCTTAGTGTGAAGTGAATACCGACATCTACGAGATTTACTGCAAACTGTACAAGCGAGATCACAAATTGGGATAGAATAAAAATTACTAGAAATAATTCGTAACTTAATTGAAGTATATTAATGACATAATATATATAGACTGTAAAATCTCGAAAATATAATTGTCGTAGTTAATTACAAATTAAGACCTCAAGGTAAGCTAACATTTTTTATATGAAATTAGTGTTTGAGCTTCACAAAACTAATTGTCTGCAACCGCAATTCACTAAGAGAAAATAATGTTTTACTGTAATATCTTACTACTATATGCGAAGGCTAGTGAATCTCAAACATTTGTTTTTTCATTGTGAGATTATATGTCTTTAAAATCTTGAGATACTGATGTTCAGTTGAGATATTAACTTTTACTGAGATGTCAGCACTTTCGAAAATACAAATGCGCAAACTGCTAACTCATATTTAAGATATTACATGGTGAATATCAGCTACTAAATAGAAACGTAAGTGCTTATAAAAGGCCTACACTTACTGGACAAGTAATATCTTTTTTAACTTGTACTGGTTAAAATTGTCATCATTATTCTACCAATGAAGAAACAAATTAATCAATCAAATAGCCTGCTTCAAAGTAATATCTTAGTAGCTGTTGTTTCCATAATTCATAGAGATCACCGAACTCATTTAGCAATAAACTAGAACAGGGTATGATTCAAAACAATGCTCCCTTTCAGTAAATTCTCGCGAAGTGTACACCTATTTGAATCACATAACACACTACTATTTATAACAATTATCTGCCGCTCTTGCCAAGTTCAATTTTCTTCCCATTTAGTTCTGTAAAATTAGTTTATATGAACGCTTAGAGCTTCGGTGATAACCCAATTTCGACAACTTTTAATACTAATTAATTTCTATGGCAACAACCTCATAATACTATAACATTTACACAATTCGTTATGAAAGACTAACACAAAGGTTGACAAAATACTGTTGTAAAGTCCGTGGGTTCAATTTAAACTTATAAAACTAATATTCACTTTCACTTTTCTAGAAACTTCTATTTACATCCAATGTACAACAGCTGACTCAAATATCACAATAACAATGTTACATATAAGCTTTTCGCTCCATCAACTGATTCGCGACCGTGGCCTCTTTCCTTTATAAAACCAGCATAGAAAATTCTCGTAAAAATCATCATCACTCCTACAGGTGCCGAGTCTTTTCGAAAACCATTTTTTATCTCAAAGCTATTGTTGTCGTCCTGAAATGAAACAGGGACGGCTTTGGGTAAATTTCGTAACACTGCCCCCCAATTAATTCTGATAGTCCCGATCAGAAACATCACCTCCATGGTAGGGAGCAAGTCGATCTAAATGGACCACCTTCAACTTAGCCTTGGGGTTTCGACGGATCCGGTAGACGACGTCATTAAGCCTCTTGACCACCTCGTATGGTCCATCCCAGGCGGGTGTAAGCTTTGGGGATTTACCCTCGCTCCGTTGGGGGTTGTACAGCCAGACTTTGTCTTTCTCCTGAAACCCGACTGAATTGGCCTTGAGGTCGTATCGCGTCTTCATCCGGTCACTGGTGGCCAACATCTGCGTTCGGGCTAATTCGTGTATTGCCAGCATGTTATATCGGAGCTGGTAGGCATAATCCTCGATGTCTTGGGAATGTTCTTCGGGGGAGCCAAATGCCAAATCGCAGGGTAATCGCAGCTCCTTTCCGAATAGGAAACTGGCGGGAGTCAGGCCTGTACCATTATGTACGGCAGAGCGATATGCCAACAGGAATAGGGGAATATGTTTAATCCAATCACGCTTGTTATTGCTGACGACCTTGGATAGGTGTTGTTCCAAGGTCCTGTTGAACCTTTCCACCATTCCGTCTGACTGTGGGTGCAATGGTGTTGTTCTCGTTTTCCTAATCCCTAACATCGTGCTAACCTCCTGAAGTACATTCGATTCGAAGTTACGTCCCTGGTCTGAATGTAGTTCCATCGGGACGCCAAACATGCTAAATAGTTGTTCTACTAGCACCGTCGCTATCGTGGTTGCCTCTTGGTTGGGTATCGCATATGCCTCAGGCCATTTGCTGAAGCAATCCATTGCGACCAGAATATATTTGTTCCCCCTCTCAGACTCGGGAAACGGACCGGCGACATCGATGGCAATTATCTCAAATGGGACGCCCACATTGTACTGCTGCATTCTGCCCTTGGTCCGGGGCTTCGGGCCCTTACTGGCGGCACAGGTGGCACATTTGCGACACCAAGCTCTGACGTCTTCAAAGTAATTCACCCAGTAGTACTGCTGGCGAACTTTTTCTAGGGTTTTATTCATACCCAGGTGGCCTCCGGTAATTCCATCATGAACTTCGGTCAGGATGACTGGTACCTTTTTCTTCGGAACTACCAGTTGGGACTTGGTTTCTCGTCCATCAGCGCTTTCCCAAACTCGCTTGAGCATTCCATTGTCTACTCTTAAAGAGTCCCATTGAGCCCATAACGACTTCAGCACGCCGGAGTATCTAGCTACCTCGTCCCATCGTGGCCTGGATGCTCCTCTCGTTTTGAGTGACAAGATTGGTTCGATGTCTGGATCAGCCATTTGGTCCTGGATGCACTGTTCCGTTGTCCAGTCTTCATTGGCCTGCACTCGGATCTGCCAGATGGGGATACCCTCTCGCAGTTCCGTCCTCAGACAATGTCCGCATTCCGCTCTACAGGGTCTTCTGGATAGGGCATCGGCATTATTGTGCAAACGGCCGGCACGGTGTTCCACCTTGAAGTCGTATTGGTGTAATTTCTCCATCCATCTGCCCAGTTGTCCTTCCGGTGTCTTCATGTCCAGCAGCCATTTGAGTGCGACATGATCTTTTCGGATTAAGAAATGACGACCATAGAGGCATTTGTGGAAATGGTCTACAGCCCTTATTATTGCAAGAAGTTCTTTTCTGGTGACGCAATAATTTCTTTCTGGTTTCGAGAATCCACGATCACTGGTGGCCAACAGCTGCGTTCCGGCTAATTCGTGTATTGCCGGCACGTTATGTCGAAGCTGTAGTACTCGATCACCCTCCCTTCACCATCTTGCACCTGGAATAGGACGGCCCCCAATCCTCTGTTGCTGGCGTCGGTATCTAAGATGAACTTGTCGGACTGTGTAGGAAAGGCCAGGATTGGGCTGGAACATAGTGCTGCCTTCAATCGCCTGAATGATGTTTCGCAATCCAGATTTCAATGGAAGGTCTCTTTCTCAGTGGTCTGCCGATGTAGAGGGGCAGCGATGGTGGCAAATCCCTCAACAAAACGCCGGTAGTATGAATAGAGACCCAAGAAGCTTCGGAGTTCATGCTTGTCTCTTGGGACTGGCCAATCACGGATAGTTGCTATCTTGTCTTCGTTGGCCCGGATTCCTGACTCGGACTCTACTTCTTTTTGGAACAAGGAGCACTTCTTCGGGTTGAGTCTCAGGTTAACATTAATAATTCTGGAGAATACTTCGCCCAGGTTTTCCAGATGGTCGTCGAATGTCTGACCCCTGACTAGAATGTCGTCGAGGTATACTAAGCACGTCCTCCATGTTAACCCGCTCAGTACATACTCCAATAGCCTCTCAAATGTAGCGGGTGCATTACATAACCCAAAGGGCAAGAACGTGAACTGAAACAGCCCTTTACTGGTGGAGAACGCTGTCTTCTCTCTGTCGTTTGCGTGTAGACCAACCTACCAATATACACTTTTTAGGTCTACTGTGGAGAACCAACGGGAGCCTGCTAGTGTGGTTAAAGTGTCATCGATTCGGGATAGTGGATAGCTGTCTTTCTTCGTGACATCATTCAGCTTTCTGTAATCCACACCAAATCGGGTGGTTCCATCCTTCTTTTTAACTAGCACGACGGGAGCAGACCATGGGCTGATGGGTGGCTCAATAACTCCATTTTGTAACATGGACTCGATGATTTCCTCGACTGCCTGTTGTTGCCCCAATGGTAGTCGTCTAGGTGGTATTCTGATGGGTTGAGCCTTTCCGGTATCTATTGGATGCTGGATGATGTTGGTGCGGCCGGTGGTTCCATCTTGACTGTTAAAAATTTGCCATTGCTTTGTGATAAATTGCTTGGCTTTCTTCTGGTTCTCTGGTGTCAGGTGTGTCAAATAGTCAGCAAACTGTTGTAGGAACTCTTTACTGGGCCCTGTCTCCTTCACCGACGTCTGGTACTCTTCTTCGCAATTGATGATGGTCTCTACTGGCTCGAAACAAACTATCTCTTGACCATTGGCAATTCTGATGTCGTTGTTGGACAAATTCAGGACTCTGATTGGTATATCTCGTCCGGTTTTAACTATAGCCCGTCCAACTAAGTAGTCATGAGTTGAGTGTACGGGCTCCACCATTCCAACGCAGCTCCCAGGATTGCTGTCTAACTGCCCATGAATAATCTGTTCCGTTCGACCGGGAATTCCTAGCTGAAGACTTTGCCACAATTTTTATGGGGGTGACTGATGTGTTGACGGGCCGTGTCAATACAAATTCCTCATTTAGGAACCGAAGAACATCATATCTTGGGTCGAACATAAATCCATGCTGGCTAATTAGGTCCATTCCCAGTATAAAATCGTCCTCAATATTCGCTACCAGGACCCTATGCCGGATCATGTTGTCCCCTTTCTGTAGCACGACATCTGCCTCACCCTGTATTGACATGAACTCGCCGGTGACTGTTCTGACTGGATGTTATTGGTAACTGGCCGAATTTCAGATGCTCTCAAAACCCCGGTGACGATGGTGATGTAACTTCTGATGAGCTGCTATCTCGGCAAAATCCCCGGATTATGCTGGTGGAGGGTTCAGCATTCGCCCCCTTATGCTGACTGGTTGGAGTTTCCCTGGTTGGTAGGTCGGTTTGTTGGCTATCCCTGGTTGGTGATCGCCGTAGTCTTACTCTGCAGTCACGTTGGAAATGTCATGTCCGTTGCGGTCATGTCCCTCTGGTGAGTTCTTTGTGCTCTAATAGTTTATTCAGGCCAGCCAGCAGCGCTTGAAATGAAAACTCTTCCTGGTTAAAGGAAACCTGGACCCTCGGCTTGGCAGTTTATGACGGCCTCTACTTCCAAAGCCCGAAGTAGAGCTTCATTACGTTTCTTGATGCCACTTAGCTTAGGTTTCGTTGTACTTCCACATCTCGATGCCGTTTATGAAACTCTGGTGGCCAACTGCTTTCGTTTCCCTGGCAGGTCTGAGTAGGACAATGAACTAACCGCCTAATCTCTGCTTCGAATTCTGGAGGCTTTCACCGGATTTTTGCGTTTTTCCATTCAGTTGGATTTGGTATACCTGCCAAGGATTGATTGCTAGCGTTTGTCTAGGAAGGCGATGATTTTGTCGAAATTGCCTTGTTCTCGGCAAAACCTCTTAACGAAATTACCAGAGACGTGGATTTTTCTTGGTCCCATCCATACTGTAGCCACGGCTTCAAATTGCCGTTTATACTGGGCCAAGATAAGCTGCCATCAAATGTGGAGGTTTGTAACGGACCTTTGGTCACGCTGTGGTGGTTTTTTCCTCGCTGCAGTCCTGTTCATTTTTTTGATTTCTGTTTCTACCTTATTCTTGGCATGATTTTATCTGACTGGTTTTGAATAGACTGTTTCAAACTTTACCTGGCTTTGGATGGAATCGAGATCATATATTTTTGTTTCAGAGTATCCACAGTATTTTTTTGTCTTAATGTCATCATTTATCTCTTTTATATCTGACTCAACTATTTGCATTCTTTCATTAACTGTTCCATTAACTTGTCCTACTATTTGCATTAATTTTTCGAATTGCATCTGTTCCGGTGAGTACTTTTCACTCGTGCTTGAGTCACGTTGAGAATCGTAGTGCCATGTAACCAATTTCTTCTTGATGTTGTTTTTCCTTCCTGCCACGTTTTTCTAGAATCTGTGCAATTTTTTCGTCCAGTCCCTCTGTAACCTGCTTCACTATTTTTTTGGTAGTTTCGTCCATACAATGGGTTTCCATAAATCAAATTAGAAATTTATCTGCACTTAATCCTTTACTTCTGATCACCAAATTTGTTGTAAAGTCCGTGGGTTCAATTTAAACTTATAAAACTAATATTCAGTTTCACTTTTCTAGAAATTTTTATTTACATCCAATGTACAACAGCTGATTCAAATATCACAATAACAATGTTACATATAAGCTATTCGCTCCACCAACTGATTGGCGCGTGACCTCTTTCCTTTATAAAACCAGCATAGAAAATTCTCGTAAAAATCATCATCACTCCTACAGGTGCCGGGTCTTTTCGAGAACCATTTTTAATCTCAAAGCTATTTTTGCCGTACTGAAATGAAACAGGGTCGACTTTGGGTAAATTTCGTTACAATACATTAAATAAATAACACCTAAAATGATAAAAATAAGTCGATATATTCAGGCTAATTAATTGAAAAATGACTAAATCATCTAAAAAGTTTTTGGTGAGGTATTATTTAATCATTTGACACCCCGCTGATATCATTGTTCTCAGATGTTTTGTATCCCCTTCGGTTGTTTTACAGTAAATTTGGTAAGTTTTCCTTTAAGAGGAGGATTTTGGGATGTGACATAAGCCATACACTCACAAATATGTCATGTCAGTGTCCTGTTCATTGTGAGACAAGGCAAATATATAAAATTTGTAATATGCGTTCTACAGCCATAGAAGAATGAAGTAATTAAAGTGTGATGGGATTAAATATTACTTTATTTTGTGAAAAGTAACACAACTTTAAAAACAACTTAACAATTTCTCTATAAACCAAACAAAGTCATACTAATATTCGCTATGTAAACTAACATAAATTGGCATCAATGAATAGCTGATGACAAATTACCGCCTAATTGCGTACAGGGAAGATCTTAACCAATATGCATTAATGTGGGATGAGCTGGTTTTGAAATTTTCACATTAATAAATTGAGACTGGCAATATGATTCTATTTTTTCACACAATAGGAATCGTCGAACAAATGTCGGTCAAATTATTATTATTATTATTACCATCATGCCTCTTCGACAATCGTGTGAAATAACACATTGAATTCAGGTCGAAAAGCGTTACCAAAAACTGATATTACACTTTTCGATACTAACTTTCGTGACTCTACTCTGTGTTGTTATATGATTAGATATATCTACCTACCACGTCTATACAGTGAATTTCTTTAGGTATCGTTTATAATGAAGAAAATTTTTAAACAGTTTAAACAAATAATATAATACAGTTCTATATATCACATTGTTTTATTTCAAAAAGATAGTGAATAAAACTCGGAAGAGGCCATCGTCAAGACCCGCACATTATTTTAATATTTGAATTCAAGATCTTTAATTTATTTAATAAAAAAATCATGGCCTCGGAACACTACTTGTAAAATCTGCAGTTAACATTCAAAACAAAGAATGAATTAGTCAAGGAAATAAAGCACAAAACTACGCCGTCCTATTGATGACCCGAGAGCTTATTTTTCTTGGACTTGTGACCATGTTTGATTTATTAATTTTTAAAGTTTGCACGGGTGCATGAGAAAAATGCATTTTTATATGTCAATTTCTATAAATAAAAATATGACATCGAAAACGCCCACCGGACTACCAAATCCCCAGCATAGCTGTTGTGATATGGATTAAACGACATTTTTGACCGAACTCTAATATCTCGCCAAAAAAAGAGATACAGGTACAATTCTTTATTAAAACTAAAGCTTGTGCATATTGAATAGATACTATTTTAAAGCCACCATCGCTTACTCTAGGGGTGGAAATGAGTGCATGTCTAAATATAAATAGGCAAAGACAAAACGATTAAGTATCTTTTTCTCCTTTGTCTCTCAACCGATTTTCTCCATTTTTGTTTTGTTTAGTAGCTACTGATGAATTTAAGTGCAGAATGCTAATATTAATTTAAAATATTGGTTCATTCATTAAATAAAATATAATAAAAAATCATTATTTACGTCCATATTGTCAAACGCCAAACAACTGACAGTGCCGCCGCCGCCAGTATTCTTTAATATTCCGGTCTTGAAAACCGCTCAAAACTTTTATTGCAAAGAAGAATCTTCCAATTATTATATCAAAATTGCCATAGCGGTTCCAGCAAAAATTTTGTCATTCATTTGTCAAAAATAGATTTTTCGAAGAAAATAAAAATGTATTTTCTTTTTATTTCGTTGAACAATTTTGGATATATTCGATTTTAGACAACTCTGTTTCATCTGTACATGAAATAGGGTCTGGAAGTTGGACCATGCAAGACCACTAGTTGAATAAACGTACCTTACTTTAGTGGTGATCTTTAAAAAAATAGAGTCTTTAAAAAAATCCATAGTAGATCAGTATTGATTACTTTTTTCATTTAAAAAATATATATAACGCGTTCTACCATAACTAAAAACTAAAAATAATTATAACAAAATACAACTTTACAAATAAATAACACATTCAATGTTGTAAGGTCTACCAGGAAGTAAAAAATGTTTAATAGGTGTGTACAAATTAATTTATCTATATATTTTTGAAAAATCCTTAATGCGTATTATCTTATCACAACCTTCCCGAAGGTGTTGTGACTTCAAAAAAACTAGATTGTCATTTTGACAGCGGACAATAGAGCACCTTTTAATGTATTCTTTAATATTCCTGGGAGTACTTACAACATTGAAAGTGTTATTTATTTGCAAATTATTTTGTTATAATTAAACTTTATAGGTTGCAAAGTTATATATATATTTTTAAATGTTTTATTCCAACTTTTTAGTTTTTTTTTGAACTCACATATCATTATTTTTTTTTATTTTGTATTTATAACCTTATAGACAGAACCAGGTATCATCGAAAGCCAGATACTTTATCATTTAAATTGACAGTAAATATTTACGGTACTATTACGCGTTGACTTAATAAGCCCAAAATATTTTGCCTTATGGACAACGCCAAGTCACCTTTTTTCACTTTTTTTGACAACCCTGTATAACTATATATAATTCCAAACCTATACCAACCAGCCTGTACATACGACTCGAATATTTGTTTGCTGCCTTCTGTAAATATAGGACGGAGTAGAATCCAGCCTATATTTGATTACATTTCAACCATTATTATAACTCTGGGCTACCCCATAAATTATTCCTCTTTAATAAATCGCCCTTGTAACATTAATTCCTCTCCACACTTTATCACTTCTTATGGGCTATAAAAGAAATAATTTTTTAATCACACCGTATAAATATAATTCAACTCCAGCATATATTTCAAATCCTGTATATGAATTTTAACAGTTTTTTAATCACCCTATATAATTTTAATTTCACATTTTTCAACATTTTTATACCACCAAACGTCCGTCCACCCTATATTCCAACCACACGGCTCTACTTCTCAGTCCGTCCTATATTTCAATTTCTATGCAACTCCTTCACCACTTTCTTTGTGATTTTGTTTGCTATAACTAAACACCCTTCCATAAACGCACCAAATAGTTTAAATATGTGTTGTCCGAATTTTCTATTAGGCCGGGAGAATTACAATTTCGCAAAATGGAAAATTTGAAAGGTAGCCTGGTACAAACAAAACGAGCTTGGTACTCATTGATTAAGGAGCCGAAAATACTATGCTTTACTACCATATGCTTGAGATGCATAGAAAATTTTCAAATTCGCAATTAAAACTTCCACTAAAATTAGCACTATTTGGATTTATGAGAAAATGTCCGTTATGTCATTTCGATGAAATTTTTGATAAGAATTTTGGAATTTTACCTGCAAGTTATTTTTGAGATCACCTGGTATCTTTCGACCAATATGTTAAATTGGTCGAATAGAGTTAATTCACGAAGTTTATCTTTACCAATAAATTATTTTCCAAAATTTGAAGTTTCACCAATGGGGAATGCACCACAGAAGAAGAAATCAATACAAAAAAAAGCGAAAAAATACGCGGCGAATTAACCTCCTCCTTTTATGTCGGTTAAAAATGCCTAATCGCCTAATTTAGAGGTTGAAAGATCTTGAAAAGCTGAAAAAATCGTCGAAAAATTATGCAATGAGCGAAAATCCAAAGAAAAAATTTGTTCACTTCATTTCCCATTCAGAAAAATATTTACTGTTGAGGTGGTAACGAGGGACGTGGGTGTCAAAATATAAAAATAAAAGTATTCTGTTAACAATTAGTTAGATTTATAATTTTTTAATTATTGACCTTAGCAAACTTTTGCCATTTTGAGGGTGCTAACAATTCGATTTTTTATTTGCTGTACATAATTTATTTTTTTCAAAATAATTGCATTTATTAAAAGCTAATGCACAACATTCAAATAGAGTTTATCTTACATCTTTTTTTCATGATATGCACTGTTTGGCATGGTGATTTACCAATAAGGAAAGCCTATCATAGTGTAGATATAATTTATTTTCTAATGTAACCTTAATAAAAGAGAGTATATATAAATTTTACAGATACGTTTTAATTCTCAAGTAAATATTTCATGTGTCGTTGTGGAAATGAGTTTTCAGTTACACATCAAATTTTAGTTTCTGGTTCATCCACTTTAATAAATTATGATCCCAATCATAATGAGCTTCTAAGAAAATCTATAACAATACTTTTCGTCTTTTCACCTTGCCGTCCCTTATTTTCAGCCCTATATTCGAAGACAATAACAAAACTCGCAATAGGTGAAATTTATAATGAAACATTACCTCTCAGTTAGAGAGTTTATGAAATGTGCACCGTTTTATCTATCATTACCACTCCAAGAATAAGGGATGATAGCATTCAAAGTAATTTTTCTCAGTCTACGATTAGGACTTGCTAAGCTTCAATTCATTGAAAGAAGTGATTCAATATCTCTGTTTTTCAAGAAAAAAATTTAAATTTCTTATAAAAAATAACATTTAACCCTCAACAGCAGGTACTTGGCAGGCTGCAGATGTCATATTCGTATTCAGTGACCAAAATGAGCACGTATAGTCAAAAACAAAAACAAATACTTCAAATATCGACTGCAATGAATGCGTCTCATCCATCTAACTGAACAAATCGACGTATAGGTCCTATGATTTGGAAAGAACCAGAAAATCGACAGATTTTCGTCCCTATTGCAATTTATCCTAGCGTAAATAAATCAAAAAAAGAGAAAAAATAATTGATGGTAGTTAGACTCAAAGAGCGAAATTTATGTTCAGAAGACAATAATATAAAATCTTAAAAAATTTTATAAAAAGAAAATGTGTTTTTTATGTGGGTTAGCAAAGAGAAAAAGATGTTTAGATTCGAAGATACTTGCCCGTTAGGAGTCAAGTAATCTAAATACAGAGTTAGCTGTTAGCGAGAAAATTTTGCTTAGATTGCATATAAAGTAGGGACAAACGACAAAAAATGTTTCCAGGTTTACCTATACGTCCAGGAAGTTTCGTGATTTAATGGTGAAGAAACATAAGACTTTTGGAGAATTACAATTTGGATAGCAAATTCGTTCATTCAATGAGTGTTACGTTTTAGCCTATAATCGTATTAGTATTTTCGGCACAAAATATTTTGTAGGCCCGCGTGAGTATAATTTGTTGCACTAAGAGCTGAGAGTGGAATCTTATTTGTTAGACAAGACTTATCCACGTAACGGTAAATAAATAAATAAATATAAATACTTTAATATTCAACAGTTGCCCATTTACAGAATAATATACAATTTAAATTATTCCTAAACTAATTGAATATTGATTGAAAAACTAAGGTAATTGCAAAAATAAAATAAAGAAAGCTAAGAATACAAGCAGACAATAAAGTAAAAATAAAAATTATAGAATGAAAACAGTAAAACTTGAAACTTATATAAAATTATATGTAAAACTTCTAGACCATAGTACATTAAAATTATAGCATGCTTTGTATATTGGTGAATTCACCAGTATGTTTGTTCTAGCTCTGCTACATTTGAAGGTACTCACAGCTCTAGTACAGCGACTAGGTACATGCAGAACAGTCGATATGCCCATGAATAACTTTATACAGTAACGCCAGTGAGGCGAATCTTCTCCTATGTTATTGGATAAGAGTTATCCGCCTTAAAAATAAGAAAGTTTTGAAATCTTCTTTGTACTCTCTCTATAGATAGCCTATGCTTTTCTTAGATTGAACTCCAGACCACATTCGTATACTCTGATGTAGATCGTACGTACGCATAATACAGTATTTTTAAAGCATTGATGTTTGTGAATTGTCTACAGTTACGAATTAAGAAACATTAATTGATATGTGGTGGCTGAAAGACAAAGTTGAGTCGAACACTACTCCAAGGTCCTTGACTGTATTGCACATTTCTAAGTTAAAACTGCATATTCGATAGTCGAATGTCGCCTTGTAAATTGAACAACTTTGCATTTCTGTACATTGAGTGCAAGAAAGTTACTAGTGGACCATTTTTCAACAAAACAAAGTTGGTTCTGCAGCTCCTCACAGTCAGCAACGTTGCTCACTGACAAGTATATCTTTAAATCATCTGCGAAGCTAAGGCGTCTACAATCCAGTAAATCACATAGGTCATTTATGAATAATATAAACAATAAAGGTCCAAGAATGGAGCCTTGTGGTACCCCATATGTTCCAGTAAATTCATCAGACTTATGACCATTGAATGCTACGTAGTGGATTCTATTAGAAAAATATAATCTTATAAGTTGAACAGTGTCCTTCGCGAAGCCAAAATTACGTAATTTCTTAAGCAATAGTTCATGGTCTATTCTGTCAAAGGTTTTGGAGAAATCGGTATAGACAGAATGTATCTTGAAGAAAATACATTTGTAATAAAAGCAATCAAGTTTAAGGTAATAAATACATTATACAAATTATTTTGAGAAAATCATTTTACTGAAATAGTTGCATTTTGGCGGAGATAGTGAATTACGCATACCGAAGAAATTCTGTGAATATCTTTTCCTATTTTTGGATATGAAAAAATGTCGACTAGACGTTTAATTGTGCCCTGACACAAGCATTCTATCACGTAAAATCCACATATTGTAACTCATATCTACAGATGTTTTCGGGTAATACATACATCGGAAGTTCTAGCGTTCACCTAGTTTGGTTTTTCTTGGAAAAAGTACCAATTTGTTGCCCAAATATTTTTGGGCAATGAAATCAACAGATATGTCCTTAAAAATTGTACATCTTTTATTTCATTTTAGTCTTTTCTTATTTTTGACATGCTTTTTCAAATGCACTATGAGTGATTCTCCTCAACCTGTAGCTGGAGAAAAGCTTAGAAACAACTTCGAGATCTAGGTAGGTTATTGTGTAAATATTGTCTCTCAGATTAAGTTGATAAAAAATATGTTGTTGTGCGACTTCCACGTTTCGTCTAAAAACTTAGAGTCCTAATTTACCTTAATTAACTTCCTGCTTGCTTTGAACATTGATTGTTTTAGATGTCTCTGTTGGCTAGTTTTTCCTGAAACTCCTATATGTCCAAATTCGTTTTGCTATAAAATTGAGGGAAGCGCAATTGATGGGTGGTTAAATGGATTGAAAAATCTCGAAGAGATAGTAGGTATCATAATTTATCATAATTTCCTACAATATTTTAGTTAATATAGGAACTCTTTCCTGTGATTTATATCCCAGGAATCGCAGGAAAACGGCGTTACATACAGTAGTCAATTTTAATCAGTTGAGGGCAGCCCAACTAATGAACGTTCTCGACTAGAAACAATATAGCCTATATACAGTTCGACACGTTGAGTCATTGGAATATCAATTGATTCACTGCTTGGCTATGTACTGAACGGCTTAACGGCTATTAGTCCGACGTTTATACGAGTATATCTGTCTTCATCAGTTTTGGAATGGTTCTAGCAAAGTACATCTTTGCTCTGCGGAAGCGCCTAGAGTTTGTCGATACCTTTAACCGTGTAGTTCGTTCAGTCAGAGGTTTTCTGCCCACTTTCAGGAAGATTCCTTTTTAGTACTGTAAAATTACACGTTGTAACAATATATTTACAAAAATTTTAAACAGAATAAAAAAACCACTAATGTTCTTTCCCATTTTTCATGACTTTTCAGCTAACAAAGAGAATACCTATTTGTACAAAATAGATATCAAAAGCTTACTGGTGAAAAATAAATTCGGATCAAATACAAGAAAAAAGACTAGAAAACCATATACGTGAGCTCCAAATTTATGTTAAAGGGCTTGTTAACTAAGAATGCCATATTATTTTTATAGACCTTTGTCTCTTCAAACTGACGTCGTTGTTTAGAAAGTGAGAGAACGAGAGAGAAAAACAGAACAAGAGGCAGCGCTTTCCGTTATATAGATCGGGAAAATAAAACAAATCACTATTAAATAAATAACGAAATTTTCTGGAACTTCAATAGTCTCCTAGTAATTATTAACAAATACAAAGTTGCAAGGGCTATCTTGAAGATTTCCAGAACTTTGAACTACTCACTATGTACACGTTGTAACAAAATAATAAATAATAAATATAAAAAATAATCAAGAGTTTTCTTCATTTTTTAGTCCTCATATCAGATGCTATAATGATACACTAACATTATAACTTACTAACTGTAATATCTTAAAACTATAATGGATCAGTAAAGCGAAAGTAATAAAATATTACAACTGAATTTGAGTTATTACTTAAAAAATATATTGTCATAATAAAAATTCGTCATGGATGAGAAAAACGCATCGTCAATTCATTTGGAAATTATTCACGGAGTCTTATGGAAAACACCATCCAAGCAGATCTACGAGTATGTAATAAATTCTTAAGGAACGAGATTGTGATTTGTGAATCGTAAACCTACATAAGAGTTCACTCTTTTCACAATAATAAATTATTACGTTGCGGAATTAATACTAAACTTTTATAGGAAGTGTCTCATTGAAAACTGTTGTGGGAGCAATAAATTTTAAAAACCAGTTTTGCCCCTATATTTTATAGGGTTTTATATTCTATTTCATTCAGTCTTTTGTTTGGGCTTGAGATACTTTCTTGGCGAGAAGACTTTTAGTTGTAATATTTATAAGAATCCGTTAAACAACTATTCCTAAAATATTATAAGGAAACAATCAAGGTGGACTGTAACTAACTATAATTGTTTTATATAGTAAGCAAAGTATTTGTCAGGTGACGAATTTTCCTTATCTTTTCATCAGGTCTCAAATTATTAATGAGAAGTTGACATTATTCTGAAAAAAAGTGATTAGTGTAAATAAAGAATGGCAGTCATTCAGTCTAATTGACTGTACTACAAAATAATTCGCCCTACTCTCTCTCTATCTCTAAAGTTAGTATATATACCAATAACCTCACAAAAGCTGTTCAAAATTTTTACAAGAGCAGAAAATGTGCAGGGAATAAAGTCTTTTCCAATTAACCAGTCATGCTGCATATATATATATATATATATATATATATATATATATATATATATATATATATATATATATATATATATATATATATATATATATATTGTAATAAAATTTATCATTTATTAATTCCGATAACATATCAATCGCTGGGATAATATAAAATAGAAGTGGAATTTTCGAATGGGGCAAAAACTACTGAATTCGACGCTGCGCGAGCAAATGTAATATCCATCCAGAACCACCAGAAAATTCAGTGTAGGAGTGTAGGATATATTAAGCAATATAGAATTCCTATCTTAGTCAATATAGCTTATATAGTGAACCCACGGGGTTTATTGAAATTTGGTGTCAGTCAAGTGCGATTAAGGAAATTAAAATCGAAATTGATATATGGCGACAACCCGAAGTATGGAAAAAGAAAGAAAAAAGGGACGAAACTACCAAAAAAATATTCAAACCGGATTAACGATGGACCTGATCCTGGAAAAATGTGACAAAAAAGAAAAACAACATCAAGCGGAAATTCAACAAAGGTAAGTTAAATCTTTTGATGAAATACGAAAAATTGAATTAGATAACCTTGTAACTAATATAAATTAAAAGCAACAAAATTTTGTTTATGCCATGGAAAATAAACAACAAAACGTACGTACTTGAGAGGTTATTCTCGATATTTGAAGAAAACAGGAACAAATTAAATTAACCAGAAAAAATGATTCTCAGGTATTAGAAAAAAAAAAAACAACTGCAATTTGAACAATTAGTGTAAATGGTATCGCAAGTTAACAGTTAATCAAAGAATGCAAATAGTGGAATCAGATATAAAAGAGGGTTAAGCAATGCTCCCGCTACATTTCAGAGGCTAATACAGTATGTATTGAGCGGACTGACATGGAGAACATACTTAGTATACCTCGACGACAGTATGGTCATCGGTCAGATATATGACAACCCTCTGAAGAACCTGGCGAAGTATTCTTCAGAATTCAGAACTCCAACCTGAGACTGAACCTGCAGAAGTGTTCCATGTTCCAAAAAGAAGTAGAGTTTAGGGCCACGTCGTTTCCGAGTCAGGTATCTGCACCAACGAAGACAAGATAACAGCCATCCGGGATTAGCCGGCCCGAGAGACAAGCATGAACTACGTAGCTTTTTGGGGCTCTGTTCCTACAACAGACGATTCGTTGAGGGATTTGTGACCATCGCCGCCCCTCTTAATCGGCAGACCACTGAGAACGAGACCTTCCGTTGGAATCAGGTTTGCTAGACTACATTCAGACGACTGAAGGCAGCACTATGTTCCAGACAAATCCTAGACTTTCCTACACAGTCCGGCAAGTTCATTTTAGACACCGACGCCAGCAACACAGTTTTGGAGGCCGTCCTGTCCCAGGTGCAAAATGGAAAAGAGAGGGTAATCGAGTACTACAGCCGTGGATTCTCTAAATCGGAAAGAAATTATTGCGTCACCAGAAAAGGGCTTCTTGCAATAATTAGGGCTGTAGACCATTTTCACAAATACTTCTATGGTCGTCATTTCCTAATCCGGACAGATCGTGCCGCCCCCATATGGCTGCTGGACACGACACCGGAAGGACAACTGGCCAGGTGGATAGAGAAATTACAGCAATACGATTACAAGGTTCAACATCGTACCGGTCTTTTACTGAATAATGCCGATGAAGACCCTGTATGCGGACATTTTTGGAAGAAGGAGCAGGCCAATGAAGACTGGACAACGGAACAGTGCATCGAGAACCAAATGGCTGATCCAGACATCGAACCAATATGTCACTTAAAAAGTGAAGGGGACCCAGGCCACGACGGGACGAGGTAGCTAGATACTCGGGCATCCTGAAATCGTTATGAGCCCAATACGACTCTCTAATAGTAGAGAATGGAATGCTCAAACGAATTTGGGAAAGCACTCACCGCCGTCTCAACTGGTCGTCCCAAAGAAAAAATGTACCAGCCATTCTGAGCGAAGTACGTGATGGGATTAACCAGGGTCATCTAGGCATGAATAAAACCATAGATAAAGTTCGCCAACCGTACTACTGAGTTAATTACTTCGAAGATGTCAGAGCTTGGTGCCAGAAATGTGACACATACGTAGTCAGTAAGGGCCCGAAGACCCGGACCAAGGGAAGAATGCAGCAGTACAATGTGAGTGTCCCATTTGAGAGAATTGCCATCGATGACGTCTGTCCATTTCCCGAGTCTGAGAGGGGGAATAAATACATGTTGGTCGCAATGGATTACTTCAGCTAGTGGCCTGAGGCATATGCCATACCCAATCAGGAGGCAACCACGGTAGCGACGGTGTTGGTAGAACAGCCATTTAGAAGTTTGGCGTCCCGTTCGAACTACATTCAGACCAAGGGCGTTACTTCGAATCCAATGTATTCCAGAATGTCTGTACGATGTTGGAAATCAGAAAAACGAGAACAACACCATTGCATTCACAGTCCGACGGAATTGTGGAAAGATTCAACAGGACTTTGGGCAACACCTATCCAAATTCGTAAGCAATAATGAGCGTGAATGGGATGAGCATATTCCCCTATTCCTGTTGGCATATCGCACAGCTGTACGTACATAACAGTACAAGTCTGACGGCAGGGTACTATTTGAAAAGGTTTGAGATTACCCTGCGATTAGGCCTTTGGATCCTCCGAAGAACCGTCCCAAGACATCAACGCTAATGCCGACCGGCTCCGAAATAACATGCTGGTAATATATGAACTAGTCCGAACGCAGATGTTGGCCACCAGTGACCGGATGAAGAGACGATATGACCTCAAGGCCAATTCAGTCGGCTTCCAAGAGAGGGACAAGGTCAGTCTATACAACCATTAGAGGATCAAGGGTAAGTCTCCAAACCTTACACCCGCCTGGGAAGTTCCATACGAGGTGGTTAAGAGGAGCAATGACGTTGTCTACCGTATCCGTCGAAATCCCAGGGCTAAGTTGAAAGTGGTTTATTTCGATCGACTCGCCCTCTACCATGGATATGATGTTTCTGATCGGGACGATCAGAATCAAATGGACGAGGGCAGTGTTATAAAATTTAACTACGCCGTCCCTAACTAAAGCAATGTAAAGCATTATTCCTCATTCCGATAACACATCAATCGCTGAGATAATAAAAAAAAAGAACTGGAATTTTCGAATGGGGCAAAAACTACTGATCTTGACACTGTGCGAACAAATTTAATACCCATCAAGAACGACCAGAAAATTCGATGTAGGATATATAGAGCATTATAGAATTCCTAACTTAGTTAATATAGCTTATATAGTGGTGTGGGTTATCCGATGTAAATTATTTACAGAAATCAGCTGTTGTAAATATTGAATTTTTATGAGTAAATAATGTTTCTAGAAAGTGGAAGTGAAGATCAGTTTTTAGAATTACATTTGAACTCACGGAGTTTATTTATTGCATATATATATATATATATATATATATATATATATATATATATATATATATATGTGCATTTACAACAACATCGATTATTACGATAGTAATTGAAATAATTGTTGAAAGCAGCTACATTCAAACCGCTGTCAATTTGGGTTCTAACACAATCTCAATTAGTAATAATCAGTATTATCTATATATTAATTCAATAATAGTGTATGTTAGGAAATATCGAGAAACTTCTATAAGATAGAAGCTGCAAAATAACATTAGCATTTTTAATTCTCAGTTATTTACTTTCCTGTGTACATGCCAACTGTAGACCTGCAAAACAGCTTTTCAGCAAAACCGTTTCTGGTGAAGTTTTCGTGATAATGAAATCTATTGAAAGTCACTCTTCCTCTCCCGTGTAAATGAAGGGTGAAAATACAATGAACATCTAATTGAAGTTCCACGAAATGAAATTAAGCACAATTTGGAAACGTCACTGCACACGAAATTGAATGTATTTACCGCCATTGTCATCAACATATAGATTGTCCTCAGCCCTTCTGCATTTCCGACTTACCGATTGTGCGAAATCTTCCATGGATCATAAATATACACACTGACGTTTAAAGGATTAACCGAACGACCCTTATTTTGGGGCGTTTGGCGGAAACCAAAGAAGTCATTTATCAGATGGCCGAAAAGGATTTTGTGTTTGATTAGTTTAATGGTGAGGATTAGGAAGTAGTTTCATCAAATTTGCAGATCGTCTAGCAGGGAGGATAAACAAGGGCAAAGAGGTTCTCTGGAAAATTATAACCGTATTTGTGATAATACGGAAGTTTATTACAAACGCTGTTTTAAATTGTATTGTCATAGTATAGGGACTGTTGGTCTGTTATTTCACTCTGCAGGAACAGTATAACATAAATTTATTATACAGGCTATTCCATCTCAAACGAGCCACCTTGAATATCTTGGTTATTTTCAAAATTATTGCATTAAGAAAAAAAAATTTTTGTTTCGAGGGGAAATTGTTTGAGGTGAATTAGCGCTTGCGCGCATTTAACATAAACAGCCCAAGTCATGAACTTGCGATTTGAGATAGGAAAATTAGGTGCTGTCGTATATCATTTGAAGGCCTTTTTACGGACTATACCGTCATAATAAATTTTTTATTGCAATTCCTGTTCATGTAACAGAAAACCTAACGGACCTAGCAGTAAAACCGGATTATTAAATTAGTTTTTACTGCATGGAAAAGTATTAAAGAGGAGTTCTTTTATAGTACGCTCCTAACCCATCGTGTTTCACTGCCGCACCTTGCAATAACACACAATACAAGAAAAACATTAAATGTAAACATTCATTTATTTTACATTATTTTTTTACTGATATTTACAGCACGTTTATTTATCTGTTCTGACCTTTATTCAATCATTTGCAGCATTGTACATGTATCTGTCAAGTCATTACTTTACTGATATGTTCAAAATATAAAAGATACTTATGGTATACACATTGCAAGAACGTGTTGAGCCGGTAAGTCTTTATTGCAAAAACCAAAACTGTGCTCGATCTGCTGCAAGGGTTTTTAGCCAAAACTATCCCGACCGTACCTTTCGTCATAAATACTTATTGGAGTTGTTTTTAAAATTTGTTGAGACGGGCTCAGTAATGAATAAAAAAAGAGGTCCCATTGGAATTGTAAATGAATGGGTAGCTGTGGCTACATAGGGCCATGTTCAACTTATACCACACATGCAGTCTATCCTGCAAATCCCTGCTCCTTCCGGTATTAGCAAAACTAACTAACTAAGTACAAATTCCATCCATACAAAATTAAATTACTTCATGATTGAATGAGGATGATTGGGATCGAAGGCAAGGGTTTTACGAAATTATGACCCAGCGTATGGTTGAAAACCCGAATTTCTTGTACAATGTTTGCTTTTCTGATGAGTGCAGTATTTTACTTCATGGGGAATTTAACCGACATAACTGTAGATTTTGGAGCGATACACAACCTCATTTATTTCGAGAAGCTCGTAGTCAACATTTGGTAAAATTAAACGTTTGGGAAGGGATTTTGGGAAATAATCTAATTGGACCCCTGTTTATTCCTGGTAATTTAAATGGTGAATTTTATCAGAATATATCGAAAAATGAAATTGATGCATTGATAAGAGATTAGAAAATGATCCTCTGCTACACGAAGAGCAATTGCATATTCTACAAGATGGAGCTCCTCCTCACTACGCCGCACCAGTTCGTCAATACCTCGATTTGGAATACCCTGGTCGCTGGATTGGAAGAAGAGGTCCTATAGAATGGCTTGCCCGATCACCTGACCTGAACCCTTTGGATTTTTTTTTGAGGACATGTTAAAACCAAAATTTTTATGACTCAACCTGAAAATTTGGACGAACTACAGCTACGAATTATAGCGCAGTGTCATGAGATTACATCGACTATGCTGAACCATGTCAGAGACGACTTTCAGTCAAGGTTAAACTATTGTATGGAAGTCAATGGAAGACACTTTGAACATTTGCTTTAGAGGCATTGTGTTGTAATGTAAATTCGTTTTTTTAATACTCTTTTAATATTACATGTAAAGAAATTACAATAAAAAATGTTATTACGACTGTATAGTCCATAAGAAGGGCTTTCAAATGATATACAACAACACCTATTTTCCCTATCTCAAATCTCAAGGTCATTGAATTGGCGTGTACATGTCGAATGCGCGCAAGCGCTAATTCACCTCAAAAATTTCACCTCGAAACAAAACTCGACCTGTTTTTTCTTATTGCAATAGTTTTGAAAATAACCAAGATATTCAAGGTGGCTCGTTTGAGATGGAATACCCTATATATAACGGTACAGTATTCCATAAGAAGTGATTACAAGATTTATCCGGGTCGTTACATACGTCATTAAGTATATTTTCAAGAGTCAAGTGCCACAAAATAAAAAAAAACTCCTGTGCTACAAAAATACTCATACCATTTGTTATGTACCATTTTTTTTATTCAGAGCATTACTCTCTTTGTTCCATTCCTATCGGCTAGTGAATACCATTCAAAGACGTAATGCTAATTTTCCGACCCTGTTTCATTTCAGTAGGACAACAAACGCTTTAAGATAAAAAATACGGTTCTCGAAAAGACTCGGCAGCGGAAGGAGTGATGATGATTTTTACTGGAGAATTCGACGCTGGTGTTATAAAAGAAGCACGACACGATCGCCAGTTCAGTGATACCGCGACTACTAGCGTATATGGGATTGTTATTGTATTTGAATCAGCTGTTTGAATGTAAATAAAGTTCTAGAAAAGTGAAAGTGAATATTAGTTTTATAATTTTAAATTGAACCCACGAACTATATTACATTTGGTGTCAGAAGTGGGATTAAGTGCAGTTAAAATCCTAATTTGATTTATGGAAACCCGTAGTATGGACGAAACTACCAAAAAAATAGTCAAGCAGTTTACCGAGGGACTAGACGAAAAAATAGCCCAGATTCTAGAAAAACGTGACAAGAAGGAGAAACAACATCAAGAAGAAATACAACAAAGGTTAGTAAAATCTTTTGATGAAAAACGTAAAATAGAATTAGAAAATCTTATCACCACGATGGAAGAAAAACAACATAATTTAATGGAAGGATTATTCTCGAAATTTGTAGAAAAACAAGATCAACTTGAATTAAAACGACAAAATGAATTTAAAATACTAAAAGAAAAACGACAAAATGAGTTTAAAATACTAGAAGAAAAACGACAAAATGATTTTAAAGTAACTGAAGAGAAAAGACAACTGCAGTTTGAACAATTAATGCAAATAGTATCGCAAGTTATTGACACAGTCAATGAACGAATGCAAATAGTGGAATCAGACATAAGAGAAATAAACGATGACATAAAGGTCCTAAACAATACTGTGGATACTCTTGAAACCAAAGTAGATGACATCGATTCCATCCAGAGCCAGGTAAAAGTTGATATCAGCTCAATTAAAGACGCAGTACACAGAGAAGTACAAGATAAAGTGGAAACAGCAATTAAAAAATTGCAACAAGATTTGCAGAGAGGGAAATACCAGCACACCGTGAGTACCAAAGGTTCCGTAAGCAAACCACCCACATTTGATGGCAGTTCATCTTGGCCCATGTATAAACGACAATTTGAGGCCGTGGCTACAGCTAATGGATGGGATAATCAAGAAAAATCTACTTCTCTGGTAATTTCGTTAAGAGGTCCGGCCCTAGAACTCCTCCAAAGCATTCCAGTCGATGAACAAGGCAATTTCGACAAGATCATCGCCAGCTTAGACAAACGCTACGACAATCAATCTTTGAGCCAAGTATACCAAGTCCAACTGAGTGGAAAAACGCAAAAATCCAGTGAAAGCCTTCAAGAATTCGAAGCAGAGCTTAGACGGTTAGTTCACTTGTCCTACCCAGACCTGCCCGAGGAAACGAAAGACCAGGTGGCCACACAGAGGTTCATTAACGGCATCAGAGATGTGGAAGTACAACGAAATCTAAGACTAAGTGGCTTCAAGAAAAGTAATGAAGTTCTACTTCGGGGTTTGGAAATAGAGGCCGTCATGAACATGTCCAAGCCGAGGGTCCGAGCAGTTTCCTTTAACCAGGAAGAATCAGAGTCACCATTTCAAGCGCTGCTGGCTGGTCTGAACAAAATATTAGAACGGTCACAAAGAACTGGCACCAGAGGGACATGTTACTGCTGCGGACGGGCAGGGCACTTCCAACGTGACTGTCGAGTGAGGCCACCTGAACGATCACCGACCAGGGGTAACCAGCAAAACAGCCACGTGTCCAGGGACCGTCAGTCAGTCAACATAGGGGGGCGAATGCTGACTGTCCCTCCACCAGCCCCCAAAACGTTATCCATCCGGGGATTTTGCCGAGATAGCGGCACCCTAGTCATCAGAGGCACCATCAATGGGCGAGCAGTTACCATCACTATCGATACCGGCGCCGCTGTGTCCATTGCCAAGTCTAGGATTTTGAGAACACCAGAAATTCGGCCAGTTACCAATAACATCCAGCTCAGAACAGTCACCGGCGAGTCCATGTCAATACAGGGTGAGGCAGATGTCGTGCTACAGATAGGGGACAACATGATCCGGCATAGGGTCCTGGTAGCGAATGTTGAGGACGATTTTATACTGGGAATGGACCTAATTAGCCAGCATGGATTTATGTTCGACCCGAGATATGATGTTCTTCGGTTCCTAAATGAGGAATTTGTATTGACACGGCCCGTCAACAGTTCAGTCACCTCCATAAAAATTGTGGCAAAGTCTTCAGCTAGAATTCCCGGTCGAACGGAACAGATTATTCATGGGCAGCTAGACAGCAATCCTGGGAGCTGCGTTGGAATGGTGGAGCCCGTACACTCAGCTCATGACTACTTGGTTGGACGGGCTATAGTTAAAACCGGACGAGATATACCAATCAGAGTCCTGAATTTGTCCAACAACGACATCAGAATTGCCAATGGACAAGATATAGCTTGTTCCGAGCCAGTAGAGACCATCATAAATTGCGAAGAAGAGTACCAGACGTCGGTGAAGGAGACAGCGCCCAGTAAAGAGTTCCTACAACAGTTTGCTGACCATTTGACACACCTGACACCAGAGAACCAGAAGAAAGCCAAGCAATTTATCACAAAGCACTGGCAAATTTTTAACAGTCAAGATGGAACCACCGGTCGCACCAACATCATCCAGCATCGAATAGATACCGGAAAGCCTCAACCATCAGAATACCACCTAGACGACTACCATTGGGCCAACAACAGGCAGTCGAGGAAAACATCGAGTCCATGTTACAAAATGGAGTTATTGAGCCCTCCATCAGCCCATGGTCTGCTCCCGTCGTGCTAGTCAAAAAGAAGGATGGAACCACCCGATTTTGTGTGGATTACAGAAAGCTGAATGACGTCACGAAGAAAGACAGCTATCCACTACCCCGAATCGATGACACTTTGACCACACTAGCAGGCTCCCGTTGGTTCTCCACACTAGACCTAAAAAGTGGATATTGGCAGGTTGGTCTACACTCAAACGACAGAGAGAAGACAGCGTTCTCCACCAGTAAAGGGCTGTTTCAGTTCACGGTCATGCCCTTTGGGTTATGTAATGCACCCGCTACATTTGAGAGGCTAATGGAGTATGTACTGAGCGGGTTAACATGGAGGACGTGCTAAGTATACCTCGACGACATTCTAGTCATGGGCCAGACATTCGACGCCCCTCTACATCGGCAGACCACTGAGAAAGAGACCTTCCATTGGAATCAGGATTGCGAAACATTATTCAGGCGACTGAAGGCAGCACTATGTTTCAGCCCAATCCTAGCCTTTCCTACACAGTCCGGCAAGTTCATCTTAGACACCGACGCCAGCAACACAGGTTTGGGGGCCGTCCTATCCCAGGTGCAAGATGGTGAAGAGAGAGTGATCGAGTATTACAGCCGGGGATTCTCGAAACCGGAAAGAAATTATTGCGTCACCAGAAAAGAACTTCTTGCAATAATAAGGGCTGTAGACCATTTCCACAAATACCTCTATGGTCGTCATTTCTTAATCCGAACAGATAATGCCGCACTCAAATGGCTGCTGGACATGAAGACACCGGAAGGAGAACTGGCCAGATGGATGGAGAAATTACAGCAATACGACTTCAAGGTGGAACACCGTGCCGGCCGTTTGCACAATAATGCCGATGCCCTATCCAGAAAACCCTGTAGAGCGGAATGCGGACATTGTCTGAAGACGGCACAGCGAGAGGGTATCTCCATCAGGCAGATCCGAGTGCAATCGAATGAAGACTGGACAACGGAACAGTGCATCCAGGACCAAATGGCTGATCCAGACATCGAACCAATCTTGTCACTCAAAGCGAGAGGGGCACCCATGCCACGATGGGACGAGGTAGCTAGATACTCCGGCGTGCTGAAATCGTTATGGGTTCAGTGGGACTCTCTAAGAGTAGACAATGGAATGCTCAAGAGAGTTTGGGAAAGCGCTGATGGACGAGAAACCAAGTCCCAACTGGTAGTTCCGAAGAAAAAGGTACCAGCCATCCTGACCGAAGTACATGATGGAATTACCAGAGGCCACCTGGGCATGAATAAAACCCTAGACAAAGTTCGCCAGCGGTACTACTGGGTGAATTACTTCGAAGACGTCAGAGCTTGGTGCCGCAAATGTGCCACCTGTGCCGCCAGTAAGGGCCCGAAGACCCGGACCAAGGGCAGAATGCAGCAGTACAATGTGGGCGTCCCATTTGAGAGAATTGCCATCGATGTCGCCGGTCCGTTTCCCGAGTCTGAGAGGGGGAACAAATACATTCTGGTCGCAATGGATTACTTCAGCAAATGGCCTGAGGCATATGCGATACCCAACCAAGAGGCAACCACCGTAGCGACGGTGCTAGTAGAACAACTATTCAGCAGGTTTGGCGTCCCGATGGAATTACATTCAGACCAGGGGCGTAACTTCGCATCGAATGTATTCCAGAAGGTCTGCACGATGTTGGGGATCAGGAAAACGAGAACAACACCATTACACCCACAGTCAGACGGAATGGTGGAAAGATTCAACAGGACCTTGGAACAACACCTATCCAAGGTCGTCAGCAATAACCAGCGTGATTGGGATGAGCATATTCCCCTATTCCTGTTGTCATATCACTCTGCTGTACATAATAGTACAGGCCTGACCCCAGCCAGGGTCCTATTCGGAAAGGAGCTGCGATTACCATGCGACTTGGCATTTGGCTCCCCCGAAGAACCTCCCCAAGACATCGACGATTATGCCGACCAGCTCCGACATAACATGCTGGCAATACACGAATTAGCCCGATGTTGGCCACCAGTGACCGGATGAAGACGCGATACGACCTCAAGGCCAATTCAGTCGGGTTCCAGGAGAGAGACAAAGTCTGGCTGTACAACCCCCAACGGAGCAAGGGTAAATCCATACGAGGTGGTCAAGAGGCTTAATGACGTCGTCTACCTGATCCGTCGAAACCCCAAGGCTAAATTGAATGTGGCTCATTTAGATCGACTCGCTCCCTACCATGGAGGGGAAGTTTCTGATCGGGACGATCAGAATTAAAGGGGGGGCAGTGTTACGAAATTTACCCAAAGCCGACCCTGTTTCATTTCAGTACGACAACAAACGCTTTAAGATAAAAAATACGGTTCTCGAAAAGACTCGGCAGCGGAAGGAGTGATGATGATTTTTACTGGAGAATTCGACTGGTGTTATAAAGGAAGCACGACACGATCGCCAGTTCAGTGATACCGCGACGACTAGCGTATATGGGATTGTTATTGTATTTGAATCAGCTGTTTGAATGTAAATAAAGTTCTAGAAAAGTGAAAGTGAATATTAGTTTTATAATTTTAAATTGAACCCACGATCTATATTACATTATATATATATATATATATATATATATATATATATATATATATATTATAATAAACTGATATGAATTAGAAAATTTTTAAATAAATCAAAATAGTATTTTATATCTTACTGTCACTTAGCACCACGTTGGGCTAAGCCAATTTTATAATAAACTGTATGAAAGTGTAATTGAATTTAATTTAGAATTTATAATTTATAATCTTATTATCTCAGGGTCTTTTTCGCTTGGGTTCAAATCTTCAGATGTTAAATAAATAAATAAATTTTATACTTATCTTGTTTATCTTACAAGTTTCTCTTCAGGTTCACTTACACTTTTTAAAATTTTGACATTATATTTGCACTTTATTTTTTTTATTTTAAAATTTTAAATTACTAATAATCAAATTTACAAAATTTCAATTAGGTTACAATTTATTTAAAATTTTCCACAATACAATACTGATACAAGCTTTCTTTGAAACAAAATAAATTTCCTGTCACTTAAATATTCTTAAATTTCTATTAAATTGTGTTACAACATATTTTGATCATTCAATTATAGATATTTACTATTCTAAAATTGTTAAACCTTTATTACTATCACTGATTGAATAATTTTTTTATAATTTGCTTATTAAACAATGTTTCAAAAACTCACTGTAGTTGTTTTCCTATTTTTTTCTTCTAATTGCTGGCCTTTACTAAAAATTCCAAAATTTTGAATACTTTTACTGGTACAATTTACCACTCAATTGAAATTCTTGTGCTGGTTTGCAATTTGTTTTCCAAATACTTTTGATTTTTTTAAATCTTTTATACCATGAATACCATAATCTTCTTTTTATCGACCATTTATATAAATTACTTTTAATTTTCCTCTTAAAAATAAATTTAAATTCAAATTTTTCAGGTTACTAAATTTTCTGACATGGCACATTAAATTTGTTTAATATCATGGAACATTAACTTCGTTGTCATGGAAACGGAATTTATGAGAACGATATTTTTGTACCTTTCTGATTGACGATTGACGACCAAAGAGAGTCTTTCATTGTCAAATTTTCTATTTATGTAATATAATTTGACACCTGCTATTTCCACTTCCGCTTCTAATTATTTTATTAATTTCCAACTGTTATCCTTTTAAATCATATCCAAAAATCTAAATAAATTTCAACTTACATTTCAATACCTATTACTTTTATAAATTTTATCCAAATCATTTAATTCATATTTTCAAAAACATTGGTTTGAGACTTGTCACCTGTTGCCACCCGTTATTTAACAGGTACTTTAAAAAAAATTGGATTTTATTAAAATTTAGACTTTATATCTTTTAACTATTTACTTTTTTATATACTATGCTCTAAGCTCTTTCTACTAGTATAAATTTCTTTACTGTTCCATCACTCCTGAACACTTATAACGGTTTTTATAATTTTGACATTTCGATTTTAATATTTACTTAACAAATTTATGTATTTAAAACTTAATTTTGATCTAAAATGTGTTCTCATGGCCTAATATGTGATCTATACATGTTCGACAAACTCTGCTGTGATTTTTATAATTGAATTTCACCTTTTAATGTTTGACCTACTTATGAGGTTTTTTTATATATTTCATTATGTAAGTATTAAACTTTTATTCAAATCTGCATGATATAATATCTAACTTTATATGCCACCTTTTATCCTTTCAACAATTTGCTTTTGAAACATTTTACATTAATTGGATTATTAAGTTACAAATAATTTTCACTTCATTGTTACAATTTTGATTCCTGCAATTTCATTTTTTTGTTATATATGCATTCTATTTACATTATCCCAATTATTGAATTATTCAATTTGCTCAAACGTTTATATCATTTCATGTCTGTATAAATCCATTACAATATATATATATATATATATATATATATATATATATATATCAAATTCTAGAATGCTATCGGGAAGCAGCCAATATATAAAAGTATACTCTTTTAACTATATTTTGAGAGCTTTCGAAATTGTTTATTTATTCATCAGTCAAAAACTACAATTAACACAAAAGTTAAATTATAATATTAAGTTAATATGTAATAAAAACTTACGTTAGTTGAGATTGAATTTAGAATTAACTATACAGCACAAATTGGAAAGGTTATCCAGTAAAAGATAATATTTTTACATTTGAAATGTATTGGAAAATGACAATGTCAAATTGAAAATTACAGAGAAGTTGATTACTATAGAAATTATTAAAAAAGGAAGCTGCCAATTGTTGGACAAAAAATTTTTAATACCAAGTTAGTGAAAATAAATTAACCAAGTTTAGTATTAGAGTGATTAGATTTCGAAATTTTGTTACCGATTTCAAGCAAATTGGAATGTATAACGTTAAGGTTTATCAGATAAGTTTTTTATTTATATTATTTTCAACCTATTAATATATAACCTCTCCAAAAAACTTATTTTAAATGAATTTCGCTCTATTGCAAGAATGCTGGCGTTGTCAAAGTTTGCTGTATGGCAATTATCAATACAATGACTATTTAAAGCCGAAGAATATTTGTTCAATTTTATATCGCTTTTGTGAGAAGTTATTCGATCTTTAAGTCTTCTTGAAGTTTGTCCAATATAACTAGCTGGACAATTGTTACAATCAATATTATATATTACATTCGATTTGAGAAATTTTGGGATGTTATCTTTAACTTTACTGAACAAATCATTAACTTTTTTACGAGACTTGTGAGAAAATTTAATATTTAATCTTCAATATCTTGGGGGTGATTTCTTTAAGGTAAGTAAGGGACACATATATGTAATTGGAATTCTGTAAATTTGTATCATTAGAATTGTTATTTAATAAGGGAATAATTGCTACCTGATTGCTATGTGTAAATCTTTGGACGGCTAGAATTTGTAGATTATTAAATAATAATTAATTTAACAATTGGGGAGGATAAGAATTATCTAAAAATGACTGAAACAAAATTTTTAAGTTTTTATCAATAAAAGTTGGATGACAAATTTTTAAAATTCTACTTTTCATCTCATTATCAAGGTTAATTTTCATTTTGAACAGATGGTTAGAGTATATATTCATATACCTCCCCGAGCTTGTTGCTTGTTAGTTTTCTATACCAGTCCAACTTGAGGGTGTTACGGTCTCTAAAAACTCTTGTATCAAGGAAAGGTACGCTACAATTATGGTCTTCTTCTTCAATGAATATAATCGCTTTCTTAAATTCACCATTATGCAGTCATGCATAAGATTGTATACAGGGTGTAAACGGTTTGAGTGCAAAGATTTTGAAGAACAATACTTCAGGCAAAAACAAATCAAAAAGCTTTATAACATTTTCTAAAATAAACTAAAGTTTTGCCAAAAAGGACACATAAAGTTAGAGTTTATGTAGCCCTTGCTACAGTGAATAATACAATAATTTCGATTTCAAAATGTCGGTAAATATAAATATGTAAATACTCAATAGCTTATACATCTCTAATAGCCACATTAAAAATGAAAATTGATTATTTAAATTCGAAATATGCTTTTAAAATTTAGTGTAAGTTTCTCCGAATAGATATGGCAACGTGACATACAGACCAACTTATTTACTACATTTTTTACTTTAACGACGACTGACAGTTACGATTGAATAGAATAGATGAACGGTAAAGTGATTTGAATGATATCTATTTGATATAGACTTCGTGGTTTGCTTTCCATTTAATCTATTTTTAAATAAATAAATTCGGTTGTGATTAGTGTGTAAGTTCGAAAATTAAGAATAGTGCGACAGTATTTATTTGTGATAAATAATGGCCGAATATACAATTAGGGAAAGACATGACATGCTCATAATTTATGGGGAAAGCAGACGTAATTGCAGAATAGCAAGAATGTTATACAGGGAACGGTTCCCAAACAGACGCCTGGCCAATGCTAGGACATTCGTAGCTGTTTCGCAGACGCTTCTGGAAACAGGTAGTGTAATACCACAAATAAACAATCGCGGACCACAGCGACATAATCGTATCTTAGCTGCTGAGGATCAAATACTATATATACCTTATCGACATCAACCCATATCGTAGCACACGGAGTATTGGAAGTGAGCTGCAAATTTCTCACACTGTTGTTCATAGAACATTAAGGGAACAATTGCTCTATCCATATCACATGCAGCGGGTTCAAGGGCTTTCAATTGATGATTTTCAACCAAGACTCAATTTCTGTCGTTGGTTCCTCAGAAAACATCGACAATTTCCTAATTTTGTGAACAATATTTTAACAACAGATGAAGCAAGTTTTAATAGGATTGGTATAATAAATTTTCATAATACGCATTCGTGGTCTGAGTTAAATCCGCACGAAATACGCCAGTCAATATTTCAACTTCAATTCTCAGTTAACGTGTGGGCTGGAATAGTTGGTGAATACTTGTTTGGGCCATTTATACTGCCTGCACATTTGACAGGTGAGAATTACCTTTATTTTTTGAACAACACGCTACCAGATTTGTTAGATGAAGTGAACCTACAAACACGTTCCAATATGTGGTACTTACATGACGGAGCACCTGCCCACGCAAGTCATCTAGTTGTCGACTTCTTGAATAGAACATTTCCCCGTCGTTGGATTGGTCGAAACGGACATATACGTTGGCCAGCAAGATCTCATGATCTCAATCCTTTAGATTTCTACTTATGGGGACACATGAAAAGTAAGGTTTACATAACTCCAATTATTGACGAGAATGACCTTAGACAACGCATTTTTGACGCTGCTGACGAAATCCGAAATATTCCAGGAATTTTTTCTCGCATACGTGAAAATTAGATAAAACGGTGTCGTGCTTGTGTCGATAGTAATGGTGGGCATTTTGAACATTTGCTGTGAATAATCCGTTGTTTCAACTCAGTTCTATCATTATAATAAATTCGGTAAGTAGGATTACATATTTACTTGTCTAATATAAATAATATTAATTAAATCAGTAATAATGACTCTTTCGAATAATTTAACTGGTAAAAAACTACATATACAGATCTCTTGAGTTGCATATCTTATTTAGCCAACTTTGTATAATTGCATAAAAGAAACCGCCAAATACAAATTCTAATTGCAATACCTTGTATTTAAAACGTGAATATTTTCAACAAAATATTTCATACATTTTTATTTAATTCTAAGGTCAATATCATCAGTCAATACAAAAACACAGGTGTTTATTTTTTTTGTCGGCGTAGTCATTCCTTTATTATTCGCGCTAAGAGTGAATCTGCTTCGAACGCGAGCGACGTTGCCGGATTGACAATAATTTACTTAATATGTTTTAGGGATTTTCTTGGTTATTAAGGCCTACTGACCATAGTGGTATAAGAGTTTTTTGTTTAATTTGGTGTATACTACCTACACCTAAGATATATGCACTCAAACTATTTACACCCTGTATATGGCGGCCATGTCTTGGCGCCACCATGCGGTTGACTTTCCATGAATCTTCCTCATAAATACGTAGCAGCCTCAACTTGCCGAAAAACCTATTATTAATGAAAAGTGAACCGGCTACAAGACTCAAATCTGAATGATACTACCCTATGAACATATTGCCCTGTTTGAGCTTCAGCTTGTCAATTAGCCTTCAAATTTATTCTTGTCGTTCCTTTTAGCTGGCTTCTAGCCCATATCGTATGATATTTTTAGTTTGTTTCAGAATGCTTGTTAAGTTCTTCTTAATTATTCTATTATATGTCTTACTCACGAAATAAATGACCGGTTTTGTAGTTATATTACAAACATCAGGAAAAGAATAAATAATTTAAATTTCCAGTACCAGTCAAATCATTATATTCGATATTTTTACTAATTAACTTGACTATTAAAAAACATTTTAAAAATTTCGCACTTAATTTGACGAAATCACATCGACGTGGAAATCTATATTCCTAAATCTAATTTGCTCATGCTATGTAGGTAGCAAAATTTGCATAATATATGGAATCTGGCAGGAAAATAGAAATACGGCATTGATGAATTCAACTACAAATGTATACGAGAAGAACTCGTTCCACGGTGTACTAAATATAGTTCGCCTTGTAAATAATTCTCTGTAAAATGAGTTTCCGTCATATTTCACATTAAATACCACACAAACTTCAGTATCGCTCATGAATTTTGCAATAACTCATTTGGTGGAAATGATTTAGGAATCAGCACTGTTATAGATTTTAGTCTGAAATGCCTCAGGAAAATTTTTAAATTGTTGCTGCTTCCACTAAAAGTTCCATTATGCATAAGGAAGTTGTTCCAAACTTGGTTAGATAAAATTGCAGAGCATACGTGATGAGGAACTATTATAAATTCTAGGTCTTAGTGCTGTTAGCTTATGGCAGGTTACACCTGTGTTTTGAAAAATGCTTCAAATTCTTTATGGCATCATAATCACTTCTGAAAAATGTTATTTCTTAGGAAAGAGTCATTACAAATCCCAAGTTACCCAAAGGAAACTTGCTGTTAAAAAATTTCCGAAGTTGTATTCCGTAACACTCATATTTTATAGGGCACTGAAAGCATCCTTCGCATTCGCCAAAACATTGCTTTCTGTTCATCGCATAATTTCAGAGTATAATGAGAAATATTTATTACATTAAATTGAGCTTATAGCTGTTATATTTCTAATTACATAATAATAATTTTGGTATTGTTTATGTGACTAAAACAGTTATAACTGACCATGGTCTATACAGGCGTTTTTTGTTATTTTCCTTACCATTTATTTTGTATTTTCAGCGAAAAGTTTCGGGCTTTAATGAAAGGTGGTTTATGTTTTTTTCTGTCTATAACTATCAATAGGTACTATTACAAATTGGAAGTTTGTTTGTTTGTTTGTTAATTTTTGTTATGAAAACATCAAGAAACAGGAAAGAAGGATCGGTCTCGATTTCCATTGTAAATTGAATGTTAGAATGTATACCATTGAGGTGTTGTAGAAAGAAGTCTAATGAATCCCTGCCATGGGGCCTAATGACAAAAGTATCATCAACATATCTAAGCCAATAGGAAGGTTTTAACTTAGAAGAGTTTAGGACCTGGGTTTCGAAGTGTTCCATGAAAATGTTAGCAAGCACTGGAGAAAGAGGTGAACCCATAGGGGCACCACGGACTTGTTTGAACAGAGTGTCTTGAAATGAAAATTACGTGTTAGAAGAACAGTGTTGTACAAGGCTGTTGACGTTACAAGAGATATTGTGTTTTGTTTTTAGAATATCTAACGTCTCTGAAATGAGGGCATTGGTGGAAAGAGATGCAACATCAAAGCTAACTAGGATATCATTTTCTGAAATTCTATAAGCGCCTAACATATCTAGGAAGGCAGAAGAGTTCTTTACATACGAGGATGCTTGCTTTCCTTTATTCTTGTAGAACCTATAACATCAATCCAAACACTTTCAAACTAAATCGTCACACCTTTTCACGATTAGTTTTCAGTATTCTTAACAAAGCAAGTTTCGCCCGGTTACGAAATTCCATCATTTCAGATATCAACTTGACCCAATCACTGTTGCTTGTCATTACATTCTTTCAACCCTCATTTAATTCTGTTGGACAATTTTGATCACATTTCGAGCGATAAAGCTGCATTTGCTACAAAAGAAAACTGACTCAAAAACATAAACTAATACGACTTATTACAAAACAAAAACCCGCTGTCACCTCACTACCTCAGACGACTGTCCACAACTTTTCTGACTTCCCCTTAGACTCTACCAGTTTAGACGTCCTATCCAAAGGTTTCAATTTCGCAGTGACAATAAAAACTATCCCAACTGAAAGAATCATTTCTCAAGTTGAGTAGCTATGATTGAACTAACAGATGTTGAGGCTGAAGATACTCGTCAAGACAGTGCTAGAGTACACCGCACATCAAAGCCACCAAAATCAAACCTAACTTCTAACGAAAGACATTCATTAAAACAATTACATGACAACGATGACATAACTAATCTTCCTGCCGACAATGGTAACGCGCCTGTTCTTCTTAACACTAAGGATTATGTTCACAAGATGCATTCTCGACTCCCCACTCCAGACTACGAAATAATGAACAATAATCCTACTGCTTACTTAGAGAAAAAGACCAAGAAACTCACCAACGGAACACATCTTCTTCATGAAAAGTCATCTAAAATTCCGAAAATGTAGGGACTACCGAAGATTCATAAGCCGGACATTACTCTTAGGCCCATTGTCGGTTCGGTACAATCGCCGACACAAGAATTAGCCCGGTACTTAGCCAAAACCCTTCAACCTCTAGCCCAGCAAGCATTCTTGTATGTAAACAATTCTTCTTCCTCCCTAGATATGTTAGGTGCTTACATAATTTCAGAAAATGATATCCTAGTTAGCTTCGATGTTGTGTCTCTGTTCACCAATTTCCCCATTTCAGAAACGTTAGGTATTCTAAAAACAAAACACAATGTTTCTTCTGACATCATCAAGCTTGTACAACACTGTTCTTCTAACACGTATTTTTCATGGCCTCATGGCAGGGATTCATTAGACTTCTTTCTGATATACCTCAATGGTATACATTCTAATATTCTATTTACAAAAATTTAATGGTGGAAGCCGTTACTTTGTGATAGTCAATCATAATGATCAAATGAAACTAATTTCTTTGTTTTCTGTCACTGAATTTATTCACAATACGTGACTAGTTTCGACGGTTACGCGTCATTTTCAAACTTATACTCATGAATTAAAACCATACCCTTTTAAACCGTAACAAAAGGAATATAACTAGAGGTATGAACTGAACAGAGCAAAAACACATAAAGAAATGAAACTTGAATACAAATTGAAATAGGAATATAAAGCTTAAGTTATTTAATAATGGGGGGAAAAACCCAATTCTAAATTAGTTATTCAAACATATAGTTATTTTGAGGGATAATCTCGTCGTTAAATACTAAAAATGGGGAATTTTTGTGAGATTTAAAAATTTGGATTTGTTGTAAGAAAGATGTTTGATAATAATTTCTGTTATAATTGATGTTATATATGTTATTATCAAACATCTTTCTTAAAAGAAATCCAAATTTTTAAATCTCACAAAAATTCCCCAGATTTATTACTTAACGACCAGATTAACCTTCAAAATAATTACTAATTTCGAATTGGGTTTTTCCGTCCATTATTAAATAACTCAAGCTTTATATTCCTATTTCAATTTGTATTCAAATTTCGTTTCTGAATTTGTTTTTGCTCTGTTCAGCTCATACCGCTAGTTATGTACCTTTTGTCACGATTTAAAATGGTTTAGTTTTAATTTTTCATTGATGTGTATACGTTTGTAAATGACGCGCGCAGAAAGTAGTATTGTGAATAAATTCAGTAATAGAAAACAAAGAAATTAGTTTCATTTGATAATTCAATTTACAATGGAAATCTAGTCCGATTCTTCTCTCCAGTTTCTTCATGTCCTCATAACAAAAACCACAAAGGCAAATCTCACATACCATCTATAGGAAACCTGTCCATACCAATCGATACTTAAATGCCCAATCACACCATCACCCTGCCCAATGGAGTTCTGTAATGAAATCTTTGGCTCTTAGATCTAATCGCGTAACATATAATAAAATAAAATAACACCGATTCTAGACCGACATCAAATAAAGATAGTCATCAAAACCACTCAAATTATAGCTAACTTAACCGGGAACCCTAAAGATAGTAGCTTACGAGGATCGAGGAGTTTACGAAAGTCCATGTATCGATTGCTCACAAAGCTCCATTGGCCATACCAACAGGCGCTTCTTCAACCGATTATACGAACACCCTCTGTCAGTTCGTAAAAAAGATCCGACTTCAGCTCTCGCCCATCATCATATCTAAGGACACTCTATCAACTTCGAGGACAGCAGGACTATCATATCACTCAATTCCCTTAGGGAATCCACTATTCGCGAAGCGAAGAGAAACGACCCCTTTTTCTAAAGTCTAAACCCGACGCGATGACAGATCCCGCCCTCCTACAGCATGGACCTCCGTAATTGTCAGATTAAACAAACCAGACACGCCCACCAACACTCAACCAATCACCACACAGTCCTTTCATCACGTGACATTCCCTTCTAATCGACCGATAGCTATAAATAAAAGAAGCAGAACATATTCACCTTCAGTTCAGTTACCTAGTGACTCCTGTGAAGTAGGCAGATTGAAGCCCCGAGCTCAAACTAGACTCTGAAACTCTTTTTTCACTTTTTGTCTCATGATAATAACAGTAATGGCTCCAAAGGAGAAGTCGAAACGTCGAGAATTTAATAAATTCACCCGGAAATTAGCCTATATTATAATTATATAAATAGTTTAACTAGAAATATATATAACTAGTTTAAAAAGTGTATAAATTGATTCCTTGGAGGAAATCAAAACCTGCTTTACAAAATATAGCACATGTTGCAGTTTAACCTGAATGAAAATATGGAATTAGAAATTGAAAATGAGCAGATATAGACAAACTGTGTGTAACTAAATTTGACTATTTGTATAAAGACAGAGTTTGAATGTATATGTCTATTTAGTAGATGATAGTAACAATAATGTGGGACATTAGTGACAATAAGGAATGAATGTGAGTTTGAAAGAATTGTTTTCGGAGGTTTTGTTTTATAATTTGGAAAACATTAATATTGGAATATAAATTACACGGACTGTTAATTATGAATTTCTTTAGAAAATATAAATTAAGGAAATTAATTTTGACTAGTAATATCATAATAATATTATAGTGACAGAAATCAATAGAGTGACAAACAGAAAAGAATTCAACCCGCACTTATAATAAACGTACATTCAGAAAATAGGTTTTGTACACCTTTCTTTATTTCGGATAGTTGTATATTTATTGCAGGTGACTAATTTTGAGACCGATTGATTCCTTTAGGATGGTAACAATATGAATAAAATTAAATTAATACAAATACTTTTCACGTTTTCATTAGCAAAAGATAAACCTAAAGTGATGATGTTATGTAAACACTTTTTGCTTAATATTAATTTTCAAATATCTGTTTAATAACAAAAAATAATTTATTCAAAATGAGATATAGTAAAATGCTCTACAGATTTGTTTTAAAATAAATTTTAAAATTTCAAGTAATTCTAACCGACAGACCATTGACTCGGAGTTGTATCATGAGTAGCGATATTTACTCCACTGGCTAGATAATCGAGAAAAATTCTGGTGTAAAAACAACATGCTACCCACCAATTAAATGTAATACCTCAAATGCTTTTCGAGTTTTTTGTTAAGATCTATAAAAAATAAAAACTTCAAGAAACTGGGTATCGGAAACCAAGCTGTCATAAACGATTTTTTGGCAGAAAATTAGACCAGGTATCACTACACATTCATTCATGTGCGACATCTTTCGCTCACTAGTCGAAGATATCAAAATACTAATTGAAAGATTACTTAAGATAAACCTGCAACGATTGGAAACTTAAGTCAGCAGGACTGCAGGCCAATAAGCGAGCAGACCAACACACGTACGTGTTAATTGTGTTGCTTGCCGCTTGTTTGATAATTCATAGCCTAGTGAAGGAAATAAATTATCTATATTTTTACTGGGATATAACTTTCAACAAATATAATGTATTAGATTAATCCACAATATATTTGTTGAATGTTGCTGTGTTACTTTGAACACATTTCACCACGGAGCATTTATTAAAGTGTAAAATATTTAACAACACATTCATAATGAAAATCAGCTTTCTTCAATGTTATTCTTTAATGAGAATTTGGGCAGAAACCACCAATATAAGATATTATAGAAAAAGATTTCATACTGATTTCAATAAAATACAACTTGTAATTAAAACCACAAATATTTAATAGATAAATATATCACCCTAGTTAGTCTTGACTCCACCAAAGTATTTGTTAAACGAAATTTGAGTTGACGTATTTTCAAACAAAATGAGTTTCACAAATGAATAAAAACTATAGTTAAAAGTTTATTACATATTTGATTGAAACAGTATGCAAATAGCTCTAATGGATTTTGAGTTATTATCCGGCAAGACAAAATTTGCATAATATTTAAAACTTTGTTTGAACATTATGAACAATATTAATAATAAAATATATAGAAGAAACATTATAACCAAGGTACAAATCGACGACCACCCTCTTGAGTACACATTTGGCCGCTCTTCTTCTAATAGATCTGAATTGCGTTATCATGTTTATCTGTAAGGTCGGAAGACCTTTGATCTAAATAGCCACAAACAGCTGTATTATTATGTGTAGGGGTCCCCTCATGATGAAATCACTACCTATTATTATTGACATATTGTTCAAATTGGTTGGGTTCTCAAGAAATAAAGATATGACTCACCGTTTAAAGTCTTGTTAAAAAAATAATGTCCTAGCATTTGATAATTACAAATTCTAGCACATAAATTTATAATGGTGGTCTAACCTTGAAATATCTAGGTTTATTTTGACACCACCTATGCTCATTATCTCAACTGAAGACGCTACAGCTATAACAAAAACTTTCCTCAGGCAAAATAATGATTTTCAAAAAATCTCGAGCCTATTGCAAATCTACATCCTTCTATCAAGATCAACTGTCTATAGTTTATGGGAAATGTGCATTTTGCAACATTTTAAAGCACTTCATTTAAACTCCCTCCAGACGCTAATCTGTGGACATCCTATCTGAAGAATGTTGTTAAGTTGATTTTAACAGGTTCGGATTTATCTAGAGATCAAAGCAAGATAATGTAAATTTATGAAATTTACTTATTTCTAGTATCTTCTTCCATTCTGCTTCCATACTTGATGTTGGGTTTTCGAACAGCACCAAGCTCAGATACATGTTCATCATAAATTTTAAATAATGTTCGGTGCAGCTGTTTCCTTTTCTTCCTGTTTTTGTATCTTTCTATTAGATTTGTAATGAACTCTTAACATATGTTCTAATACAACAAGAATGAGTTTCAGACAAGCAAGGAATGAGTGAATATTTTTATATTTACCTTAATATCTTTTAAACTAAGCGTTTTATTCTCTACATAGAGCCTTAGTATTTTATCTGCTAAATGTTCAGCTTGACTTTTGTAAAAGTATTTATTCAGATTAAGGTTTTCGCTTTATTTTATCAATAAAATTTCAGTGAAGCTCTATATAATATAATCTTTTGTCTGAACTTTAGGCTTAACAATTTGGAAGATAAAGGGGGATAAAGGGTAAAATTTTGAATTAATAAATTATTTACTATTTTAAACAACATAAAAATAAATCACATTTTTATTTTTATGTTGCTTTCATGTCATACATTACGTTGTGGGTGCACTTTAAAAAATAAAATTTATTTTCCATTTAAGTTTATAAATTAGTTTTACAATTTCATTTTCACTTTTCATAATGGGTGGAATTTGGTACAATTTTTAAGAGATTATTTTAAAAATATGAAAAAAATTACTTGCATTCCTCATTCTTCCATATTACAATATGCAATTGAAGAAAATTTTTAATTTTTTTATTTTTCATTTAATTCTGTAATTTGGCCCCCAAAATTTGCTGCTTGTTTTTCCTCTAAAGGTCAAGTGAGGCCCTACATGTCTTTTGTTTCAAAATTTTAGGTCGTTTAGTTTCTGAGTTAATGGGGGGAATAAGTGAATTTTTTGTTTTTTTTTATATCTTTTAAACAACTGCCCAGTCATGTGATATGTTAAATGCTGCGTTTGAATAAAATATATAGTATTTTTCATTTAATTCTAAAATTTGATGAAAATTCATCAATTCGCTCTTGTTTGATAATGACATAGCCTCTTGTCGAAACTATCATAGCAAAGTGAAAATAAAAGTGATATAAAAACTTCTGTTTTCCTTTCATTATGAATATGATCGAGTATCACAAAGTAACGGCTTCCACAAAGAATCTTTTTAACACCTTATTTAAAAAGTAAGAGAAAATATATTTCTTTTCCTAATAATTAGCCGTTTTGAATATATATTACATGATGCGTTTAATAAAAGCAAATTTTTTATTTACCGTTTAATTCTATAAATTACCCCCCAAAATTAATATTGGGGATTCCTCCTAATTGTTCCTATAAAGCCCTATATCTCTAATTTTTTTAAAAATTTTACGTCTTATAGTTCCGGGTGATAGTAAATTGTTATATATTTTTGTTAATATCTTTTAAACAGCTTATTAAATATGAAAAAAAATTGTATTAGTCATAATGAGCATTTTAATTTGATATATTACTTGATACGTTAGAAGCCATTTTAATTTTCTATTATCCATTTAAATCTGTAATTGGCTCCCAAAATTAAGATTAGGGGTTTCTATATCTCTATTTTTTCAAAAATTTTGTTTTATGGTTTCGGAGATAAGGTGGAAGAGGTAAATAAATGTTTGTACATTTTTGTTAATATCTTTTAAACTAATTATTTTTAAAATATGAATAAAATATATTTGTGTTCCTTAGAATGACTCCTTTCTTTTGATGTATTACATGATCCGTTTGAAATTTTTTTAATTTTCAATTATTCATTTAATCAGGAGTGACAATATAAGTGTTATTAAAGCACTAATTTATGCAATTATGCCCCTAGTTAAACTTCCTCGTATCTCCAGTAGTTCCCGAGATCGCAATGGTGAGGGTCTATTTTTTATTACCATATAGGTATATACATTTATAGTAATGTATGTTTATTATTTTTAATTTAACAATATCATACAATAATAAAAATGTATTTTCCAAACACTTGTGAAATAAAATGCTGATATCCTGTGCCATCTAAATTTTAGAACTGTTGCTACACAGGAAGTGAAACAATCTCTTTTTATCTATTTCGGTTTAGCCCGATGAAAGCTTATTCTCCAATTTTCCTTTGTCGATCCTACCTTCTGTTTTCATTGAAATCCTTTGGGAAACCGGACAGTCCACAACATTGCCTATTCGTTTTGAATGTATATTGAGAGGACAAGAAACAAATATGATATATGCATACTTATAAATAGATATACAGTGTTTTTATTTCAAAACTATCCACCCAAAATAACTTTTAAAATTTCTTTAAAAAAAGACAAAAAAACAAATTAATTTATATTAACGGCGTGGACACATTCTACACCTATCGACCACCCTGCAGTTTCAATCACTAAGCGGGGGTGAATATAACTTCTAAAAGTTTAAATACAAAGAGGTATCATGTGATATCTCTTGTTAAAGATCTCTTCCTGGTAAATTTTTTTGACATATCATTTTTTTAAACATTTTTTAAAATCAGATTATTTTTTACAGAGTAATGACCTAGAAACCCTTAAAAATTTTAAAAATTTAGTTGTAAATGAAAAACACATGAGTATAAGTAGCTATTTAGTGACATAAACAAGTGTGAATAAATCCTAAAACGTTTATGCGAAATATTTTGTGACTGTAAATGTAAACAATTTGTTATTAGTAGTGGTTTCGTTGTATACTGACCATCAAATTTCGACAATGGTTTATTCTTTACAAGAAAGAATTGAAATAATCTTTATGTATGCTAGATGTAATTCATAAATTTCAAGAAACTGGAAGTGTCATAAAATTGTCAAGAAACGTAGAGTTTTAACTGAATCTTCACATGTTGAGGTTTTAATTCATTTTGTCATGGATACTCAAACATCAACACTCAAATTCTCCATGTTAGCAAATATTTCCGTCGGCTATATGCATAAAACGTTATGCCCAAATAAATTATTTAATTCCAAAATACAGGTTTTAGAACAGCTTGCTAAGGATGGTTATGACAGAAGTGTAGAATTTTGAGAATTAATGACTCAAAGGGCAAATGCAGAATCTAATTTTATTAAAAATATTTGTTTTTCTCATGGAGCAGAATTTTTTTTTAAATGGATTTGGCAATGAACGTAATTGTCCTTTATTCATGGAGGAATATTTAACAAGGGAATTATATTTGGACTTGTTAGAAAATGTGATAAATCCATTTATAACCGAAACTTTAGAAAACCAACTAGATCAAGATGGAACTTTGTTGCCAGACGAAGAAAACCTATTTTTTCAAAAGGACGGAGCACATAATGCCTTGCCTGTACGAAATTGGCTTAATGAGACATTTCCACATAAATAGATTGAAAGAATGGGCACTGACCTAACGCACCCTAACTTTTTTTATGGGAACATCTAAAAACAGTAGTGTATAAAATTCAACCTCGCGATATTCCTGAAATTAGTCGGTGAATAGTGGACGAGTGTGAGCGGATTACACAATAAATTCATGAATTTGAGAGGCAACTATATCATTGTTTTACCAACAATGGCGGACATTTTGAACATCTAATTTAAGTACAAGGTAATTGTAATGCTAATACAAAATTAAGAATGTAAATACAATGTAAGTAATGATTATTTTAAATACAAAGTTTACAATGGCCTCTGCAAAAAATTATCTGATTTAAAAAAATATGTTTCAAACGATTGACAAAAAAGAGACCATTAAAAAGAGGTATAAATGATACCACTTTTGTTTAACGGTCACTAAATTTTTAATTGTGTATTTTAAGATATATTGACCAGCAACGCTTTATTTCCTTACCAAGCTTTTGAGAAAACTTTATTTTTTCCTTCATCAGTGTTTTAGATAGAAATTGGTTTTTAATACAATTTTTTTTGTCACACAAAACTACATGAATTTGACTAGTTCGTTATCACAGATTCACATTGTCTAATTCACTAGCCTTCAAGCTATTAAAATTGCGGTGGATGGGCCCTGCTGGAGTTCGCTGATCGGTTTTGATAGTAAGTGTGCATATACATTGCTCAGCTGTTGGACTTCCAATTTTTATTGATGTGTTTTATTTGTTCGTTAATATGTATTATTTCTACTATAAGTATTTTTTTGGATTTGACACACTTATCCAGGATAGAAACATCTTCTAAATTGATTCATGTACATGCGCTGTTAACGCAAATCTTTGTTTTTGTTCTTACTATCGCTTCTGTGTAATGCGATTCTACTTTGTCACCATTGTGACTTCTAGCCTACATAACTTGCTTCACAGTCATGACAGCTGATCTTGTATATTATGTTAGATTGGAAATCTATTGGTGTTAAGTCTTGCAATTTGGAGAAAAATGTTTTTACTGTTTTTAATTGGTACATGTCAATTTTCGTTCTTTTTGTTTTGAAAAAATGTACTAATTTTGGTGTTAAGATTTTTATATAAGGTAAACTATCATATATTATTTCTGGTTCTCTCTGAGTCACATCTGATTCTTCTGCTTGCAGTTAAGCTCCATTCATGCAATAGTCTTTTTATCATTCGCGTTGCATAACCATTTTCACTAAAAATGATTCTCGAGAAAATTTAACTGGGGAATTATATTTGGACTTATTAGAAAATATGATAAATCCCCTTATAACCGAAACCAAATAGATCAAGATTGAACCATGTTGCTAGACGAAGATAACCTATTTTTTCCTTGCCAGTACGAAATTGGCTTAATGAGACATCTCCACATAAACGGATTGGAAGAAGGGCTTTTTTTATCGGAATATCTAAAACCTGTGGTGTATAAAATTGAATCTAGCAATATTCCTGGACTTGGTAGTGGCAGAATAGTGGAGGAGTGTGAGCAGATTACACAAAAGATGCATCTGAAAGTGCGGGATGAATTCGAACTGCAACTTTACCATTGTTTCACTAATTTAAGTACAAGGTAATTGTGCGTAGTTGATATCAGATCACTGCGAATTACGATGGTAAAATCATCACGTTTCTGCAGAATCACTTCTGCCCTCTTCATATCGGTTCGCAGTTTTTCAGTTTTTGAGCTTTGAAAATGCCAAATGAGATATTGGCAAAACGTCAGGTAAAATGTTTTCAGAGCACAAACCAAGAAACGGATGTACACCGGTGACAACAAAGTAAATCATATATATTGTTATGACATAAATGTAGAGTGTATTAATATAGGTTCAAAGAATTAAAATTTAACCACAAATATTGCTAACCAGATATGAAATTTAGAGTATTTGAAATAGCAAAGACGAGCATGTTTATTCACAAGGAAAACATGACATTGTGATAATGAATATGATTAAATTGATTATTAAAAACCCTAAATATCATAAATCTAGTGGAAAAATAGAAAGCATACTTATAATTAAGTGCTAAAATCCAAAAGAAATTGTATTTTCAATAGTCAATATTACCAACCCAAAATATTAAATACTGGCTAGTCAACGACATCTTTATTATTATATTAGAATATAAATTAGTCATGAATATAAGTTAATATGATAGAACAGTGTTAAAAATCTCTAAATTTAAAATGAATATATCATGTCAAAAATTCAATATACCAAAATAGACAATAAATAACATTAATAGGATAAAATGTATGACATTCTTAAAGTAGGTAACAGAATCAATAGATAAATAAAGTTATAGGTAGATTGATAAAGATTAAGGGGGTAGAACACTCAAAATATAAATTCAAATGTAAAATGGCTATCGAGTATGAAAATTTTAAATATAAGATAGCAAAGGGATAGGAAAGGAGATGGTAAATACTTGCTAAAGATTAAACAGTAAAATGTGATAAAAAAGTAGGGCTCGAAAAGTTAAATAAACTTAAATTTTAGGGAAATAGAGAAAAAGAGTAAATTTCAGTTTTTTAAGAGATATTGACCATATAAAAAAAGTTTTCAAGAGTGTACAATATTATCAAAAGGAGTAGAACGACCAAAAGAATAGGTTTCAAAAGGAAATTGAAATGGAACTCAATTTAGAAATCAGTAAAGTCATAGAAAGTAGATTTTATAACCTAGAATTTCAAATCAAAATAACGAGACAAAAACTGAATGTGAATTAAGTGTAATATATCCATGAAACCAGTTTTTTGTGTGGATTTTAATGATGTCTAATACAAGGGGTTTAATAAAAATTTTATTTTCATAAAATATGTCAATAATGTAAATGTACGTCATAGTTGTCATTTGTTTTAAATTTATTATATATTATCTGTCAGAAAGTGGCAGAAGAACAGTCACAATCCATTGGTGAAGCAGTGCACATCGATAATTTTCTTTTGTTAAATTAATCAAGTGAGCTGTGAAAATAAACAATAGTTAAATTAACTCATTGACATTAGCGACATTTAAAATTGAAACTGAAAGTAACAATTGACATTTAAGCAGAAGTTTCAGTAAGGCGAACTATTAGCGCACGTGAGTTCCTTAATGGAATTATACGAGGGGAGTTTAAAATGAATAAAAATTAATCCAAGAAACATTTCAACGTTCAAATAAAAAAATTTCGTCAGTCAAAAAGATGAATTCTGAAGCAGAGTTTTACTACAAATAATAGACAATAAAAAGTAAGCAGCAGACAGAAAATATCACAGATAAATGATCTTGACTGGAGGAAGTTTAGAACACGCCCAGAGAACAGAGTGCAACCAGACACTTAAACAAAGTGAAAATAAGGTATTTACAAAAACAATGAATTTCAATAAAACTGATGTGTGTTTAATTTAAAATTTGTATATATGTTTATTTTTGTTGATGTTTATTATTTTGATGTTTGATGATTTAGAAGTAAGGTTTTAAATATAAATAAGTGATATAAGTAATTTTTTGATTAAATTAATAATGATTAATAGAGGAGATTTCAATAACAATGATATAGCAGAATTTATAAAGATTCTAATAACAGTTAGATAGAGTATATGTTTGATTATTTGATTGTTCATGATTTATATAGTTTATAATGTTAATGGTTGAAAGTGATTATAAAAATAAAATAGTATTGAAAATTTAATAGTTTCATTTCAAGTTCAATTGATTTAGTGAAAGATAAGATAAATATCACATAAAATAATAAAATTGAAACAATATAAAAACAAAACAATTAATTCATAAATGTAATAATACCCAGTCAAAATTACATAATCAATATTTCACAATATCATAACCATTTACAATTGGCTTAGCCCAACGTGGGACTAAGTGATATAGATGTAGATAATAAAATAAATTAATAAAATTCACACCATTACAATATATATATATATATATATATATATATATATATATATATATTGTAATGAAATATAGAGTGAGAGTAATGATATAGGTTTCAAGAATTAAAATTTAACTACTAATACTATATAACTAGACATTAAATTTAGGCTATTTGTAAAAGCAAAGCGAGCATGTTTGTTCACAAGGAAAACATATCATTGTGATGTTGTAGGTGAATAGAAATATTGTAAAAACCCTAAATATCATAGATTTAACAGGAAAAATAAAGGTATACTTATAATTGAGTGCTACAGTCCAAAATGATGACCATAAGTTCCAACATTCATTAACATCAAGTAAATCAGTAAAAATCTTCAATTTGTCCAATTCAAACACATCTTCATATCACAGTCATAGTAGCTAAAAATACAAAAGCATATTAGAATCAAATTTAAACAGGAATTAAAATTAAATTTTAGGAGACAGGATTAAAGATATCTAAATTTGAAAGTCAGGTACCATGTATAAAAAGTTAAAGGTCAAAACAGAAAATGAATCATATAAATGTGGAAAAATATATAAAATTCTTAAAATAGACAACAATTTGAACAGATAAATAGAGTTATAGTAAAATTGATAACGATTAAGGGGGTGGAACAGGCAAAAGTAAATCATAGAGTAAAACGGTTATCAGGTATTAACAAATTGTAACAATATAACAGTAGAGAGAAAGGAAACTAGTTAAAAATACTGGCAGAGATTCAAATAGTATAAGAATAGGTCAAGAACAGTTCAATAAACTAAAAATTTTGGGAAAATAAAGAAAGGTATCAAAGATCAGAATTTATTTAGAGTCCAGAACTAAATAAAATCATTTCAAAGAGTGTTAAGGTACATCAAAAGGTACAGAAAAGTTTAAAGAAAATATCCAGGAGAGTCATGTTAGAGAAAAATATTCAAGTTCAAAGAAAAATATCTACCTAGATTTCAATTGCAAAATACAAGACAAAATACAAGACTAAAACTGAATTGTAAGACAAGTTATATATATATATATATATATATATATATATATATATATATATATCATTCGCCTCTACGGGGAGGATTTCTTCCAACTCACCAAAACATACAGCAAACTTCTTATTCGAAAATCTCTGCTTCTTTGTGATCTTGTTTTCCTCAAATCTTGTAGAACTTATAACGTCATTCCAAATACTTTCAAACTAAAACATCACACCCCTTCACGTTCAGTTTCCAGTATTCTTAACAAAGCAAGTTTGGCCCTCTTACGAAATTCCATCCATTCAATCAGATATCAACTTGACCAAACCAACCGAAATTTGTATCACTGTTATTCATCATTACATACTTTCAATCCTCATCCAATTCTGTGGGACAATTTTAATCGCATTTCGAGCGATAAAGCCGAACACCTGGCCCAAAAGAAAACAGTCACTCAAAAACTTAAGCTAACACGACTTATTACAAAACAACAACCCACTGTCACCTCACCCCCTCAGACGACCGTCCATAACTTTTCTGACTTCCCCTTAGACTCTACCAGTTTACACGTCCTATCCAAAGGTTTCAATTTCGCAGTGACGCCGAAAATTATCCCAACTGAAAGAATCATTTCTCAAGTTGAGGTAGCTTTGGTTGAACTAACAGATATTGAGGCTGAAGATACTCGTCAAGACATTGCTAGAGTACTCCGCACATCAAAGCCACCAAAATCAAACCTAACTCCTAACGAAAGACATGCACTAAAACAAATACGTAACAACGATGACATAACTATTCTCAATACTAAGGACTATGTTCACAAGATGAATTCCCTACTCCACACTGCAGACTACGAAATAATGAACACTAATCCTACTACTTACTTAGAGAAAAAGACTAAGGAAATCATCAACAGGACACAGCTTCCTCTTGACGTTAAAAAGGTCATCATTCCTCGTGAAAAGTCTTCTAAAATTCCGAAAATTTACGGACTACCCAAAATTCATAAGCCGGACATTCCTCTTAGGCCCATTGTCAGTTCGGTACAATCCCCGACCCAAGAATTAGCCCGGTACTTAGCCAAAACCCTTCAACCTCTAGCCGAGCAAGCATCCTCGTACGTAAAGAACTCTTCCTCCTTCCTAGATATCCTAAGTGGTTACAGAATTTCAGAAAATGACATCCTAGTTAGCTTCGATGTTGTATCTCTTTTCACCAATGTCCCCATTTCAGAAACGTTAGATATTCTAAAAACAAAATACAATATCTCTTCTGACATCATCAAACTTGTATAACACTGTTCCTCTAACACTTATTTTTCATTTCAAAACACTCTGTTCAAACAAGTCCGTGGGGCCCCCATGGGTTCACCTCTTTCTCCAGTGCTTGCTAACATTTTCATGGAACAAATCGAAACCCAGGCCCTAAACTCGTCTAATTTAAAACCTTCCTGTTGGCTTAGATATGTAGATGATACTTTTGTCATTTGGCCTCATGGCAGAGATTCATTAGACTTCTTCCTACAACACCTCAATGGTATACATTCTAATATACAATTTACAATGGAAATCGAGTCCGATTCTTCTCTCCCGTTTCTTGATGTCCTCATAACAAAAACCAACAATGACAGATTCTCACATACCGTCTATAGAAAACCAACCCATACCAATCGATACTTAAATGCCCAATCACACCACCACCCTGCCCAATTAAGTTCTGTAATGAAATCTTTGACTCTCAGATCTATTCGCTTAACAGATATTGACAATAGACAAAACGAACTTAATAATCTTCAACAAATCCTTCGACAAAACGGTTATCATCCGGACCACATTGCGCGTATAATTCATCAATCTCAACAACCCCCAATCACACCAACCCCGTCAGAAACAGAACAACAACATCAAAAAGCCGTACTTCCATACATTCGAGGAGTCACTGACAAAATAGCACGGATTTTACAAAGACATCAAATAAAGACTATCTTCAACACCACTCAAACTATAGGCAACTTAACCGGTAACCCCAAAGACAAAGTACCTAACGAGGATCGAGGAGTTTACGAAATCTCATGTCGCGATTGCCCACAAAGCTATATCGGTCGTACCAACAGGCGCGTTAACCATCGAGTATATGAACACTCTCTGTCAGTTCGTAAAAAAGATCCGACTTCAGTTCTCGCGCATCACCATATCCAAACAGGGCACTCTATCAACTTCGAGGACAGTAGGACTATCATATCTCTCAATTCTCTTAGGGCATCCACTATTCGCGAAGCCATCGAAATAGAAAAAAGACCTCTCTGTCTAAATAGACGCGATGACAGTACTCGCCTTCCCACAGCTTGGACATCCGTAATTGCCAGATTAAACAAAGCAGACACGCCCACCAATACCCAACCAAACACAACACAGCCTCATCACGTGACATCTTCTTCTAACCCAGCGCTACCTATAAATAAAAGAAGCAGAGCAGACTCAAATTCAGTTCAGTTACCTAGTGACTCTTGGGGAGTAGGCAGATTGAGGCCCCGAGTTCGATCTAGGCTCTGAAACTCTTTTTCACTTTTGTCTCTTGATAATGGCTCCAAAGCAAGAGTCGAAACGTCGAGTATTCAATAAATTCAGACGCGGTTCTCACCCGGAACTTAGCTTAGTTCATATATATATATATATATATATATATATATATATATATATATATCAATAAAACCAGTATTTTTCCTAGATTTTAATGATACACAATACAAAGGGTTTAATTTAAAAAACTTATTTCAATAATTATGTCAATATCAATTAATTGTCAAAATTTCAAATGTTTACCAAATTTTATATAAATTACCTGTCATCTTGTGACAATTGTCCAGTCTTTTTCCATCAATCCAACAATGTACATGGACCCACAGTTGTTTAAAAATATCAAGTAACCTGTAAAATTGTGTATTTTCAAACAAAAGTACAACGTAATTTATGGGCCTAAATCGCCATATTGAATAAACTAAACTGAAGTGAAGTGACAATTCAAATCCGAAATAAAACGAAGCCAAACCAAATCATGAGACCAAGAATTCCTAAACTCGATCTTATACAAGGATAGTTCACGATAATATATGACAAAGTAATTTTAAAATTGCAAATGCAAATTTGAAGTAAAAGTTCATCAGTAAATAGGATGAATGTGGCGCAGAAAATAACTACAAATAAATCACAATAAAAAAGTTGCAGCGGTAAAAATATCAAACCATCTAAGATATTTACCGATGATCCAGTAGCGGAGCTTGGAGCAAAAGAACACGACCCTAAGGAGAGAAGTTTTATTAGCCGGACGTTTTAAAAGTGAAAAAGGTATGTATTGAAAAACTGTTTAGAAAATAAAAACACTGATAAATGTGTCTTATTTGAATTTGTATATATGTTTAATTAATTTGTAAGGTATTGTTTGATAATGTGATGATTTAATAGTTAGTGTATATAATATAAAATAAGTAATATGGGTAATTTCTAATATTGGAAATTCCACATTTCTGAACAATAATTTAAATAGAAATTGCAATTAAAATAATTGTATTAAAATAATCAAAGTTTTAAAGAAATAAATACTTTTAGTTCAAAATTAATCAAGAACATATGTAATTTAAAAATGATAATTATTGCTGAATGAATTTAAAACAAAAAGTATAATTAAAATCAAAACATTTCATTCATTCAAATAAATTAAAAAAACATCATTATAATTGTCACACAACGTAAAAAAACTAAGAAAAAATAAAAAGATAAAATATATTTAATAAATAAATAAAATAACAATAAATTAAAATTCATTATATATATATATATATATATATATATATATATATAAATGATGACGTTTCGTCTATGTTTTTGGCCTTTGTCAAATCTATTCTAAAACTGGTAAAATTATTGATAAATTTACGAAATTATAGAATTATGATTTTGACTTACCTACAGCGTTAGTTTTTGTGAAGTCATAATTTTTTCTGGTAAACATTTTATATTTTTCACTTCACACAAAACTAAAAACCAACATTGTGTGTCCTTTCAGAGACAACGGTAGAAACTAATCCAAAATGACCTGTTTGTTCTTTGACAGATGATTTTTGGGGGGTATATTAAATGTTTACTTGCAAAAGTCAGTTTATTTCAGTTTTAAGTGTCGGTTATGCTTCTGGGACTTGTACTTGTAACACACTAATAGGTATCTGAATGCAGATTCCCATCACCAGCCCTCGCAAAGACAGGGAGTTGCCAATACACTAGTTTCGAGATCACTAAAGCTCACCGATGACAAGACCAAAGAGCAAGAACGAAAGAAAATTTCTACTGCTCTTCAACAAAACGGATATACACACCATACAATCAAACAAGCAATAGAACACAACAGGAGACAGGATACACAACTGAAACAAAAGGAAGATTTTGCTGAAAAAACAAGAACCATCCTACCGTACATCAAGGGAACAATGGACAGAATCGGCCGAAATCTACGAAAACAAAACATAACTACCGCGTATAAACCACACCAAACCATAGGACCAAGTTTGATAAATCCAAAACCAAAAATCAAATTAGAAAATCAGGATGTCTATAGTATTGCGTGTGAAACCTGTGACAAAAGGTACATCGGCCAAACAAACAGAATAATCTGCTAGATTAGAAGAGCAGTTTCAACAACAACTACAGACGGATCACAAAACAAATTTTAGCAGCTGCAAACAAATAGCCAACACAACAAATTATAAAACAAGGATTGTACGAGAGGCAATTGAAATCGAAAAAGCAGGACAACTGAACCGAAGAGATGACGCCCTGCACCTTTCCAATACTCGGAAAACAGTAGTCAAATTTTGCAAAACCGATCCCACAATACACACCGCGGAAGTGACAACTGGTCATGTGACCCATTTGACAGCGGGGGGGAGGGGAGTCAACTACAACCAAGGAGCGTCGCTACAACCTCCGACAAAGGCATATAAATAGTAGGTGCGGACACAGGAACTCTCAGTCTGTTACCTGACAATGCACTGAAAATGCCAAGTGAGATCTTGGCTAAACATCTGCAAGATTCAAGCATGAATTAAACTCACGAAAGGATGTGCTCACGGATGAATACTTTTTCATATATATATATATATATATATATATATATATTAAATTACTTCCTTGTAAATCATCATTTTTCGTTCTGGCACTTCGTTACCCGAATTGGTAACTAAAACTAGGCCTCTTATGCCTGGAAATGCTAATTAGTAAAGATTCAGTGAAAACTGTTCAAAGACGATTTGGGTGGGTTAAAAACTGTAAGGTTGATATGTATTTTTTTACTTACAAAATATGTTTCAAATTAGTAGGCGCTACTTAAATTTGAATATTGCAAACTCTCGTAAAAAGTATCCTTTGTTACACTGAAAACATTGTTTTATTGCATAACATTGTCTAGTAAGATAGAATGTGTGGTCTTTGTTATATAAATCATATTATAGTTCACAAATGGTCAGTTGGGCAATATTTTACTTGCAAATAAACAGTTGCTGTATAGTACTGATAATCTCAAAATATTACCAATATTAAGATGAAATAACATTCGTAGAATTTGATAGAATGAGAGAAACTAACTCATACCTAAATATATCAAACTAAATAACAACTTGGCAAGAAAGCCCAAATATTGTAACCAATTAATATTTTCGTTTAGAATATAATTCAAAGCGAAGAAGAATTTCTGTAAAACACGAGGGAGATTATTCACAATAGAAAATGCTTCTAGCCGAATTAATATATGTAGGAAACATAATATAAGTTGTAGATAAAAAGTTTTATTCTTTGATAACAAATAAGTAAATTTACATGACGTATGATAAAAAATAATATTTGCCACATATAACGTTCAAACATACCTAAGTTGTGCCAAAGTAGTATTTGAAGGAAGATTAAAAGGAAAAGTATGCCAATCACGATTGTTCACTGTATATCATTGATTAAAATACAAACCAGAACAAGACATAGATTTTAAATTATATAAAAATTCAATAAATAAATTTGTTAACTATATATGGAATTTAACGGCTAACATAGCACCACGAATTGCGACAAGTATTATAGATATCTCATACAAACATATAACATTTTAGTTGAATCGGGGTTCGTATATTTTTACAGCGGTGTACATAAAACAATAAAGTCATCATTCCAGTCACAAAAGTATCTCACAAATGAAAACAAAAGGACATAAAAGACTATGTCGCAATTATAGTTAGATCAGATTTCATAGGAGACAGCGGATGAAGATTATATTTCTTTGAATCTACTGGGAGTGTCTGCTAAAGAAAGCACGTAGTCTTTTATGCCTGAAATGACAATATAGCTGTTGTAAACATTAAATTGTATGTCAGGAGGTTTACTGTTTATGACAATCATTAACATCTATATGTCCAATTGAGTTCATTTCATTTATGTTTTAATAAAATTTACAAAGCAATAAAACATACGAGGGTGCATTGTGGTCTGGCTAGAAAATGCCAAAACATTTAACTGCTAAATTAAAATTGTTGAAAAAAATGCAAAAATTGAAGACGTGAGATGTAAAGACCGACATCTAGAATGTTCGGGAAATGTAATTGCTGTTACCCGCAATTCCTAGGTTAGAAAGTCACGATGCAATTTCCAGGTCTTTACATCTCGCGTCTTCAAACTTAACGATATGTATCAAATACATAAAGAAGTGTTCGAGAGGACATTCAATTGTGGGAAGCGCAACTTATGATGGTTCCCTAACCAGAAACAATATATATTATACATATTGTCTTGCGTACAATAGAACAACACCTCGAATACAGTATATAATAGATAGAGCCTGAATTTGAAGCGTCGAGATATTGTGGGATTTATCTTAGTTACATTTGTCCTCTATATCTGACTGACAAAAATTGTAGAGAATCCATATCAACAGCTGTAAATACCTCATAAACTAGCTCCCGTAATCAAGCTTGGGTTATGTTAGAGCTGTAGCTATATGTTGAAGAATATTCAGGTAATTTACATACTACAGTAGAAGACAAAAGGACCCAGTTGTAAAGCGGGCTTTCTTCACACCGTGAATGACTTTGTCCTGGAAAAGGGTTTGCTCAGATATACTTGCAGCAGACTAAGCGGTTACCTACATGAGATGTTCGGATGTGAACTACGAGATTCAAGACAGCGTTCTTGAAGAGAAATCATACGCATGGACAACAATCGCGTGCTAAATGGAACAACTCTAACGAACGGTATGGACGCTGTGGTGTAAATTATACAGTTTATATATATATATATATATATATATATATATATATATATATATAGGTATGAGTTAGTTTCTCTCATTCTATCAAATTCTACGAATGTTATTTCATCTTAATATTGGTAATATTTTGAGATTATCAGTACTATACAGCAACTGTTTATTTGCAAGTAAAATATTGCCCAACTGACCATTTGTGAACTATAATATGATTTATATAACAAAGACCACAAATTCTATCTTACTAGACACTGTTATGCAATAAAACAATGTTTTCAGTGTAACAAAGGATACTTTTTACGAGAGTTTGCAATATTCAAATTTAAGTAGCGCCTCCTAATTTGAAACATATTTTGTAAGTAAAAAAATACATATAAACCTTACAGTTTTTAACCCATCCAAATCGTCTTTGAACAGTTTTGACTGAATCTTTACTAATTAGCATTTCCAGGCATAAGAGGCCTAGTTTTAGTTACCAATTCGGGTAACGAAGTGCCAGAACGAAAAATGATGATTTACAAGGAAGTAATTTAAAATATATATATATATATATATATATATATATATATATATATATATATATATATATATGAAAAAGTATTCATCCGTGAGCACATCCTTTCGTGAGTTTAATTCATGCTTGAATCTTGCAGATCTTTAGCCAAGATCTCACTTGGCATTTTCAGTGCATTGTCAGGTAACAGACTGAGAGTTCCTGTGTCCGCGCTCACTATTTATATGCCTTTGTCGGAGGTTGTAGCGACGCTCCTTGGTTGTAGTTGGCTCCCCTCCCCTCCGCTGTCAAATGGGTCACATGACCAGTTGTCACTTCCGCTGTGTGTATTGTGGGATCGGTTTTGCAAAATTTGACTACTGTTTTCCGAGTATTGGAAAGGTGCAGGGCGTCATCTCTTCGGTTCAGTTGTCCTGCTTTTTCGATTTCAATTGCCTCTCGTACAATCCTTGTTTTATAATTTGTTGTGTTGGCTATTTGTTTGCAGCTGCTAAAATTTGTTTTGTGATCCGTCTGTAGTTGTTGTTGAAACTGCTCTTCTAATCTAGCAGATTATGCTGTTTGTTTGGCCGATGTACCTTTTGTCACAGGTTTCACACGCAATACTATAGACATCCTGATTTTCTAATTTGATTTTTGGTTTTGGATTTATCAAACTTGGTCCTATGGTTTGGTGTGATTTATACGCGGTATGGACGCTGTGGTGTAAATTATACAGTTTATATATATATATATATATATATATATATATATATATATATATGTTCTGAGAGGCTTCCGCGGTCATTATTATGAACTAAGCTAGGTTCCGGGTGAGAACCGCGTCTGAATTTATTGAATACTCGACGTTTCGACTCCTGCTTTGGAGCCATTATCAAGAGACAAAAGTGAAAAAGAGTTTCAGAGTCTAGATCGAACTCGGGGCCTCAATCTGCCTACTCCCCAAGAGTCACTAGGTAACTGAACTGAATTTGAGTCTGCTCTGCTTCTTTTATTTATAGGTAGCGCTGGGTTCGAAGAAGATGTCACGTGATGAGGCTGTGTTGTGATTGGTTGGGTATTGGTGGGCGACTTATTACAAAACAACAACCCACTGTCACCTCACCCCCTCAGACGACCGTCCATAACTTTTCGGACTTCCCCTTAGACTCTACCAGTTTATACGTCCTATCCAAAGGTTTCAATTTCGCAGTGACGCCGAAAACTATCCCAACTGAAAGAATCATTTCTCAAGTTGAGGTAGCTTTGGTTGAACTAACAGATATTGAGGCTGAAGATACTCGTCAAGACATTGCTAGAATACTCCGCACATCAAAGCCACCAAAATCAAACCTAACTTCTAACGAAAGACATGCACTAAAACAACTACGTAACAACGATGACATAACTATTCTTCCTGCCGACAAAGGTAACGCGACTGTTCTTCTCAATACTAAGGACTATGTTCACAAGATGAATTCCCTACTCCACACTGCAGACTACGAAATAATGAACAATAATCCTACTACTTACTTAGAGAAAAAAACTAAGGAAATCATCAACAGGACACAACTTCCTCTTGACGTTAAAAACATCATCATTCCTCGTGAAAAGTCTTCTAAAATTCCGAAAATTTACGGACTACCCAAAATTCATAAGCCGGACATTCCTCTTAGGCCCATTGTCAGTTCGGTACAATCCCCGACCCAAGAATTAGCCCGGTACTTAGCCAAAACCCTTCAACCTCTAGCCGAGCAAGCTTCCTCGTACGTAAAGAACTCTTCTTCCTTCCTAGATATCCTAAGGGGTTACAGAATTTCAGAAAATGACATCCTAGTTAGCTTCGATGTTGTATCTCTTTTCACCAATGTCCCCATTTCAGAAACGTTAGATATTCTAAAAACAAAATACAATATCTCTTCTGACATCATCAAACTTGTGCAACACTGTTCCTCTAACACTTATTTTTCATTTCAAAACACTCTGTTCAAACAAGTCCGTGGGGCCCCCATGGGTTCACCTCTTTCTCCAGTGCTTGCTAACATTTTCATGGAACAAATCGAAACCCAGGCCCTAAACTCGTCTAATTTAAAACCTTCCTGTTGGCTTAGATATGTAGATGATACTTTTGTCATTTGGCCTCATGGCAGAAATTCATTAGACTTCTTCCTACAACATCTCAATGGTATACATTCTAATATACAATTTACAATGGAAATCGAGTCCGACGATTCTTCTCTCTTCTCTCTTCTTGATGTCCTCATAACAAAAACCAACAATGACAGATTCTCACATACCGTCTATAGAAAACCAACCCATACCAATCGATACTTAAATGCCCAATCACACCACCACCCTGCCCAATTGAGTTCTGTAATGAAATCTTTGACTCTCAGATCTATTCGTTTAACAGATATTGACAATAGACAAAACGAACTTCATAATCTTCAACAAATCCTTCGACAAAACGGTTATCATCCGGACCACATTGCGCGTATAATTCATCAATGTCAACAACCCCCAATCACACCAACCCCGTCAGAAACAGAACAACAACATCAAAAAGCCATACTTCCATACATTCGAGGAGTCACTGACAAAATAGCACGAATTTTACAAAGACATCAAATAAAGACTATCTTCAACACCACTCAAACTATAGGCAACTTAACCGGTAACCCCAAAGACAAAGTACCTAACGAGGATCGAGGAGTTTACGAAATCTCATGTCGCGATTGCCCACAAAGCTACATCGGTCGTACCAACAGGCGCGTTAACCATCGAGTATATGAACACTCTCTGTCAGTTCGTAAAAAAGATCCGACTTCAGCTCTCGCGCATCACCATATCCAAACAGGGCACTCTATCAACTTCGAGGACAGTAGGACTATCATATCTCTCAATTCTCTTAGGGCATCCACTATTCGCGAAGCCATCGAAATAGAAAAAAGACCTCTCTGTCTAAATAGACGCGATGACAGTACTCGCCTTCCCACAGCTTGGACCTCCGTAATTGCCAGATTAAACAAAGCAGACACGCCCACCAATACCCAACCAATCACAACACAGCCTCATCACGTGACATCTTCTTCGAACCCAGCGCTACCTATAAATAAAAGAAGCAGAGCAGACTCAAATTCAGTTCAGTTACCTAGTGACTCTTGGGGAGTAGGCAGATTGAGACCCCGAGTTCGATCTAGACTCTGAAACTCTTTTTCACTTTTGTCTCTTGATAATGGCTCCAAAGCAGGAGTCGAAACGTCGAGTATTCAATAAATTCAGACGCGGTTCTCACCCGGAACCTAGCTTAGTTCATATATATATATATATATATATATATATATATATATATATATATATATATTAACAGTTAACACACGGCGAGGTGTCAACTACGCCCGCGCCGCTGAAGACGTCTGCCGAAGTTACAGAGAAAACGTTCGGAAGAATTTCAAATAGACCACAGCTGAATAGCCCAGAAACATACAGTGTATCTATTGACACCGACATTAAAAGCGTACATACATTGATATTAAAATTAGCTTTTCTATTTTCCTTCATTATCTTATTTCCATTCTACAATATAAATAACTAATATAATATATTTATTAGTATTTTTCATATAGAACGTTCTTAATTGTATGACTACCAAATTATAACTTTATTCATGCAGTAAATAATCATCATGTCCAGTTTCTGTTTAGACAGTTTTGTTTCATCCGATTTCTGGTCTGTACTTAAGTGGGGAAATTGAGCGTTCTACTATCTTCCATTCTTAAAACGCTTAAATTCCATTTTGTTACATATTCTTCTAATGCCATTGTTATTTTTCTAACGCTCAGTTCTGCGATTTATCTTATTTTCCTTTCAGACATTTTGCAGTAATGTGCGATTTATGGTTCCTATTAACAACTGGAACTTTGTAGTTTTGCTTCTAGGTCGTGTCATTATTCACACAAGAAATTTCGTATCCCAAGGAAGGCCCAAATCTAATTTGATCGTATTGTTTCGTTTGGAAGTTAAAAAGTAAATTTTGAGAATTTGGCTATCATAACGAATTAGAATAGCGACCACTGAACCCTTGGTTCAGAAAGGACAAAAAGAAACTGGAAGTAAAATTAATACCAGTAAACAATCAACATTAAGAGCAAAGCTAATGTTGCATTCATTATTACTCTGTCTGTAGTTAGTTTATATTGTTATTTTTCATTTTATATTTCAAACGTTATACATTTTGTACAAGTTAAATAAATCTTTTTTAAAAACTCAATTTTGAAAAGTGTGATATAACAAATTGGCGCAGTCAGTAGGATCCGTCAACGTTACTAGAACACGAGCTTAATTCTAACTGGTAGCGGCGGATTCCTATTCCTCAACGGAGCAAAGAACCTGGAAGAAGTCCCAAGTGCGATAACAAGGAGAACACGGATCTTCCAATGTTCCTGTTGACGTGAGTAGTAGTGAATCGTCTAACGTTTAAGGTTTTAACAATTTATTTAATTGATTTTATTGATATATTTGATAATTTGATTTTTATTTGATTGATTATTTTTTTTATTTGGTAATCTTGATATATTATTTTGAATTGATTTATTATTTGATTATTTGAATTGAAACATTTATTTGACATATTCGGATTTACGTTTACATATTTATTTTATTACTCCATTCTTTACTGTTCTATTATCCAAAATATCGTTTATTCCCCATTTACATACACTCTATTAATATTTTTACTTTTTATACAATCCCTCGTTTGTTTTATTTTTTTTCTTTCAACTTGTGTACATATTTTAAATCTAACAAATCACAATAGCACAAGCAACAAACAACGTTGTTTCCGATGAAACCGAAAAATACCGGTTATCGGAAATATTTTCAATCATTCCCGAATTTGAGGGAGACCAAATCTCCTTGGCCACCTTCATACATGCTTGTAATTGTGCTTACAACATGTCTACCGCGGATCAAAAATATCTATTAGTGATCCACATTAAAAATAAATTAAGAGGCAAAGCGGCGCAGTTAATAAACTCTAGAAACCCTGCGTCGTACCTTGAGATTAAACAGCTTCTCACGCTACACTTCGGAGATTCTCGTGATCTCTCTTCATTAATTCACGATCTCCAACGGTTAAAACAACTAGCCAATGAGTCTCCCCTGACATTTTACAACAGACTTCAGGTCTTGAGTGCGAAAATGCACTCATGCATTCAAAAATCAGGAAATTAAAGCAATGAGCAAAAATATGCTCAGACTACACTTGTTGATACCATGGTTCTAAACACGCTCCTTACAGGATTAGAACCACGTCTAGGCCAAATAATTCGTGCCAGCAATCCCAAAGACCTTCTGGAGGCACATTGTCGCATAAGAAGAGAGCTTCAGTTGTCTTACTTCGAGGAACAGAAGATAAACAAATCTGCCCCACCTAAACCCTCATTTCCGGCTAGGAAACCAAGTCAGCCACCCAAATGTTTAAATTGTGGACGATTAGGCCACATATCCACAGACTGTCGTTTAAGATACCAAAATAATCCTCAGTCCTCAACTCAAAATTTCCTACCAAATTTCGTAGGGCCAAATCAATTTTCGAGGCCAAATCCAACCACAAATAATACCAACCATCAAGGTCCACCATTTCGACCGACGAACTTTCAAAGATACCCGTTCAAACCAAATCAGTTCCGACCGTCTGTAATACAGACAAACCCTCACTATCGTCCAGAAAGGACACGTCATTTTAACCACCATCAAAATGGTGAATATTCTCAACATCCTGAAAACGATTACGGTTATTATACTGATAATAACCAACACTATTTTGACGATATCGGTCAAAATTATGTAAGCCCCGACTTCGAAGAAATACCCGACGATACCCCCATTGAACCTTTCAATACCGACGAATACCAGGATTTTCTAGCTCTGCCGAGCCTAGATCAGACCCCGATTCGACAACTACCATTTCCGAAGTCCAAACCCAAATCCAGAATCTGAATCTGGAAGATTTCACCCAAATGCGAATTTCCCGGAACAAGCATTTCTCTAAGTCCTCTTTTAACGGTAAACTCTAAAAATCTTTACTACATTCACGACGCTTCCGGAAAGTTCAAACTTCTCATTGATACCGGTGCTGGTATCTCCATTTTTAAAGAAAATACCGTCAAAAATTTCCGTCAACGATTTCCCGAAAAAGTGACAATCCAAGGTATTACGCACGAGAAAATCCCGATTTCAGAATCCACCCTTATTCCATTTGCCTTAGGTAACCCCCATAAGGTTTTTATCTACAATATAGATATTGAGTTTGATGGAATATTAGGTTAGGTCTTGATTTTCTTGAGCATTACGAATGTATTGTTGACTTAAAATCAAAACAGTTAATAACGAACTTCAAAACTATCCCTCTACATAAAGTCCCCGATCACGATCAAACTAAAACACAACCGACAGACACTCCCAATACTAAAATAGCAAATTGTAATCATAACAATCAAATAACTATTCCAGCAAGAACCGAACAAATTTTCAAACTCAAGTGCGACCTTTTTAATACTGATGCAATATTACCGACACAAGTAATTGACAAAGTACGACTTCCCAACGCAGTTGTACGGGTTAATTCAAAGGGAGAATTTCTGACCTCAATAATAAACGCGAACGCGATGCCTAAAACTGTTAATTTTTTCGATCTTCACTTAGAACCCCTTGACCATTCACACCCTCTCCTAAATTTAAATACACAAGAATACACAGACTCTCTAAACTTGGACAGAAACTTAACTATCAGGGAACAAATTCGTACAGAACACCTTAATGACGAAGAGCGAGAACTTATCACGAACCTCTGTTTAGAATTCGAAGATATTTTCTACCTCGAAGGCGATGTTTTGTCTTTTACCAACGCAGTAAAACATTCAATTGACACCAATAATGCCAAGCCCGTTTTCAAAAAATCTTACAGATATCCTCAAGTCCATAAGGAGGAAGTGAAAACGCAAATTGCCAAAATGCTTGATCAAGGCATAATCAGGCACTCTTCTTCTCCTTGGTCCTCCCCCGTATGGGTCGTCCCTAAGAAACTCGATGCTTCTGGTAAGCAAAAGTGGCGAGTTGTTATCGACTATAGGAAGTTAAACGAACTAACTGTAGACGATAAATATCCTCTGCCCAACATTTCTGATCTCCTCGATCAACTTGGTAAGTGTCAATACTTTTCGACACTGGATCTCGCTTCCGGGTTCCACCAGTTGGAAATCCTTGAGGAAGACATTCCCAAGACCGGTTTCTCTGTTGACAATGGCCATTACGAATTCGTTCGTATGCCATTTGGTCTGAAAAATGCACCTTCTACCTTTCAGAGGGTCATGGACAACATTCTTCTGGGCATCCAGAATGAACGTTGCCTTGTTTACATGGATGACATTATCGTTTATTCACCAACCATCCATGAGCATATGTCCCGTTTGACAGAAGTCTTTAAGCGTCTTAGACAGTCAAACTTGAAAATTCAACCTGACAAGTGTGAGGTTCTCCGTAAGGAAGTTGCTTACCTAGGTCATCTGATCACCCAAGAAGGAGTAAAACCAAACCCTTCAAAGGTTGAATGCATCCAGAATTTTCCTCAACCCCAAACTCCTAAAGATGTTAAATTTTTCTTGGTCTCGCCGGTTATTACCGACGTTTTATCCCCAATTTCGCCAAGATCTCAAAGCCCCTAACGAAACTCCTGCAGAAAGATGTCAAATTCATCTTCGACGCAGATTGCAAGTCTTCCTTCAACGAACTGAAGCCAGCCCTTGTATCTGACCCTATCTTGATCTACCCAAACTTCGAAGAACCATTCCTGCTCACTACTGATGCTAGTGCTTTTGCAATTGGAGCGGTTCTATCACAAGGCCCTGTAGGAAAAGATCTTCCTATAGCATATGCTTCCCGTACACTCTGCGCTGCAGAAACTCGATATTCCACTATCGAACGGGAACTGCTAGCCATTGTTTGGGCGGTCAAGCACTACAGACCGTATCTTTTTGGGAGAAAGTTTACACTCCTGTGTGATCACCGTCCGCTTACTTGGCTCTTTTCGATCAAAGACCCTGGCAGTCGTCTAGCCAGATGGCGCCTCAAGCTAGAGGAGTATAACTATAAAATCGAATACAAGCCCGGCAAGGTAAACTTGAACGCAGACGCTCTTTCCCGTATCAAAATTAATCACTTCAAACAATGCACCGACTTTCTTTCAAAGATAAAAATTTTCGCCAATAACGAAACCGACCCAAAACAACCCGATCCAGGTACTAGTTACGATAACTCCGACGACTCCGACAACGATCAAGAACGCGATGATCATGACGAACGCATGACAACAGAATTTAATAGATTTGTTCAATTGTATAAAACCGAGTCGATAATCGACTATTCAAAAATAGAAATTTCTAACGCCCAACTTCTAGACAAATCTCACAAACGAATAGTCACTTTCTTCTGGCAAAATAAACTTAATGACTTGCATGACAAAATCATCGAAGATATTTTCGAAGAACACCCAAACTTCACTACTGACACGCTAAACGTTCTAGCCAGCAAAACTGTAAGGCATAGAAAATATTTAATTGTCCCTTTACCCTTTGATCCTGGAACAGTTGTTGCACATCTTTTCAACATTCTCTATAACAACCAAGACCAGTTCGACGAATCCGAAACTTTTTGCATTGAAAACAACGTAGAACTACCGATTCTTGAAACACTATCCTTTATACTTGCAGAAAAAGACGTAAAACTTAAAATTTGTCAAAATATTGTGACAACCCCTTCTCAAGACGAGATTCCCGTTATACTGCAGCAGTACTTTTATGCGTCGGAGACCATCCGACGCATAAAAGAAAAGTATAATTGGACTGGACTAATCAAAAGTGTAGAGCAATTTATTAAGTCCTGCGAAACTTGCCAAAAGGTAAAGTTCTGTAGAAAAAACTTAAGTGCTCCTTTTGTCATAACTGAAACACCAAAAACTCCCTTCGAACGTATCAACATTGATATTTTCGAATATCCAACCAGAAACTACGCACTGACTATTAGGGATGAACTCACCAAATTTACTCAGGCTTACCCAATTGGTGACAAAACAGCTAAAACTGTAGTAAACACCCTCCTAATATTGTTCCAACATTACGGTACACCTCTTCGCATCCATTGTGATTATGCACGTGAATTTGATAACACTCTCATAAGGGACCTGTGCGAACTATCTGATATAAAACTTTCCTTTTCAAGTGTCCACCATCCCGAATCCAATGGTTCTATCGAAAGGTTTCACGCGACGTTAGCGGAAATGATAAGGGCAAATACCTCTGATCATCCGGACGAACATCCATTCAACGTCCTCCCTTACGCAGTTATCTGTTACAACAACACTAAAAACAAGACTACTGGTTTCACGCCCTACGAACTCATCTTTGGGCACACTTCTAGTAGACCCCCCGAAACAATATACGATCAGGAAAAACTCATTTCCAAATATGTTAGGGACCTTAACAACAGAATGAACTACTATTATAGACTTGCCCGCGCAAAAACCGACCAACAAAAACAAAAATCTAAAGTTAGATTTGACAAACATGTTTCGACTAACCAACCAGAATACAAAGTAGGCGACAAAGTTTACGTGAAAGAGTCTCAGATTAAAAGCAAATCTGAAAACAAATTCAATGGACCTTGTGAAATCACCGCGATTAGAAAAAACTCTGCCACAGTTATAAACTTACAGACTAACCAAATTAGTAGAATTAACTTTGACAGACTAAAACCATATTTTGAATGAATCCCTTCTTTTCAGATTCTGTGGACTGTTTTCAGTCGTGCACCTCCAACAATACTCTCTTACACCCGTTAACAATACAATAGGAGTTTTCTTCCATGAAGAAGGCACAATTAAAATTTCAAACGACATATGGTCACTTCTTGCCTTCAAAGACCTCAGCCCTTTCAGAGGTGCTATTTCAAATAACGACGCCATACTAATCCAAATTTTAGAGACAATCAACGAAAACACAACTAATACGAAATCATTTAAACCAAAAATACAAACACATGTTAGCCTCTTGAAACAAATTTCTAAATCCGTTAACTCTAAATATGCAGACATCTTCGCTGACACTCAAACTTACCCTACTAACAGAAGAAAACGCGGACTTATTAACGGACTGGGATCAGTTTGGAAAGCTATTTCAGGAAACTTAGACCCAACAGATGGTGAATACATTAATGACTGTATAACTAAAATTACTAAAGACCAACACCAAATTCAGGACTTAGTAAAGAAACAAATATCTGTAACAACCTCAGTCATTACGAGCCTCAACAAAACTTTACAAAAATTTCAATCAGAGGAGAAATTATTCTCGAAAACATTGAAAAAATAAGGCAGTCAATTTTATACATTTCAAATGATCTTGATTTTCATGAATTTCAAATCAATATCTTTGATCTGTGTGAAAGCCTAATGGAGAGTTACATATTTATCGAAAACACTCTCGATGATGTTTTAACTGCAGTCTCTTTCGCCCGCTTAAAAATTTTACATTGTTCGATCATAACCCCAGTAGAATTTGGTCGATTCCCTTCAAAAGATTTCTCAATCACTACATGAAAATAATTTACCACTTCCTACTTACAGTTCAAATGTTGCTCAGTACATTGATTTGATAGAATTGGAAGCTTTTCAAATCAACACCAAAATCATTTTTGTACTCAAAATTCCTTTAGTTGATCCTGAGATTTACACCCTTTACCACCTTTATCCGATCCCAATTTTGGATTATCGAACAGGGTTTCATCATATACTTTCAATAAAGACAAAATTTATCGCGAGAGATGACGATTCGTTATTATACGCATCCTTCGAAGACCTGGGTGACTGCAAGCCTTTAACTAAACATCGTAAGATTTGTTCCAAAGCTATATCACATCCAATAGACAAAGATGCCATCTGCGAAGGTCAGCTTCTCAGACAGCCAGCCACACTTCCAGCAACCTGCAAAAGTTTGATATTATATGCAGCAGACTATAATATCCAAGATATTGACGTAAACTTTTGGTTGATCTCGATTTCAAGACCACTGGCCATCACCATCAAATGCAAAGGGCAAGATGTCGTGACACAAACCATATCGACAAATTCAGTGTTGCAAATCCAACCCGACTGCAATGCCTTTATCGACAACACAAGGGTCCAAGCTACAAGAACTTCTAAAAATGACCTAGATGTTGCCAACCATAAGCTCTCCCAATATTCTAAGAAACTGGAAAAGCTGATGGAACAACCACCCTTAGAAAAGCATTCGTCCTGGCTCACAATCACAACGACCACCTTAGTAGTAATTGTGATTATACTCCTCACAATGAAGTCAATCCAGAAGAGGTTCAAGAATACCACTAAACCAAGCTCCCCTGTCCAGCACACGCCACCGACAGCACCATCAAACCCTAAGCCCAAAGGAAAGCTACACACCCTCCTGAATCCAACCGACGATACAGAACTCCAGAAGTTGACGTAAAAGTTGATGCTGTACCATCAACTTTTTTATATGGATGGGAGTTGTTATATAAGTTTATACTATGAACTTAGCATGAACTTATATCGCAACGACAACACAACATTCCCAGCTGAGTCAGCGACACGTGTTGTATCAGATTACGGCGCCGCCAACATCCGTGGGAATCGCAGCGTCGACTTTGCTTATTCGGCATATTATATGTTATAAATTGTAAAACTGCTCTAATGTTGCATTCATTATTACTCTGTCTGTAGTTAGTTTATATTGTTATTTTTCATTTTATATTTCAAACGTTATACATTTTGTACAAGTTAAATAAATCTTTTTTAAAAACTCAATTTTGAAAAGTGTGATATAACATATATATATATATATATATATATATATATATATATATATATATATGTTATATGCAAGATATATCAGCACTTAGTTCACACAGTCGAGAAGTCAACGGAATTTAAAGCGTACGTGACTTCTCAGGGATATCAAATTACATCTTGAATTATATGCAAACAACTTCCCGGAAACCTACACGAGTCCGTTTAACCAGTAAAAACGCTGACTTGCATCAGCACTTTTGGCAATGTTATAAAAGCAACTGGAAACGTTCTCGTGTTGTCATTCAAATATTATCACTTTTAGTATTAAGTCATTCAAATAATATCATTTATAGCATTAAGTTATTCAAGTACTTTAACTATTTTAATTGTTCACTTTTAATATTGTATGTTTCTAAATAAATAATTTTTTTTAAAAAGTGAATTGAATCTAAGTGAATATAAAATTGGCGCAGTCAGTAGGATTGTCCAACACAGTTAGAACACGTGAATACTAACTAACTGTGGAGATTTCTAAATCATTGTGGACAAAACCTACTTGAAAAGGACAACAACTACCAAGTACTAGCAAGGGAACACGCAACCAGGCTAACCAGTGCTAAGTGACGCGGAGAACAGTCCGATGCGAGGAATAATAACGTAAGAATCACATAAAGTAACTATTTTTTATTTTTTTTTAATGACCACCAGTTCTTTCATTTATATAATATTTTATTCCTCATAACCTTACATTCCTAAATAATATTGAAACTATATATTTTACATAATCATATTAATTTATTACTTTGACTTACATATCTCGAAGTATTTGAAACATTATTTCAAGTTTATTATTAATCTACCATTTATACATTCCTATTTCAAATTTGTTATTACCCTATTAAACATTGCTCGATATTGGATTTTGATAAACTAGATATTTACATTTAAATCCTCAACATTTAATTTTTATCTATTGTGCGAATCTATACAATTATAAAAATGGCCACTACTAGACAAGCAGCTACACCAACCGTAGAACCATATAAGTTATCTGAAATATTTGCCATAATTCCCGAATATGATGGTAATCCGATATTTTTGAACACTTTCATATGCTCCTGTAATACTGCTTACAGCATGGCAACGGATAATCAGCAAGTATTGCTAATTCTCCATATAAAAAATAAGTTACGCGGTAGAGCGGCTGAGTTAATTAATTCGCGAAACCCTAGTCAACTAGCCAAAATTCAAACCCTCCTAGAAAATCATTTTGGAGATCCTCGGGATCTCTCGGCTCTCATACAGGACTTGCAACGAATGCGGCAAACTCCAAATGAATCCCCCCTCACTTTCTCTGCTAGACTCCAGACGCATCAAGCGAAAATGCTAGCAGCTATAAACAAGCAAAATTTAACCATCAAAGAAAAACAAGCACAGATTGACTTAATAGAGTCAATGGCTCTTAATAGCCTTCTTACGGGTTTAGAGCCCAAAATTGGTCAACTCGTTCGCGCTAGCGACCCATGCAGTATTCTCACTGCCATTTCCAGAATTAAACGAGAACTACAACTATCACATTTAGAAACCCAGAAATTTTCAGGTAATAGAAGTTTCCAAGAACCCCCCCGTAAACCAAATAACGGTCCACCTCCAAAACAATGCTCTTTTTGTAAACGCACGGGCCATTTAAGGAACGAATGCTTATCGAGAATGAGACAATTTCAACACAACCCGAATTCTAATCAGAACTATTCGAATTACCGCCCTCATTTTTCCAATCAACCTTCTAATCAATCCACAAATGTTAACCCCAGTCAACAATTTTCACAGCAACAATTTCGTCCGTCTATCAGTAGACAACCCCAAATGTCTGGCAATTACAGACCGAACCCGAGTTTCTTTAAACATCAGCAACCAAAGACTCATCACTTGAACAATTTACAATTCGGTCCTCATCACAATGACTACAACTACTCTCAAAGCGAAAATCAATACGACCCTTTACCCAATGAGTACGGAAACGTACAACAATATTACCCTAACGATTTGGAACAAAACGGTGAACCAGAATATTTCAACACCGAACAGTTCAATGAATATTTCCCTGACGAACCTGATTCTCCTCAACTAAATTTTCAGTTGACCCCTGCTCAATCAGAACCCCCAGACCACGAAATTTCAGAAATTCAGACCCAAATTCAGACAATGAATTTGGACGACTTCAGCCCGAATGTCAACTTCCCAGAACAGAACTTTCTGTAAGACCCCTTCTCTCCGTCAACTCGAAGAATCTTTATTATATTACTGATTCTTCAAACACCTATAAACTTCTTATCGATACGGGTGCAGGACTTTCAATCTTTAAACCTGAAACCTGCCAACGCTTCAAACAACGGTTTCCTGAAAATGTTATCATTCAAGGCATCACAGATGAGAAAATTCTCATTAATGAATCCACCCTAGTGCCTTTTAACATCTCCGACCCACATAAGGTGTATATTTGTAATATTGATATTGAATTTGATGGGTTATTAGGTTCAGACTTCCTAGAACACTATAACTGCATCATAGATTTCAATAAGAAACAACTCGTTACAAATTTCAAAACTCTGCCACTATTCAAAGTTACGGATGATACGATCATGCGTAATAATAATTCTACATCTTCAACTAAATATACTCCGGTCAACACAATTACCTTGGACTCCCGAACTGAGCAAATCTGTAAATTGAAATGTAACCTCAAGAATACAGATGCTATTCTCGCTTCAATGGAAATTGAGAAAGTTCGTCTCCCGAATGCCATAGTCAAAATCAATGAAAATGGTGAATTCCTAACTTCCGTTTTGAACGCTAATGCCATTCCCAAAACCATCAATTTTGACAAACTCGATTTAGATCCAATACAGAATTTCACAATAAACACCTTCTCTGAAAACGAAACACGTAACCTAACCGAGAATGACAGACAAATGACGATAATGAACCAGCTTCGTTTAGAACATCTCAACGAGGAAGAATGTGAATTCATTTCAGAACTTTGTCTTGAATACTCCGATATCTTCTATTTAGAAGGCGACCAACTGACCTTTACGAATGAAATTAAACACTCTATAGATACCAACAATGCGAAACCATCTTTCACAAAATCATATCGATACCCCCAAATCCACAAACAAGAGGTGAAAAGCCAAATATCAAAAATGCTAGATCAAGGGATCATACGCCCTTCTAACTCCCCATGGTCATCCCCTGTATGGGTAGTTCCTAAAAAATTAGACGCTTCCGGAACACAAAAATGGCGTATCGTCGTTGACTACCGGAAACTAAACGAACTGACCGTAGACGACAAGTACCCTCTTCCGAATATATCTGACTTACTCGACCAACTCGGCAAGTGCCAGTATTTCACCACCCTCGACTTGGCTTCTGGATTTCATCAAATTGAAATCGACACCAAAGACATTCCCAAAACTGCTTTTACAGTCGACAATGGTCACTATGAATTTGTTAGGATGCCTTTTGGCCTGAAGAATGCTCCATCGACGTTTCAACGGGTTATGGATAACATTCTTCTCGGAATCCAAAACGAAAGATGTTTAGTCTACATGGACGACATCATCGTATATTCCCCGACAATTCATGAGCATATAGCCCGTCTCACCGATGTTTTCAAAAGACTTCGAAAAGCCAATCTGAAAATACAACCCGACAAGTGCGAGTTCCTTCGCAAAGAAGTCGCTTATCTAGGCCATCTTATAACTCCTGAAGGCGTAAAGCCAAATCCCTCAAAAGTCGATTGCATTCTCAACTTTCCCCAGCCAAAAAGACATTAAATCATTTCTAGCTTTAGCTGGCTATTATAGGCGGTTCATTCCAAACTTCGCTAAAATTTCCAAGCCGCTAACAAAATTACTTCAAAAAGATGTCCCCTTTCAATTTGACTCAGAATGCGTTAAATCTTTTGAACAATTAAAAATTGCTCTTACATCTACCCCAATTCTCATATACCCTAACTTCGAGGAACCATTTATTCTCACAACTGACGCCAGTTCTTTTGCTATCGGCGCAGTTCTCTCTCAAGGTCCTATAGGTAAGGATTTGCCCATAGCCTATGCCTCGAAAACCCTTTGCAAGGCTGAGACTAAGTACTCTACCATCGAAAGAGAACTTCTTGCTATAGTGTGGGCTGTTAAGCACTACAGACCGCTAATTTTTGGACGTAAGTTTCTACTTCTGACCGACCACCGCCCGTTAACGTGGTTATTTTCAATCAAAGACCCTGGAAGTAGACTTGCCAGATGGCGCCTCAAACTCGAGGAGTATGATTACCAAATAATCTACAAGCCCGGCAAGGTAAATAAAAATGCCGACGCTCTCTCTCGCATTAAAGTTAACAATTTTAATGAATACGTATCCTTTCAGGCAAACAATCATCTAACACCGTTTGCAGTACTCCCAACAAACGAGACTGACGATGACTCACGAGAACCAGACACAAAAAGTCCCACTAACTTCCATCAAATTTCTGAGGAGTTCAGAACTTTTGTAGAGCGATACCAGACCGTCTCACTAATAGACTACGACAAAATTCAATTTTCTAACTGCCAACTATTAGACAGAGAAAACAAAAACATTCTTGTATTCCCCCAAGGTTCTCTCATGAAAGATTTTCACCACGACATCATTGAGGACATTTTTGAGGAAAATGCCGATTTTCACACCCCACGAATAAACGTTTTTGCAAGCAGAAGCGTCAGAAAGAGACGCTATCTCATCGTCCCTCTCCCTTCTGACCCCGAAGTAGTTAATGAGATTCTTTTCGCATCTTTATACAATAGTAGAGATGTGTTTACGGAAAACGAAATATACTGTGTTGAGAATAACATAGATTTGCCCATTCTGGAAATGCTTTCGTTCATCTTTTCCGAAATTGATGTAAAATGGAAAGTTTGCCAAAATATCGTCCAAAAGGTTGAGAAAGATCAAATACCTATAATTCTCGACCAATTCCATAATGGCAAAAATAATATACATCGAGGTATCAATGAAACCATTCGCAGAATAAAGGAAAAATACAATTGGCAAGGACTAACTAAAGACGTTGACTATTTTATCAAAAACTGTCAGACTTGCCAGAAGGCAAAAATTTACCGAAAAAATCTCGACAGCCCGCTCGTCATCACCGAAACTCCACGGACACCCTTCGAACGTGTCAACATCGACATTCTCGAAGTCCCGACAAGAAACTATGCTTTAACTATCCGGGACGAACTAACAAAATTCTCTCAGGCCTACCCCATAACCGACAAATCCGCAAAAACCGTTGTTAGTACTTTACTACTCTATTTCCAACACTTCGGTACCCCATTACGGATACATTGTGATTATGGCAGGGAATTCGACAACACACTAATGAGAGACTTGTGTAAACTATTTGACATCAAACTATCTTATTCTAGTGTGGGACATCCCCAGTCAAATGGTTCATTAGAACGATTCCACTCGACCTTATTAGAGATGATTAGAATCCATAAACTAGAAAATCCTGACGAACACCCTTTTAACATCCTCCCTTATGCAATCATTGCATATAACAATTCTGTAAACAAAACTCATGGATTCACCCCTTACGAACTTGTTTATGGACATACTTCGAGTAGGACTCCAGAAACTCTCTACAACCAACAAGCCCTGATAACTAAGTACATCAGAGATCTCAATAATCGTATCTCTCACTATTATAAAATTGCTCGCGAAAGAACGGAAATCCAAAAACATAAAGCGAAAGTCAGATTTGATGAACACGTTTCTGAAAATCTCCCTAACTATCAAATAGGCGATAAAGTCTATATTAAAGAATCCCAGATCAAGGACAAACTCCAAAATAAATTCAATGGTCCTTTCGAAATCCTGGAGATTCATAGAAACTCCGCAACAGTACTAAACCCTAAAACTAACCAAAAATCAAAAGTAAATTTCGACCGAATGAAACCATTCTCAGAAAGTTAATTTCTGTTTCAGGTTTTGCCTGCTGTTCGGGTCAGCAGTACCCCAATTTCAAATACAACCAATAAACAATACTTTAGGTATCTACTTCCATAACGAAGCAGAAATAACTGTATCCAATGATAAATGGACACTTTTAGTACACAGAAACATTTCTACACTAGAACAAGTATTTACAACAAATAACAGAATATTACAAACTCTTGTAAAAACTGTTAACTTCAATTCTTTTGCTATGAACTACTTTCGCGCAGACATACAAACCCACATTAACCTTCTCAATCAAATTTCTAACTCAATCAAACAGAAATTTACTGACATTCACATGGACACTAAAAGACACAAACGAGGTATACTTGATGGGGCAGGTACCCTTTTTAAGGCAATCACCGGCAATTTAGACGCCGCCGACGGAAAATACTTTACCGAAAGCATAAACCGCTTAAATCAAGGCCAACTTCAAATTGAGAACTTACAAAAAAACCAAATAAGTGTCACCACATCCGTAATTAAAAACTTCAACGAAACTATCCAAAATCTTAGAATTGACGAGAAACTATTTAACGATAACATGATAAAGCTGGAAACTACTATCGGAAAAATTAATGATAAGGTCGCCTACGTCGAATCAAAACTCACACTACTTGAAATGTGTGAAAAACTTATGGAGAATTATCTCTACTTAGAAGATAATTTAAATGATGTTTTAAATTCTATCACATTCGCGCGTCTGAAAATAATTCACTCTTCAATTTTAACACCAGAACATCTTATTACCTCATTACAGGAAATATCGCAAAATTTAGTCAAAAGTAACCTTCCATTGGCTGTAAAGTACTCAAGCATCGCACAATATCTGGAAATTATTGAACTAGAGGCATTTCAAACATATACCGATCTTATATTTGTGTTAAGAATCCCTTTAGTCGAACAACATCCTTACACAGTCTTTCATTTATATCCTATCCCTATATACGATAAAAGAACAGGTTTACATCATATGCTATCCTTCACTCAAAAATATCTTGCAAAGAATGATGATTCTTTAATGTGTATTCCGATCAAAGACTTAAGTGCGTGTAAACCGTTATCCACTCGTAAGAAACTGTGTTCTGAACTTTACGCATACCCTATTGACACAAACGCGTTATGTGAAGCTCAACTTCTAAAGAATGTCCAGAAGGTACCCGACAACTGTAAAAGCTCACTAATATTCACTCAAGGATACAACGTTCAAAAACTAGAACCCAATACATGGCTCATAATTACTTCTGAACCCATAAGTGTTACAGTGAATTGCGCTCAAACAAACCCAAAAACTCTTACAATCTCCCTCAACTCCATATTGACTCTTCAATCAGAGTGTAGTGCGTTTATAGGAATTACAAAAGTTCAAGCCGAATCTGGTAAACAAACCGATGTTCTAGAAACCTTCCAACCAGTAACAGTGCCGTTCAACTGTTGCGACGCAGTGCCAGAAAAAATTATAATTCCTGAACTTCAGCCCCTGAAGCTGAACACGCTTAACGTAGAAGAATTAGACGTAGCAAATCACAAATTGGAACAATATTCCAGAGACCTCGATGGTCTCATAAACCAGCCGTTTGTAACCAAACATATCTCTTGGTTTACCAATACAACCATAGCTGCTCTCATAATCATAGCAGCACTCATCACCTTCCAAGCTGTCAAAAAGAGGATAGTAAAACCTCCAAAGGACTGCAATCCTGACCAGACTTCAGTGCCTCAGCCGAGACTCAAATTCTTCCCTAAGCTTAGGCCTGTTTTGAAAACAGAACAAAGCTTAGAGACGCAAGTTTAGGTATACAATTTATGTTCTCTAAAAACACCATTTTTAATATTGATTTATATCATTAACCTTTTTATTTTTTTTACACATTATTTTTATTTACATTTCCTTTTACTTTATAATTTATTTTGATATGTTTAGGTTAAGCATTTAATTATTACTCGTATTATTTTATTGCTCATTTATTTTAACATATTTTGATTTTATTTTACAAATATCAATTTGATTTTTACCTATTACTTTATTTTATTCATATTTTATACACTTATTACTTATTATTCATACCATTCAAATATCATTTTATATTATTTTATGTTCTGTTCCTAAAAAGTTGATGTTATAGCATCAACTTTTGATATGTAAGGGGAGTTGTTATATGCAAAATATATCAGCACTTAGTTCACACAGTCGAGAAGTCAACGGAATTTAAAGCTACGTGACTTCTCAGGGATATCAATTTACATCTTGAATTATATGCAAACAACTTCCCGGAAACCTACACGAGTCCGTTTAACCAGTAAAAACGCTGACTTGCATCAGCACTTTTGGCAATGTTATAAAAGCAACTGGAAACGTTCTCGTGTTGTCATTCAAATATTATCACTTTTAGTATTAAGTCATTCAAATAATATCATTTATAGCATTAAGTTATTCAAGTACTTTAACTATTTTAATTGTTCACTTTTAATATTGTATGTTTCTAAATAAATAATTTTTTTTAAAAAGTGAATTGAATCTAAGTGAATATAAAATATATATATAAACCAGAAAGGAAATCACGGCTGTATAGGAGTACAAAATTCTAGAATGTTATTGGGAAGCAGCCAATATATAAAAGTATACTCTTTTAACTATATTTCGAAAATTGTTTATATCTTTATCAGTCAAAAACTGCAATTAACACAAAAGTTGAATTATAATATTAAGTCAATTTGATTATCATTCTAATTCTAATCTTGGTTAATTCATTTGCACTAACTTGGTATTATACATTTTTTTTGTCCAACAATTTGCAGCCTTCTTTTTCAATAATTTCCATAGCAATCAACTTCTCTGTAAATTTCAATTTGACATTGTCCTTTCCTTATACATTTCAAATGTAAAAATATTATCTTTTACTGGATAAACTTTCCAATGTTCAATTTGTGCTGTACAGTTAATTCTAAAGTCAAACTCAACTAACGTAAATTTCCATTAAATATTAATTTAATATTATAATTCAACTTTTGTGTTAATTGCAGTTTTTGACTGATGAAGAAATAAACAATTTTCGAAAGCTCTGAAAATATAGTTAATATATATATATATATATATATATATATATATATATTAATAATGGATCATATGTGCTAAAATTACTAAACGCTGAACTTAAAAAAGATCCTACCCACTATATTTATCATCAATGGTCTATTTAACATTATTTTTATCAGGCTTAATTAACTCCTCAATAATTCCCTCCAAAACATTACATTCTTTGGACGTGATACTTTTCAGGATTCCCTGTAGTGCGATTACGTTTTAACGCTTTTTTTATTGGAGTCATAAGTTAGATTGGGGACTTCATTGATATACAACTAGAGGATATTTTTCAGAGTAATGCAGCCTATAAATAGGAGGCAATAAAACCGACTTCACAGAGGAATTTATTGCTCTAAAACAAGAGAAAGTACAAAACACGTCCGTAAAAACATGTTAACTGCAGTAATAAAACGCATAAGGAATAAGAAGCACTGCTGACTGGTAATATAAATATTGCAACAACACGTTACTCATAGTATCATTCCTATTGAAATTTTACAATACGATGGGTCAAATTTTCATTGGTATTTAACTAACTAAACATAAGTCAAAAAAACATTCTTATACATTATTTGTCAATTATAACAATAATACCGTTAATGCCACTCAATCAAATATGTCGCTAATTTAATAATTTCTGCCGTTTATGTTTCAACCATAAATTTTTAAGTGCTGGGTAGAAAGAAAAACTAACAAATTATTATAATTGTCAAGTAATCATTTTATGTAACGCTGAAGTATTGGCTTTACAAACCACACGTAGCAGGATAAATTGCTCAAATCCAAATTTGGCAGCTGCATCAATAACAAAACTCCAAGAATTTATAACCCCTACTACTTACTTAATGAAATCAAAGATGATATCTACGTTCTTGGTTCATTTCGTTAAGTGCGGTTCTCTTGATGTTTTTTCACGGGTATTGCAGACAATGGTCGCCAACCCGAAAGTCACCCCAAAAAGAAGGACCCATCCCCTTGTTTGAGAACGACTGCCGGCTATGTGACAGACCGGTGTTACTGTGACAAAAAATACAATGTAAAGATGCGCAATGTTTACCCGAATTTAAACATATGTTACTCGACGTTGAAATATGTCAAATGGAGAATAGAAGTCGGCTATTGAATGCGATTGTATTTTGTAAGACTGCGTTTGTTATGAAATGTTTTATGGCATAGAGGCGGACAGGAAGCGTTTGCAATTATAATCGGAATAAACGTTCAATGAATGCTCTTGCTCGTTCCCACACTATCGGTATAAGTGAGAAATTGTCCATTTCTTATAACAATGGTCTTAGTGAGCCTTCAACGATATTAAGTTTTATGGTAGAAAAACATATGTTCAATTTCCAACATTTAATAAGTAAATAAACCAAAATAAAACTTGGAGATGTAAAATTATATTGACAATGTTCCAAAACTATAACACAATGATGAAAATTAGGTTATAGAGATCGTCATTTTGTTATCATCTGACTTAATTGTCACTTTCCTATTTTTAGTGAGTGACTTAAAAGCTTTCATACTAAAATGAGTTTTCTAAAATTTTTACCAAGCTTCTTTACCATTAACCGAAGTTTTTGGTTTAACTATTTAGGTCATCGCAAATTGTTATATGTGTATCCATATATATATATATATATATATATATATATATATATATATATATATATATATATACATATGCCCGTAAAGTATGGAACAAAATTTAATCCATCCAGATAAAAGAAGAAATAAAACCTCGGATACGGCTCCCTTAATTTAATAATTGGCAAATTTTGACAATTAGATTTTTCATGACGTTATTAATGTGGTCTGTATGACGCCATAAACAATTTTTTAAATGGCAGCTCATATATTTGATATATCGATTTGAAGGATCTAGTCATTTTATATACAGCACGTTTAAATTTCCAATAATTTTCATAAAAAGTGTTTAGAGAAAAAAATCTCTTTTATTCTCTGAAACCAAAAAAGTCTACCGAAAGGTATAAATGTAACAACAGATTAAGAAAAAAAAATCAAAGCAAGTGTTGAAATTGGCCACCATTTACTAGCTGCCAATGAGCAATACGATTTTCAAATTCGTTGGTTTTTCTCTACCTTTAATGTTTGGTTAAAAGATCGATGTTTTGTTGATTTATACTTCGTATTTTTTCCGAGCAGTGAATAAACAAGTTGATTTTGAGTAGTACCTAACATCATATATGTCAAATTTGATAGTTGATAAACTTCAACTGTAACTTTCATTGTATTAAAAAGTAGAGAATGATGAGTTTAAATAAAACCCAGCGTGTTCAATTTGTAATTATGTATGACATGCATAAAAAAACATGTTTTTGCATTATTTAACAATAAGTACCCTTATCGACATATTAAAAGATCAACCATAAGTACGGTTCAGGTCAAATTTAGATACATGGGTAATGTTAGAGATCAATCCAAATCAGGTCGTTCAGCAATATCATAAGAAAAACATTTGGATGTATTATTAGTAGTTGAAGAAAATCCTTTCTTATCAAGTTATCGGATAGCAGGGCAGCAAGGAATAAGCCAGTCTTCGGTTTTAAAATCCCTAAAGCAGAACAAATTGCTTTCGTACAAACTTCATTTGGTACAAGTACGTAAGTTATCATTTTGACTTAAGAGTTGAATTCGTTACAACAAGGATGGGGTAATGCCATAACGATCTTAAACCTGCTAATAGGCAGAACTGATATTAGGCACCTAAAAACCCACACTGAATGGCGGAAGCACATAAACAAAGATGATAGAAGGCAAGGATAGGAATTGTCGGCACTGTAGTCATGGACCGCTTTTTATTCATGGTGCACTAAATGGTGCGCATTATTTGGAACTACTGCAGCAAAACATACTACAAACAATTATGGGAGTCTTCACAAATGCATTATTAACAATCTGTTAATTATTTAGATAGCATTTTCCCAAACAAATGGATTGGAAGGAGAGGGCCGATTGAATGGCCTGCTAGACTTCATTTGAAATCAAAAGTTTACGTCAACCCTCCAAAGAGTACTAAAGATTTGAAGATAAGAATAATGGCAGAAATCAGACTAATTACTCAATAAATGTCAACCAAGGTTAAAAAAGGATTTGAACTTCGCATTGCTTATTGTCAACTAGTTAATGGTGGTCGATTTGAATACTTGCTTTGAATTTCGGTATGGTCTCCATTGTGTAGCCTGTTTGACGAAGAATAGTATTTCGACGTCTCATTTTTGCTAAGCGCCACTGTGTATCACTTCACATATTAAAAAAAAATTAATTACTTCGTACATTAAAAAAGAATAAACATGCTAGTAAATGTCTATAGTCGCTTCAGTGTAGTTAAGTCTTACTTCTCTATTTTTCTTACTCAACAAAATGATTTATACATTAGCAAAAAATTGGGGTTTTTGTTCTTTATCTTCAGAGTAATAATTGTGCTAAAAAAATGCTCGCAATTTCAGTAGGAGGCATCCAGAAAAACTCGAAAGGCACAAAAACACTACTTAAATATGGATCCGTGGTTAATAAGAAACGCAAGCCAAGAAGAATCGATGACGTTGAAGTAGCAGTGTTAGGATGTATAAAGGGTGAGTTTTTTTTGATGATCAGTATGGGGATCTCGGAAACTAGCGGAGAAAGATCAATGATTAAATTGGGCAAAATTTGCAGTTTTACTGGCCCAATTTAATGACACTTTCGGATTTCTGTAAAAAGTCATGGCATACTCGATATTTTGAAAAAACGAAATTCTTTCGATTTAGTCAAATGCCTCTAGCACCTTTGTGTTTGATTTTATAAAAAAGTGTAAATATCAAAATTGAAGAGAATTGTATCCAGAATATGATTGTCCTGTCCTCGTTTGCGTGACAGCTCTCGTTTTCGAGATATGACACAAATTTATCTTTTTTTGAATCGAAACCATAGTTAGCTATGACCTCAAAAAATCGGACATTTTTAGAGCCTTTCAACGATATAATACTCGGTATAGTTATTCATAGAAATTACGGAGTTATGGATGCTTTTCTCTCTTATTTTCACTTTTAACGTACTTAGCCATGAAATAGATTGATTTATTAATAACTATTCCAAAAAACATTGAATGATTTTTTATTAAGTATATCAGATATAACGAAAAAACTAAATAAGTAGGTACTTACTAAAAACTTAAGAAATTAAAGTACATAGTAATGGTTACAATTTATGTTAGAAAAGTCCAGCATTGTTATTTAGACAAAAATTGCATCTTTTTAATATTGACATTACCGCTTTCCTCACAGACGGCCTATCAATTTCTTCAATTGCTTCTAATACCGCCTCCCTTAGGTCACCAACTGTCTCATACTTTATTTTGTATTATTTTTTTTGTATTTTTGTTTTTTAGCGCACCCCATATATAGAAGTCTATAACTGCCAAATCGGGAGACCGGGGTGGCCATTCGCGTGGGCCATTTCTTCCTATCCAAGAGTTTGGATAGATATTATCTAAGCGTTGTCTTACTAATAACGACTTATAAGCAGGTGTCGATATTGACAAGTTTTCGTGATAAAATGGAATATTCTATGAAAGTATTCCTCAGCTACACAAACTGAATTTTTATGGCATATGATATAACCTTCCACCATATTCAGTTTTTCTTCGTTAGAATATTCCATTTTATCACGAAAACTTGCCAATATCGACAATTGTTAGTTCAGCACTACTAATGGAATTACTCTCAAATGAAGAAACGTCAAAGTGAAAACAATCTTTTTCATGGCTACCAACGTTAAAAGTGAAAATAAGAGAGAAAAGCATCCATAACTCCGTTATTTTTATAAGTAACTATATCGAGTATTATATCATTGAAGAGCCCTAAAAATGTCCGATTTTTTGAGGTCATAGCCAACTATGATTTCCATTTAAACAAAGATAAGTTTGTGTCATATCTCGAAAACGAGAGCTGTCACGCAAACGAGGACATGACAATCATATTCGGGATAAAATTCCCTTCAATTTTGATATTTATACTTTTTTATAAAATCAAAAACAAAGTAGCTAAAAGGATTTGACTAAATCGATATAATCTAGTTTTTTCAAAATATCTAATAAGCCATGACTTTTTACAAAAATCCGAAAGTGTCATTAAATTGGGACAGTAAAACTGCAAATCTTTCCCAATTTAAACATTGCTCTATCTCCCCTAGTTTCCGAGATCCCCATACTGATCATCAAAAAAACTCACACTGTATATCTTTAAGACAAATTACGTTAACATCAGGTGTGCCACGAATTAGTGTTTACAGAATTTTGAAAGGTAATCATTTCCATCCGTACAAAATCAAACCGCTCCAAGAACTAAATGAAGGCCAGTTTGACGGAAGAATAGAAATCTGTGAAACATTTTTTTCAAAGATGGCAAACGTTGTAAATTCAAGAATAACTGAAATTTTAGAGGCAGGTTATCGATTTCATGATAGATGGATTGGAAGACGAGGTGCCCTCGAGTGGCCAGCAAGGTCGCCAGATACGGCCCCACCTGGATTTTTTACTTTGGAGCACTGGATGATCTTAGACATCGAATCCAAGAAATATGTGGTCGATTTACTTCAGATGTTTTTTCAATTTGCTCAATGAATATGAGGTATGATTATATAACTGCCTTGAAGTGGATGGAGACCATTTCGAATATATGTTGTACTAAAATGATTTAAAATTTTTGTCAGATTCATTTTCCTTGTCGCAATAGCAAAAAGTCTTTAAAATTATAAGAGAATTATCTGTTTTAAATATTATTCGTAAATAACATCAGAGATCAGAAAAATATCCAGGAATAACGTTTTAATTCGCATAATCCTTAAGTGTTGATGGAAAATGAAAACCGATACAACGTTGAATTTCTTTTTAAAGAGGCTTTGAAAGGAGGAATTTAAAAAATAATAAGTAGATCGAGCTGTGGGGATGAAGGTGCAATTTAATGAAAAGTTAGTATGGCCAAATATGTCCCCTTTGCAAATGTTTAAACAATGAGTAATTTAAGAAATATTTCAGGTGGCTCGTTTTTGTTGCGACCTCTGTACATAAATATACATCTAGATGAGTAAAATTTAGTTAGAGATATTGAACTTCTAAAGTAGATGTAACTTCTTGCTAACTTTTTCAGTCACAGAGAATATTGTATCATTTAGTCAATAATTGCAGTGGATTAATGATATTTTTCTACAATTAGAAATAGCTTAAACTGTTTTATGATAATTAATCTGGGGCATGGGAATTTACACATTAAGACAATAACACTGTTGTTTCTTCATTGCTGTTTGAAACTTTTGTAACATTTTTAAATGGATTGCTACATCAAATTACACCGCCACGCAATATTATAATGATAATAGTTGCTCAACTCATACTGGAACTTTTGAAGTCTCAAAAAATGGAGACGCAACGTCGCAATTAAAGACAAAGCAGTGTGGTACTGTTTTAACATCCAAATTTCTAAGACCTTCAATCTAATGACAAATTCAATGTTAGGGTGAATGTCGTCGTGCTGCTGTCGAATACTTTACATTACATTATCACACCGAGCTGCAACGTACCTGCAAATCACTCGAAAATCGAGTGGTGGGAAGGCATCCATGATATAATTGACAACAAAGACAGAGCGTACAGGTGATTCCGCTACAAGTGGTGTAAAAAACATGTCGTTATGGACCTGGCGCAGTAGCTATTCGTGAAAATCGTCACTGATCAAAAAACTTCCATGCCAATGCTTGAATAGAGAAATCGCAGGGGCCTTCAAGACTGATTTAAGATTTCAGAGCTCAGCAGTAATGGCCTTGCAAGAAGCCTGCGAAGGTTACCTGGTTGATTCTTTTAAAGATACTAATTTGTTTGCTATCCACGTAAAACGAGTAACCATCATGCCCAAGGACATACAATTGGCAAGACATATATGGGTAAACGCGCCTAAAAACTTGAATTCGCCTAATTATAAACTTATCATTAAATCATTATATGGTTAATTCCATTGGTTTAGTACTAATAAAATTTTATAGTTCAAGCTCTGTTAAAATTCCAGAATTTAAAATGAAATCTTGAACTGTAAAAATTTAAAAAATTAGGAGTTTTCGTATGTTATAAATAATTTTTGTACATATTTTAATGCTAATCTGCTAAAAATAAAACTACAAATTTGAAAGCTATAGTAGCAAGAAGATTTCGTGTTTGTTTTTTTTCCCAAAGAGAACTTCTTGAGGTCTCTATGAAATCGCAGTCTTCTTCATCTGAATATCGGTGTCACTCTCTAAGCATAAACCTTTACGAATAATTGTTCCCATTATTAATTCATCAATATTATAGGTTGAGTCTGCAATCCCTCGGTGACATGCGCTCGTCTCACTTAAAACTGGTATTTATCAATAATTGCTTGCTACTATTGCATATTATCCCCTAAACTGCAAGGATTTCAGTTAAATTAAGTAATCATAACTTTCCACAGAACAATATTTTATGCAAATAAACTTGTTATTGATACCGAAATTCATACTCAACTGTGGAAATCTGACTTATCTTTACTATTCTCTGGACGCCAATAGGTCCTTAGCCTCTTACCCTACAATAATGCTGCCAAAAAATTAATAAATACACAAAATTTTTATGCAATGTCAACGTATTTTAATCGACTTCAAACAGATGTAGGTCCTCAATTCCTCGGTATGTACAGGGTTTTCATTTCAAAACTAGCCACCCAAAAAACAAAAAAACACTTTAATTTATATTTACACATTTTACACGCATCGGTCACCTTGCAGTTTCAACCCCTAAGCAGGGGTGAATATCACATCAACAAGTTTAAATAAAAAAGTGGTAATATGTGACAATGTCTCTTTTTGCTAATATTTTGACACACCATCTTTTATAATCAGATAATTTTCACAGAGTAATGACCTAGAAACCGTAAATAAATAAATTTTTGAAAATAATTTCCAAAACTGGTTTGGGGTGGTTTTTAGCGTCTATAATCACGAATTCAAGGTCAGATTAGCAAAATTCAAAATAGCGGTTGAAAATTTTTAAAATCAACCAATATACGCCAAAAATGATATATAGGGGTTTTTCTCTGATCATGAGTCACCAATTTCCAAAATTAAAGATGTCGGACGCAATTTGTGTCTCGTGGGTTATTTTCATCGTCCACATTGGAACAGATTCGTGATCACCGAGCTGATTCTTTCAAATTTTTTCACTTGCCATCTTGGATCCGCCATTTTGAATTTTGCCAATCTCACCTTGGATTTGTGATTAGAGTGACCGATAAGTGTACCCCCGTAAATATAACATTTTATGTTATGTTATGTTTTGGGTGCCTAGTTTTGAAATGAAAGTCCCGTATGTTTCTTATCTCTGTGTTCAGCGATTACTCAGAAGCGGCTGAATGAATTAGGATCGTTTAAACTGGAATCTGTTAATGATGATCCCAAAGTGGACCTTATATATTTTTTAGAAAATTGGGACAACATTTCCAGCGACTATCTAATTTACTATACTTTGGTCGAAGCGATACTATTAAAAAAATTGTGTGTGTAATAAATTGAAAATAGATTGGAAGTAAATCAAAATCAATCTCAGTTAATTAATTTCAAGATGGTGGTCCCCATTTGGTATCAATACTACTACGGTGTGTCTTCATAAGTTGGAATCAAACACAAAACATTCAAAGGAATAATAAATAAAGAAAAAGTTATTCTTCACATAAAGACTTGCATTGGGTGAAACGTATACTCTACATGTCACTATTTGACCTGTATATGAGGTTTGTCAGCAAATATGAATTTTCCTTAAAAGTAAAGTACCTTAACATTTGTTATTAATATCTGTTTATAATGTGAATTAAAAACTGCTTCTAATTACGCCATTGCTCTCAAAAATATATAAGTATTTATGTAATCTTTCCAAATATATACTAGGTTTGACAAAAAATATTAATTTTTCTTAAAAGTAAAGTACCTTTAGTTTTTATAATATATATCAAACTGTTATAACACAAAATTTAGTATATTTTAAAACTGCATCCAGTTATCACTAAAAATGAAAATATGATAAACAATTTATTTTAAATGAAAAAAATGTTTTATTGCAAAATTCAATAAATGTAATTGGAATTAAATTAAAATTTCTGGTAATTAACAGACTTAAATAATTTATATTTAAAAGAGAACCGACTTCAACTGGCTTAAATTAAAAACCTTTTACGTATGCAATCAATAATTATTTTCTGACATATTTGTTTTATCTGATTTAAGGTACAATTCTCTTGATTATTTTAGGGTATTCTTATCTCCCCCTCTTTCTCTAATTTGTATTTTTTGTTATCCACATATTTATAAAATATTGATTTGTTTTATTATTTGGCCCACTTTCTATAAGTGTAACTCTAATTCACCCTATATTGCAACCACCTTGTATATGTTTCTGTGTATTGGTCACCCAATATAAATTATTTGTCTATCATTTTCTGAATCACCTTGTTCAACTATAAATCAGCTCTACACGATTTTGCAATCATCCTGTAAAAGTATTAATCCTCTCCACTCTATTGACTGTTTCTATTTTCTATTGTTTAAATCAACCTGTGTACCTATAATTTGACTTCGCCCAATATGCCAACTATTAGCAACTAGTTAGGTTACACACTATATAAAAAAAAATTAACCACCCTGTATAAATATAATTCCTTTCCATCTTAAATTTCAATCATCCTGTATTTGCAACTGTTTCTAACATTTTTTGAAACCTCCGCCCTATAACTCGACTATCCTTACTGCATATGTTTTTTTTCAGTATTTTATCCACTTGGATAATATAGATTTACTTCACTCTTATTTAAATCACCTTGTATACGCAACTACTTATGTTTCACTCAATACAACAATTGTTGAACCAATCTGTACAACTTTAATCCTATTTCACCTTATTTTTCAACCATTCTATATATGGAACTTCTTATGTACCACCCAATATGATATTTATTTGTAAGATTTTTTGAACTCACCTGTCTAACTATAATTTTACTACGCCAAATATTTCAACTGGCACATTGTCTGCTGCTTGAATTTCGATGAACTTAATTAAAAATAAAAAAATATTTTATTTACTGCAACAATTAAATTAAGTCGATGCCAAGGTAATGTGAAAATAACTAGGAAAGTGCATAAATGAGTATTTTCTGTTCAACTTGGCTCCGAGTTCAGAAGAAGTATTTAATGTTGCAGGATTTTATTTTCTTAAAGTTTCTTTTAAAGTTCTGATACCGCTTCGAATGTTTTTGAAGCCAAATAATTTTGCAAACTTTTCTATTATATAAAATTATTTTCTCTCGTAAAGGTACCGATTTAATTTTTTGATGCCAAGTAAGTTATTTACTTTACAAATTATATATTATAAAGTCAAATACGATATAAAACCAATATATAGAGGTTTCGCCGATTTCGTTACGTAATACGATACTGTTATGAAATCGGATATTTGGGTCATATGTAAACTAACTAACTCAAAACACAGTTTGAAAATTGAGAACGGCTCTCATCAGTGAGCGATGAAACACTATTAAATTCCCAAATAGCCCGTTTAAAATTCTTTCTGCGATTTAGAGGATTCGTTATGTGGACACATGGAAGTGTAAAATTATTTCAACTCAACGATCCTAATTATACTCGTAGAGATCATTGATTGGTGAATTAATGAAAGCGGCCACCTTCAAAGCACCCGGCAACTGCTACCGAAGTTTCGTTTCAAGATTTTATTGGCATATTTGGGACAAGTTGAATTCTTCGTGTGGAAAACAACAAGGTGGTCAGAACTATCTTAAGGTGTCGTTAAAAGAACAGGTCGGGATAAAATTCATGACATTCTCAATTTTTTGTCTCAGAAAAAATCTTGAAGTTTAGTTACTGAATATTGCACGTCAACTAAATTAAGTGCGGGTGATTATTGGAATGATACTCAACGTGTTGCTTTTTGTGGGAAAATTTTCAATTTATATCGGACACCTTTGTTAAATTTTGTAAGAAGATTTAAGTTTTTCGGTTAATATACTGCCAAATTCCTCAGTAATAAGTATTTTTTTTTGTTCTGCAATAAATAAATGATATTTTTACCGTTTTAACCAGCCGGAACATTTGTTAACAACTGTAAGCAAAAAGCAACTACAACTATTAGTCTTTGGTTACATACTAAAGAAAAGTCATTACGGTAAATGTCAAGAAAAGCAATTTTTCAACTAATATTTAAGGCCAACTTGAACCTTTGTATTTATTTGTTAATCACATCAAGGAACAAAACATATCTATTTTTTTGGATAGTTTCTTGAGACCTATTAATCACCATTGATGTGCTTCAAATAGGAGCACATTAATAAAGGAAGTGTTAAAATATCTAAAGCATATAACGTTGTTATGCAGTGTTGCAGATCGTCCACTTGTGATAAATTAGTTTTGGAAGCGAAAGTTTCTTAACAGAGGCCCACACTTAAACATACCCATACCTTTATACTCAGTTCTCTATGAAGAAACAAATACCAGGTAATCTATACTATTATAAAATTGTAAGTTTGTCTGTTTAGTTGTTTGTTTGTTTGTTTGTTTGTTTGCTTGTTCGGGCATCACGTAGGAACTACTGATTTTGCTGAATCTTTTTTTGTTGCGAAGCCAATAGTTTGACTTAAGATCTGGTAGACATTTTATCTCTCTAAATTGATAGAAACGGTAGATATAGCGAAAAAACTTCTACCATGTTGGGTAATTCAATTACTCAATTGGTTCCAACGCACGCACAAAATATTAGATACTGGCATCAGCTTAGCTTTTAATCAAAATTCGGTATGTGCAAATTTAACATGTTTCGATTTAACAAAAATCAACATATATCAAGCGTAATTTTACAGGGTCTTCTGTATATAGGAATCTTAGAGCGGAGTAGAATTACATGGCTTTAAAAAATCTACAAAAACTCATATTTGGTGACTTATAAGCAGCTGGATATATACGATGTGGTGGAAATAAGGGGGATTGGAATTAGTTATACGGAATGGTCCAAAAAAGTTATATTGAGTGGGCTATAAACAGTTCCTTATACCAAGTGATTGAACTAGGGTGGAATATTTATACTGTGAAAAAAAACTAAAAAAAAATTGTCTTATGTAAGCAGTTAGGACTTTGAAATATGTTCATAAGATGCTATAGTTATGAAATGGGTTAAAGAAATGTTAGAAGCAGTTGTTTATAGAGGCTGTTTGAAATATAAAATGGAGTGAAATTATAGTTTATGTTGTGGTTAAAAACTTGTTTTATATCCACAAGTAGTTACATATATATGATGGTTGAAATATGTAGCGGAGTATAATTACAGCTATACAGGTGCGTTTACAAATATTTTGAAGTAATGGTATGATCTACAAGCTGTTCCATTTACCGGAGGGTTGAAATCTAGGGTGGGGTAGAATTCTAAGGATGCAGGTTCGTACAAAAATGTTATATTTGGTGGCAAATAAGTAGTTGCATATAAAAGGTTGTTGAAATATAGGGTGGCTTACAGTTATAATTATACAGGGTGGGTAAAAAATGTTAGAAAATTTTTGTTATATAGCACTTGCATATATAGAGTACCTGAAGTATGGTGCGCACTGAAGTTATAGTTATACAGTGTCATTCAAATAAGATTAGAAAAAGTTGTGAAGTGTGGAGAGAAATTATACTTTAATATATCTTGAAAAAATATAAGGAAAAAATGTGAAATAGCGTAGTTCATAATAAGTTGCAAAGATAGGATAGTTGAAACATAGGCTGAAGAAGTGTTATGATAATTATTTAAAGTATTAGTTGTAATACATACAAGGTGATTCAAAAACATGTTGAACAAAATTGTTATTTTCGGTGCCCCATAAGCAGTTGCGGTTTTGGTGAAATATATTTGACATTGATGGATTTATAGTTATACAGGGTGGTCAAAAAATGTTATACTGGAAGGCCGATACGTAGTTGCAAATACAAGGTGATTGAAATAGCGGGTGGAGTAGATTTATAGTCAAACAGGTTGGATATATTTTTTTGTAAGATAGAACATGAGCTGTTGCATATCTGAAACATGGATCGAAGTAGAATTATAGTTCATACAGTGTGATTGAAAGTATTTAAAAATTTTATATTTGGTTGCCCCTAAGAAGATGCACATACAGGGTGATTGAAATGTTTTCTAGAGTAAAATTATGGTTATAGAGGGTGGTTTCGTTAAAAAATAAGTTGTAATGTTTGACAAATTGGCAGCGGTGTATACAGGAAAATTTTAGTGTAGAGGGAAGAAGAGTTAGTTATAGAAAGCGGTTAAAATTTTTTTTTAATAAAATTGTTGTATAGGGTGGCCAATAAGCAGTTGCAGTTTGGGTGAAAGTTTAAATAAAAGTTTGGTGTTAGGGTGCAAAACTGTGTTTTTATATTTGTGACTCACGAAGGGTTCCACATCATTTCCATTAGGATGGATCAAAAGTTTTAAACAAACTGTTAAATAGGGTAGATCATAAGCAGTTACATTCTACTATATGGAATATCTGAAATATGGGGAGAAGCAAGATTATAGTTTTAGAGTGTGTAACAAAATGTTAGAAAAAGCTCATATAAAGGTTTATTAACATACAGAGTAAAAAGAAATTTTACTTTAAAAGGTAGTTAAAAAAATATCAGAAATAATTTTTATACACGGTACACCATAAGCAGTTGCATATGTCAGATTTGCATAGGGTAGAGAAAAGTTATAGCCAGGTGTTTAAAAAATTATATTGGGTGACAAATAAAGAGCAGCATATACAGGATGGTTGCAATATAGGGTGAAGTAGAGTTACAGTTATTCAAGGTGATTAAAAAAATGTCGAATAAAATAGTTATATAGGGTGGCCCATAAGTACTTGCAGATTAGAAGCACTTATTTATGCAGGGTTTTTGAAATATAAGATGGAGTGGAATTATAGTTTATGTTGTAGTTAAAAATTTTGTTTTATATCCACAAGTAGTTACATATATAGGAAGGTTGAAATATGTAGCGGAGTATAATTACAGCTATACAGGTGGGTCTAAAAATATTTTAAAATAATGGTAAGATCTACAAGCCGTTCCATTTACCGGATAGTTGAAATATACGGTGGGGTGGGATTCTAAGGATACAGGGTCGTACAAAAATGTTTTATTTGGTGGCAAATAAGTAGTTGCTTATAAAAGGTTGTTGAAATATAGGGTGGCTTACAGTTAGAATTATACCCCACAGGGTGGGTAAAAAATGCTTGAAAAATGTTGTTATATAGCACTTGCATATATAGAGTACCTGAAGTATGGTACGCAGTGAAGTTTTAGTTATACAGTGTCATTCAAACAAGGTTAGAAAAAGTTGTGAAGTGTGGAGAGAAATTATACTTTAATATATCTTGAAAAAATATAAGGATAAAATGTGAAAAGCGTAGTTCATAATAAGTTGCAACGATATGATAGTTGAAAGATTTGGTGAAGAGGTGTTATAAAAAATGTTATATTGGTTGACCAATATGCAGAAACGTATACAGAGTAGTTGTAAATACATACAAGATGATTCAAAAACATGTTGAACAAAACTGGTATTTTCGGTGCCCCATAAAACAGCTGCGGTTTTGGAAAAATATAATTGGCATTGATTGATTATAATACAGGGTGGTAGAAAAAATGTTATACTGGGTGACCGATAAGTAGTTGCAAATAAAAGGTGGTTGAAATAGCGATGGTAAAATGACAAGGTGTCGTCAGTGTCACATATGCCCTCATCGGGTCGGTTCACATAATTCTGATATTATTTTGCTTACGCTTCTAGTTACTCGAGTTGTTCACTTTACTTATTTGCGATTCTAACTTGATCTGTTAATATTATGTACTCAATAAATAAATGGAATATTTGCTTTATTTATTCTGGTTGAAAATGTCTGATCCTTTGACGGCAACTTGTTTAAGTCGGCACAGACTAGTTGAATGTACATTCTGGTATTAACAATTCATTTACAAAAATCAGGACATTTTTACCTGCGAAACGTGATATCTAATTTTTCTTCTAAAAAAAGAAATCGATAAAAACGCAAAACAATGTTTATAAAATGATTAATTCTTTGTTTTGTGGTTAGCTAATTTATTGCGAATTATTGTATTTTGTGACCATTTAACCTTTTTATCTAATTGAGATAAGATTATAAAAAATGTAATTATTTAATTGAAGTTTATACTAATGAGATTTGATAACCTTTGTGTGAAACATATCTTACTACAAACTTTTAGGGATCACTTAATTTCAAATAGCTTTAGAAATCTGGTTTTTATTTGACTATTGCTGATACCGTGATGTATATATTTCTTAGGAAATTTCCAAACTGATCGTCCCTATTACTTTATATTTCGTTTCTCTTATATATCTACCGAATTTAATTATTGAGGTTAGGCTTTTTTCTTTAATATAACATTACCACCACATTGTCACATTTTATTTTTATTTTAAATGTATTTATTACACCATAATTTGTAAAACTATTCTAGGTGTAAATAGTCTAAGACTATAAAAGCTGCATATAAAGGTTGATTAAATATAGAGTAAAGAGAAATTTTACTTTAAATGGTCGTTCAAAAAATATCAGGAATAGTTGTATACAGCGTAGACCATTAGCAGTTGCATAGCTGAAATATAGGCTAGAGAAGAGTTATAGTCAGGGGTTCAAAAAGTTATGTTGGGTGAGAAATAAACAGCAGCATACAGGATGGTTGCAATAAAGGGTGAAGTAGAGTTACAGTTATTCAATGTGATTCAAAAAAATGTCGAATAAAATTATTATATTGGATGGCCCATAAGTACTTACAGTTTGGGTGTAATATATTCGGGATTGGTGGATTTATGGTTAAGTAGAGTGGTTCAAACAAGTTAAAACATTTTGATATAGGATAACCCATATGTTCATAAGTTATTTTTTTGCAAAAGCTTGAACATTCCGTACGCGGGTGAAACCGCGGGTAACGGCTAGTATATTATACTTGCACACAATTTGCTTTTCGCTCTAATAAACATTCAAATTCGTTATTTCCGATATATTTAATTGCAGACTTAACACAATTCAGAAAGACAACCACAAAATTGGCGACTTTACTTGCTGTTGAATTTATGTGCTATCTACCTTTATATTATGAAGTAAACAATTTATATTAAAAAATAATTAATAATAATAGAAATTAATATAGTAAATTCTTTACCAAGGTGTCCTAAAAAGGTGGAATGACGGTAATCCCATAGCAATGCTAAACGGGAAAAATTCGCATACTCTTACGAAGCAACTACAGGGGGCTCCAAGTTTCTCACATCTGCACTGCTTATTCAGAGTCATTCACGTTATTCGACATGAAATATCATGACTAACCGAATCAATTTAGAAAAAAAATTCTATCTTACTCCAGATTGTACATAGTAAAAATAAACTTTCCCTTTCGGATAACTTGAATTACCTTATACATAGATTTGTGCGTTGTGGGTTGCATTAGTGTAATGTGTAACCATTTTTTGGAGAACATAATTTTAAAACTTAATATGGTCTGGCCTTGGGCAGTAGCTAATTGTTACATTTAAAAAAGAATAGATCAGTTATCGGTCTTTAGTGTTGCAGAAGGACTAAAAGTAGAATGAAACATTTAAAAATGATTTTCAAAGAGCGACATATGTGTTTGCAATAAACATTTTTCCAGACGACACCTATTCGTGGTTAATATCCTGAAAACAATAGTGCTATAATTTTAAACTACATAAAGGTTATTGAGTCAAAATTATATCTTATGTGAGAAAAGAGCATTTAAGGTTTTTTCTCCGCTAAACATTTGTTGAATTACAAAAGAAAGTTTGTCAACTGCATCGACAAATTATATATAATAGAGGTCGTCCAGTGGTCGAAATTTAAACCTATTTCATCAAATTGTGAACATTATTGAGGTTCATTTATCAAAAGAATATGTTTACCAGAAATAAAGTGGAGGAGAAACCTCAGAAGAAGACGTCATGAAATCCCCCCCCCCCCAAATCGTTCATGACATATTGACAAATCTATTGAAATAAAAAAAATATATGAGAATTTAATCAAAGATAGGTGTTCTAAATAATTTTGAAAAATGCGTGCCCCCCATTTTTTGGTTGGATTGCACTTTGTAACCTAAAATTTATGTACTTATAGGTTTGCAATTTCAAACGAGTTCATAAAATAATATATATATATATATATATATATATATATATATATATATATATATATATATATATGTCCAACAACTTATAAAAACAAAAATCTTTAATATATATTTTCTATTTTCCACTGATTGGCAATTGTTACACCACACCTTCAGAAGATTGTGAAAATAATGTAATAATAAAATAATTAAATTCACAACAAAAACTTACAGAATAGTTGCTACTTGTCAGGAAAATCAATATTGATCTACTACATTGAATATTTTACTACTGAACAATAAACAATACTTGATGCTGAACTATCTAAGATGGTATTCATATGATTTAACAGCCGGTAACGCTTCTTCCATATATAATTAGTCAATAGTTTGTTTTCAAAGAAAAAATATATGTTCAATAAATATATATATCTTAGTAGAATAGATTTTGTATCTAACTTACCATAACAAATCAATAAATGCATTGAATTTCTTTATATTTTAAATACAGATCGTTAAAATATCAATGACTTGTTTATTTTAGGTAAAAGTCTTCTAATAAAACCAGGATTTTGCAGGAATGGAACCATGTTATAATAACTAAATTGTTTATTAGATAAAATGCTTGAACACAAAACGGTAACTGAGTCCCTACCTAAAAATAATTGAAATATTCGGACTTTAAATATATTCAAATATGTAGTTATCATTTTTAACATAAAAAACATATCATTTTAAAAATATTACCATTATAATAAATAATATTTAAAACATAATACCTACATTTTTCAAAAATATTTATTAATTTGAGACTGGAAAAATTTCAATAGTCTTAAAGTAAGGAATAAAACGAAATAAAAACCTTCATCCTGGCATTTCACGGTTAACGATTTCAGCTTGTAAGCAGAAAATGAAATCAGCCAACTCAAAAGTTAGTAAGGTATTATACCTACTATTACATTCCATATTGCTAAAAAACATAAGTATATATTAATTAACCTTCAACCAAAATCTTAAGATTCAATATAACTTCATTAACTTAAATGAAAAACAGAAAAACAATGACTATTGCTGTTCTGTATGAAAAATATAAAGAAATATACTGTTATTTAATGATAACTAAGTAATACTCACATTGGTTAAATACTTTTAGCAGTGAATGATGCTGAAATCTTGAACTTCATACATTGAATTTACAACTTATCTTTACCATCGTTCTATAATAATCTTACACCAAACAATATTCTGAAATGTCAAAATTCAAATCAAGGCGCCACATCAAAGATAGTGATGAGTTCAGGGCTGCCAGATCTAACTATTTGTCTTAAATATTACAATCACTGCATTAATTCACATTTTTGTCATCTTATTCAAATTATATGAAATTTATAGGGTAAAAATTAATAAAATTATTTAAATTGAAAGTATAAGATTAAAATTAATAAAATATTATCAGCAATAAATTCATCAATTGCAACATTTAGTTGACAAACCATATTTACAAAGCAATGAAAGTTGCAAACTTGCGCGTGCCCAATGAATGGCCATTATGATGTATTTGTTATTATTCAGTTTAATTTAATTCGTCTTTCACATTCGAGTCAATCCATCATACAATTTGCTTTCGAAGCAATCTGGCGGCACTGTTATCCGTTTGGCATTGACAGTATAGACGTAAATAATGTTTTTTTTAAATTTTATTTTATATAATGAATGAACCAATATTATAAATAAATTTTAGCATTCTGCACTGAAGGTCGTCAATTATATATATATATATATATATATATATATATATATATATATATATATATATATATATTAACAATTTCTCTTCTATAGCCAGTTAACATTTCGTTTCGGATCCTTCAGCGCCTTATGTTAATCAACGTTTGTACGATTTATTCACCCAGCATTGGTAAACCTACGAGTATATAATAATAATATAATAATTATGTTATTAAATCCCATCTTGTCTATGAATAATTATAATACTCTTTAGTTTTAAAGAATATTGTAACTGAAAGTTATAACTACTCCCAAGGGCGGAACCTAAATGTAGAATTTCATTGTGACTTTCATTTTGACAGATAACAGAAATTGATATTTAGAGGAAATTACTAACTTTTCGTGGCTATTTAAGTGGAACATACAAGATTTGTACTGATCTTGAAGGACATATGTAAAGAAGTGAATCTCATACAAAAGAAATAATTTTTTAAATTTACTTTAGTCTCGTTTGAGATTAAAATTCAGATTATTCTTCTAATATATAAGTGTAATCAGAACCAAATATTTAAGAATCTGCTAATGACATTATTACAGCCGGTAGACAAGAATTAAATCCCTTAGTGGAAAACATTTGATACCCCACTACTGTAAACATATAGACACAATACAAGTGACCTTCATTATATACTTCATAAACCCACCATTATAAAACATATTAATTTTTTACTTACATTGATTAAACCATGTGGAAATAATCCAGATTTTGACAACACACAGACTGTTAACAAAATAAAAAAAATTATATCAATAGCAATGATATTCTATGATGTTTCGAAATTTTTTAAAAATCTGCTTGTAGAAAAATCATTACTAATTATAAAATGTAAATTTGAATATGACATTTCACTAAACAAAAAAAAAAACAAAATTAACTCACAGCACTCCGTCTGTTGGTTTATCACTGTCATATATAGTTGGTAGTTATAATACATTTGGCGGAAATACATATAAATAATTATACTAAGAAGCCAAAAGTATGATGAGTCGACAAGAGTTTTGTATTTTGGGAATATAGTGAAATATGTTGAATACTTGGTCTTATTTCTGGAATATATCAATAATCAACAACCAACAACAAAATTCACAACGAAAATGGATAATTTAAAGAATCTTGCTTATATTTATGTACTTATAGATATATCAGATAAAACCACTAATACTATCATATATTCCTTTTTCCCAAGACTTCATTGGTGTTGTCCGTACTAAGAAAATTGATTTTTCTCAATAGTATCTGTTACCCTACAGCATTTTCGCCAAAAATGACTTTCTTCAGCATTAATTCGGTTTTGCATGTTTGTATTTATTGTTCAGATTTCTGAGCCATAGTTCCTGTCCACCATTGTTGTAATAGTTTTTTTTTGTTTTTTCCCGAACTTCTTTACTTTTCATCATTTCCTTCTTCTGTCAAAGTAACTTCAAGATATTTATTATCTTTGATATTTCTTATAGTTTTTCCACCTTTATAATAAAATTTCATTACTGTTAGAACGAAATTTGTTATATCTTCAACATCTTCTGCTAGTACCACTTGGTTGTCTGCAAATAACACTTTGTTATCTCATTCTACTACAAGTTTTAAACCATTGTTTCCAGAGCTGTGTTAATGTAACTTTTTTGAAGAGTGTTGGGAATAGGCAACATCTTGGTCTCAGGCCTCTATTGACTTGAAAATATTGGTGGTTTGTCACGTCTCAATACAACTGATATTTCCCTGGTAAAATTTTCCAATACATTTATGTACTGTATGTGCACTTCATTCTTTGCCAATACTTTTCAGAGTTTATTTACAGGTACACTATCATAGGTCTTTCTTAAATCTATAAATACTGAATGCAATTGACTTCCATATCCTAATGATTTCTAAAATCAGTTTTTTTTATAAAAAAATATCAATTCGCGATCTTGGTTTGAAACCACCCTGTTCCTCTGAATCTTTAAATAGACTTTTTATCCGATCTCATAGTACTCTGCCATACAGTCTTCCTGTGGACGCCAACTCCTCGGTAGTTTGTACAGTCGTGTTTATTCCCTTTCTTGTATAAAGAACTGATGTAAGCAGTTTTCCATTCGGATGGTATCTGTACTCCAAACAAGCATTTGTTAAATATTACCGTTAAATTTTCCAATAACATATCCGGAGAAAATGTAAGTAATTCCCAAGGGATACTTCAGAGCACGTGAAGTAGCGAAATTCATGTAATATCAATAGAAAGAGAGAGAGAATAAGCGTGTCGTTCCTGATTGGTCAGTGTCAGTGGTGACGCCTACTATTGGTAGGGTAGAGACATAGCAAGCGCTCCCTGATATTTTCTTTCTCTTTCTATTGTTATTACACTGCCACTTACAGTAACGCCCAACCTAATTCACACTCTACGTATTAAGCTCTTTGATACTTCCTCGGTCCGGTGACTTGTTGTTTTTCATTCTCGATAATGTCCCTTTTACTTCTTCCATTGTAAATGGATCCGATTTTAACTGACAAACTTGAAAGTCGTATGTTAATTTTTGTAATAGTGTTCCCATGTTTATTGTCCAATCGGACTATTTCAATCTTCTTACAGTTTTCCAAGCTGCTCTAGCTTTTTAGCTCTCTAATTGGCTGTCGATTTCATGGCATTTCCTTTTCCAGTACTCGTTTTTGGTTTTCCCTAATTATTTTTAGGCCAGATATCAGTATCTTCTGTACATTTGGCTATCTTATGGGTCTTTAGTACGTAACCACATATATACTTCTTTCTTTCCTTGTATAAGATTTTCTAATTCTTCTTTCCACCAGTAGTTATTTCTGTACCCTGATGATGATATTCTTCCTACAGCTTCTTCTGCCGCATCATGTTAGTAGATTTTAAGAGTACTAAACATTTTCATTATGGTTTTCCAGTAGATTCGTTTCTCATCTTTTCGGTTAGACTTATTTTGTACAAGGAAGCTGTGAAATCGTCATAACAACTGTCTAGGTTGTATACAGGCTGTATTGCTTTTGAATCAGGGTTTGTGTTTTATGAGAGCTACAATTTTATGTAAGTAATTATCTGATGCGCACACTGCTCCTCTTTTAACATTTTTATTTGTGATTTCTGTCTGGTTACAAAGTAATCAATAATAGATTTCAAGCCCCTTGTTCCTTGTGGAATTCTTTGTCTTTAACATATCCATTTTGTATTTTTAGGAAATATTCCTGGCATAGCTCTACAAAACGCGTATCTTTGTCATTGTAATCTGCGTCCTTCCAACTCGTCCGTTCAAATCACCCAGTAGGAATATATCCTGCCGACTTCCAAGACGCTAATTACTTCACCTAGTTGTTTTCTGAATGATATTTGTGGCATATTGACCGCATACAATTTCATCGTTATAATAAGTTTAAATTAGAAAATGATATTGGGAATGAATAGAACTTTCTTGCTTATCGAATACCAGAGAATGAATTTAACAGAATTAAAAATAGTACTCTTATAGGTTACAACAGTGAATTCAAGTCTCAAAAACAAACACATTTACGTAAATTTAATCAACTTCTTTCAGATAAAGATATGCCGAATATTATGTGAAAAACCAACATTTTGATCTGTCAAAAACTGTCATTAATTTTTCAGACAAACTGTTAAACGCTTCTGAAACCTCAGTTGTACAAATGGGTCTTAATTTTGCAATTTCTCCAAAAACTATTCCAACATTTGATATCATCAGTGCTATAGAACAAACTGCAAACAAATTAAACAATAGTGAAGCTCAATAGTATCAAATAAGAGCAAAAATTGAACAAGAAAAACCTATGTTTATGAGAAATAATCTTTCGAAAAATGAATTACATCAAGTTTTAAAGAACAACAGCACTATTAAGATTTTACCTGCTGATAAGGCAATGCTACGGTTATTTTAAATAAAATTGACTACGATTCCAAAACTCAAAAAATAATAAACCAAGGACAATATACAAAATTAAACAAAGATAAAACAACTTCTATAGAAAACAAATTATACCGCTTACTTTACAATCACAAACATGAATTTACAGAACAAGAACGTAAACATTTTACTCCACATTATTCTAAACCGCCCCATTTTTACGGGTTACCTAAAATTCATAAACCCAACATTCCATTAAGACCAATTGTCAGATCCATAAATTCTCCATGCAGTGAGCTGTGAATATTCTTTTTAAAAATTATATCACCACTTACTGGTAACTCTAACTCTCATCTTAAAAACAGCGCATATTTCTTAGAAAAATTATTACATATACGATACAAAAATACTTTCACAATAGCAAGTTTTGACATTGTGAGTCGACACAATAATGTTCCTGTCACCAAAACACTTCTCATAGTAAAAGAACAATTAGAACACGATTCGTTACTAAATTAACGTACTCAATTGTCCATTAATAGAATAATGGAACTACTAACATTTTGTACAAAGAAAACATTTTTTCAACTTAATGATGACTTCTACCAACAAGATTTTGGCATGGCAATGGGTTCCTGTCTGTCTCCTGCTTTAAGCTACATTTTTATGGAAAAATTTGAAGAACAAACAATATGCTCAAAACAGATTAAACCTTTGGTTTGGTGGCGTTATCTTGATGACATATTCGTTATTTGGCAACATAATATTTAGGATTTACATGCATTACTTAACGACATAAACAACACAGAACAAACTATGCAGTTTACACTAGAGTTTAAACAGAATAACAAATTACCATTCTTAGACATTTTAATAACCAAAACACAATCGACATTTGAAACTGATACCGACTCATACTAACAGGTATCTCAACTTTAACTTTAATCATCCAAATTCAGTAAAAAAAGGTATCATCAAATCTCTATATGACAGAGCAAAAACCAGCTGTTCTAACATCAATAAATTCACTGAAGAAAAAACGTTAATAAAAAATATACTTTCTGCCAATCATTACCAAATAAATTTATTAATAACGAGTTAAACAAAATCGAATATCAAACAATCGCTAACAACCAACATCAAACTTCACCAAGCAACACTGACTCCCAAGATAATCGCATTAATACTATAACTATACCATACATACAGGGTCTATCAGAAAGACTAAAAAGAGTGGGAAACAGATATAATATCAAAACATCATTTAAAACAAGAAATACACTAAAATAAAAAAACATAAAAAAACTACAATTTGAAAAATCCAAAATTGCTTTGTTGTACATCCTTTACGTTCCAACATACGAATTTCAAGTACCTTTCCGTTGTCATGTTCGACGTGAATTTGTTCCAGTGGATATCTGAGGCTTGTTCGAATTTTTTTGAGATTTATCAGGTTTTTCGGAGAATGAGAAGCAATTGTACCACCACCAGGCGCTGGATTCTCGACCTCATCCTGTTCTTTTTTGGATTTGCTGGAGAGTGGACAGATGGTTAATCATTCGGTTGAGATTATGTAGTATTTTTAGAGAATGTTTATCGACATCCACACCCCACTACGAGCTTACCAGACCTTTTATTATTCTCATCGCAACCGGCCTTAGATCGTTTGTATTCTTTATACAAGGGGAGAATTTTATATGTTATATTATGTCTCAGTTTTCATATGTGCCAATTTATGGTCAGAGAAATGTTTTATATATTATAAGTTATTATTATTAACAATTTATATTGAGTTTTGTTTTCGTATTTGAGTAAGTTTATTTAGGTTCGTTTTTAAATAATTTGTACGTAGGTTTAATATGGACCTTTTCCATTACTATTTTTAATTTAAGATGCAAAAAATTTGCATTATTGCGTTTGAGCTGGTACCATTTTTCCGTTAAATAAGCTGAATGTTTGAAAGTGGGTTTGTCTTATGTTCTGTATATAATATTGAGACATTATTTAAATATACTGTAACGAGCGTTCGTCCGATATTTCCTGGAACCAATGTGATAGGCATTCATCCGATATTACATGGAATCCGAGAGATAGTCTGCCGAGCGCTTTGAGGCCTGCGGCCCACGCTATTAAAATCATCGAGTGTTCGAGAATCCATGAAGGAAATGTCTCGGCTGCTATTTGACCTTCTAGATCCTTCCGTTGAGAAATACACAAATACGGCAAGCCGACGAAAGGACTCATTCAGTATTCGGTTGCCCTCTAGTAAGCAACAGGTGCTCAAGATAAATTGTGTATAGTTCGGTGAATGTAAAATTACTTTCATAGAGTTTTTGAATAAATGTACGAACCCAGAGTGTAAGAGTGCAAAATAAAAACTATTTTGGGGAAGTATATCTTCATAGGAGGGGGGCACAGGAAGAAGATTTGTAGGAATTCTTTATTTGTTCAACAAGTTCTGTTTAGATGATAAAAGTCTTAATTTATCCATATTCTTCATGTTGAAACACCACACTTTACACTAATTTCCGTTAGCACTTCAAATATGTAATACATTAATTATATTAAATATTATTAGCACTAAAAAATATCTAATAGTTTGAAATGTCCTTATACAATTATCTCTATATTATACTGTAACTAATTTTAATATTTAACACTGACAAAAAATCAACAGTGTCCTTAAAATTTATTTACTTTATTTAAACAAAGTAAGTATTTACTGTATATCTCTTATATGTACAAACAGAAGGAATAATTAGTTTCAAGTTGTCATCACCTTCAAATTTATAAATTGACAAGATGGTTTTAATTGCGATTCAACATCTGGAAGTCTAATCTTTTCATATTCTGCAGTTTAGTGATTAACATGTTGCACTTTATTCAGCTATAAATCTCTAATCATTTTATAAACTGTGGTTGCATGTCTGTAAGTAAATGTACATAAATATGCATTTATTTCATTACATGATGTAGATATGCAATTTGATCACATTAGCTTCATACTATATTTTATATCGCAGTCACAAAAAGCATATTAAAATGAGACCAGTTTATCATATGTCCGAGTCAATGGCAAAAACAGAAATGACTCGCGTTTATGAATAACTAATGTTAGTCGACATTTTATCCCAGTAGTATTCATAAATTAGAGAGAAAGCTGCATTTATTCATCGAGGGTAAACTCAGTAATTCTTTCTTGTTAATTGAACGCAGTTGTGCATATATACTGACCGAATCAGAAACAAGTATTATATTACTAAATTTTTCAATGACCACATATAAGTGATAATTTTAAATTAACATACATTTGTTTTGCATTTTGGAGATTTTCAAAAAGTATTCGTGAGAAATTAACACTTTCTTATACTTATACTAGCTTTTACCCGCGACTTCGTTCGCGTTGAAACCCTTAAATAAATATCATAGATCATTAAATTCCAATAGAACTGAATCAGTGTAATTTACTATTTAAAAATTAATACATATAATTAAGTTTCAAAAACTGATGAAAAGCTTCATTGAAATTATTTGCTACAACAAAAGTTAAAATGTATTTCACCACACCAAAAATAAGTAATTTTGAATTCTAAGAATTTTAAGAGACAAAAATGACAAAAACTTAAGCAAGGATTTTTTGCAGTATAGTTTTCGTAACCCAGATAAGAACACAATATAACATGTATTAACTAACTATTAAATCTCTACTATATGTTTTTACAATATATGTATCTACTGTGAAGATATGCAATTTTGTTAACTGCCAATAAAAAACTAACGATTTGTCGCGATTGTTACGCTCACATTGATTTGATTTTGTCAATACTTACAGAATTTATGCATGCCAATAATGAAAATGGTATATAAAATTGATACATAAATTTAATTAACAACCACATACACTTAAAAAATGAAACAAAATATACCTGCAGTGGATTTCGAATCCGAGAACATAAGATTTGCAGCCGAGCGCCTTACACGCTCCATTTTGTGATACTTGGGTATCCAGCTAGAACACACAGTCTATCGAAAGCCGACACACACCGACAGATACCTTAATGCTAAATCCCACCATCATCCCTCCCAAATACAAGCAGTAGCAAATACACTTATATGCAGGTCACGACGCATTGCAGACGCCAAACACAAACAAGAGGAACTAAACACCATCTCACAGACCTTGAGGAGGAATGGGTACAGCAACAACACCATACGACGAGCCCTGAATCAACAAGAACTACCAAGGCACGAAGAAGCCCAACAAGACCCCCCAAAGGCAGCGACCACCCTTCCGTACATACAAGGAGTGACGGATCGGATCGGAAGAATCCTTAGGAAAAGCAACATCAGGACTTCCTACAAACCTCATAAGACGATAAAAAGCATTCTAGGCAATCCCAAAGACCAACGTCCACTAGAGAGTCACGGAGTCTACAAGATACCTTGCGGCGGATGCGAGCAAGCATATGTAGGTCAAACAAACCGTAGGATCGAAGCCCGAATCGAAGAGCACAAACTCAGCATACGAAACAAGACCACAGCCTCGGCCCTGTTCCAACATCAACAGCAAACAGGACATAGAATCAACATTGAGGGCTCTAAGCATCTGGCAACAGAAAACAACTTCAAAAGAAGAGCAATTAGGGAAGCTATAGAAATTGAAAAGGAAGGAGAAATCAATAACCGTAACGAAGCTCTACACCTGCATCAAGCCTGGAAGAACATCTTACGGGAAAAGAAGAACAAATTAAAAGAGAGCGCAACAATACCACAAGCAGCATTCCGTCACTCGTAGCTAACTGTCAGGACGCCCACCCTTCTAACGAACATCTGCGGACGCCATCGGTACAAACAGAACCACGTCATCGGTACAATTTGCGACAAGGCAATGGTGTCACCCAATCAAAACAAACGGCACCGCCTCCTCAACACAATCGGAGGCGGGGCAAAGAAATAGGAGAGTACTCGGGAGATAGTATAAATAGCGGCGCGCACATATCGGAGCTCACTTCCACTTCAGACGCCACGGAGAGCAGACCAAGCGGAGAACGACTTAGCCGACGATCTCGGATACGAAGTAGTCCGGAAAGGTCCGAACCTGCAGCCACCCTTCGTGTTGGAAGAAGAGGAAAAGCCTTATGAAAATGCCAAGTGAGATTTTGGCGAAACGTCAGGCGACCGTTCCTTTACAGGGACAAAACTTTCAACGGACGAACACCCGGACTATCAAGAGAGCTACATATATATATATATATATATATATATATTATATTATATATATATATATATATAGTCAACAAGATATTAAAATATTTTCCTATATATGCATCATCCATTAATGTGTCTAACATATACTGCTTGCTTCCTAAACAGGAAACTAAACATTCTTTAAATAATAAAAAAATTGCCGTAGTTATGATACCAGATATCGAATTGGTAGTAATTTTCATTGGACGTACCCAAGCACCCCAAAATATTCCTCTATGGTTGGAAAAATATTCTATTTCTAAAAGACAGATTTAATTAAAAAAAACATTGCTTGAAAAGAATACGAACCTTGTTAGCAGTATATAAGGCTCCAAACTGTATGCAAAATATCGATAGTCGCTACACCCTATGCGTCAAATCAACACACTCAACAAACTGTCTAGTTATCAACTCTTCCACCCACAAGTGTAGTGCCCATTAACATATGAATCGTCTGCCCTACAAGATTCAAACTTGGTTAGGGAACGATTTAGAACACATGAACTGAGAAATTAATAAAAAACACTCTTACCTCAATAGAATGAGTGTGGAATATCTTCGATGCACATTACATATAATATTCAAAAAAATGTATGAATTAGATGTTGCGGTTTTAGTTCAATGCTGGTTCAATGCAAGTATATAATTGACGAAGGACCTTTAGCGGAACAATCAAAAAACACGTGCCGTCACGTAAATTAATTCACCAAATAAAGTTAGTCACTGACCTTTTACGTCGAAGCTCTGGTGTTTTCTTGGGTCTTCTTTCTTCAGAGGCTAGCCCCGTAACAGCAGGAACAGTTTCTTAGAGCTTCGTCTGGACAACACGTTACACAAAAAATAGCGACGTAATGTTTATTGATTGAGCAAAAAAAAATGCGGGTTTAACAACAAATGATGCGCTTTTGTAAACACAAAAGAAACAAAATGAAAGCGGTTTAGCGGTCTTTACGAACGGAGCTAAGAACTCGCGGACTCGTAACACTATAACAACAATAAGCGCCGTCCTTCAGACGGGATCAAAAAAAGCGTCCGAATAGTTCGGAGCACAATACACGAACCTCCCAAGCGTCCTAATAGCTAGGGAACCGAAACACGAATGTCAATACTGTCTATATTTTACACGCAAAAACTACTTACAATTACCATTAGCGCGACGGAATGTTTTAGAAAAGGTGCAGAAGTTTAAAAATCAATGAAGTAATTCAATCAAATTGAAAACAATACACTAAAGAATTTGCGGGAACGCACCAGAGTGTATTATTTTTGAGACAACAAACTTTTTCATTTCATATACTACATGATGCGCTTGGTTTCTGTTTACATACAAATATATGACGTGTATTCCTCATAATGATCTTTTTCATCATATATATTACAAGATGCGTTTGAATTTTAGTTTTTTTTAGTTCTGTAGTTTGTGGTCCAAAATTAATATTATTTCTCTTTATATTTTTTCGGTAAAGTTCAAAATAGTATTTTCCTAATGTTTCCGGTGAATTTCAAGAAAGACCTTACAATACTAGTTTCTCTTAAAATTTTGTTCTTATTTCCTCGGGATAAAGGCAGATGGGTCGATTTTTCTATAATTTTCCTCATATCTCTTAATTATGTTATGTTAAAAATATGAAAAAATGCACATTATATCCTCGTAGTGAACCCTTTTATTTGATATTTTATTTCAACCATTTTCAAAAAAATTCGTTTTTTTACTTTTTAAATCTGTAATTTGGTCTCCAAAATTCATATTTATATTTACTCCTTATTTTCCCGTAAATTTCTAGCGGGGTCTTATATTTCCAATTTTGTCAACATTTGATTTCTGATATTAAGGAGAGGAAGGTTAAATTTTGTAATATTTATATTTGTTAATATCTTTTACACAAATTATTTTAAAAACATGGAAAAACTATTTGTATTCCTCATTAAGAGCCGTTTCATTTGATATGTCACTTGAGGCGTTTGAAAACATTTTCATTTCATGTTTCAATGAATAATAAATGATTTGTACCCCAAAATTACTATTAGGGGTTTATTCTCACTTGTACTGGAAACATTGGTCAACTCACAGTTTCGCTATTTACGAAATACTCTTGATTGGGTAACCAAACTATATATACACTGATACCAAATTCCAGTAGTTTCGGATAAATAGGCTACGATGTGACAAACGGATAGAACAGAACTGATTTTATGGGTTTCCGTATATTGAATGTGCTGAAAATGGTTGTGGTGTGCATGTTAAGTGCAAAAAATCAGAGTTACGATGCTGTTCAGCTTGTGGCAAGTGTAGTCTATACAATGGACAACCATGCCTCAACTTTTCTTCGTATCAAAATGATGCTAAAAGGGTGTATGACCCTGAAATTGTTGAAGGATTAGAAACCAACGTAATTGATAAAGGGAAACATGATAACGAACTGGTAATGCTTGAGCGACCTGATGAAGAAACTGATAATGCAAAAGAAGAAAGTGAATACATATATTTGTTACTAATAATTAAAGTCAAAAACTTCTCCCTACTTTTCAACTTAAATTGTACTAGTAGCAGATGTGTATACAATATAGGATTTTAAGTTTACTTGGCACCGACTTCAAAAAGATACTAGATAGGTAGATAATTATTTGCGGAAAATGAGCACATTTTATGATAATATATAAGTTATCTTTTATCGCAAAAAATTTAACATTTCGAGAGGAAAATAAAATATGAAAGGATAAGTACCCAATATAACAATTCGAAAAAAGTTTTCTATTTGAAAGGGTTAAATAACCTCAAGTAATTAAAAAAATTGCTGCATGGACGCACACTCTGGCCCAGGGTAGCCTGACATCATTATGAAAACTGTAGTCTAGACTAGAAGGAGAACAATTTTAGTCGTGAAACTGAAGAAAGCGTGTGTAGAAAAGTATGGATTCGATTCGTTCAAGAAGCAATGCGTATGTAGGCTAAAAATTTTTGGCCTGCCAAAAAACTTGTCCCTTTGCTAAATTTCACTTTTCATTCGAAAAAATTTGTAAAAAAATTAACTTATTTATTTAACTATACAACAAATAAAATATAATCAAAATTGTACATTATTTTTAAGCAAATTTAGGTAACAATGTTGTCTTTTTTACTAGCGCATTTTGCATACAAAATATTGCTGTCCCGGAGCATGAGTCTCATGTTATGAAGGATTATGAAGGGCTAGCTCTCGTACTTTTCATCAATGGCGCTGTATTTGAATTTCGTTGTCAAAGATATAGGTTTGGAATTTTATTAGGATTCTAACCTAAAGGGTTTAATAAAATAAGAATTATTTCACATTATATCCTCAATGAAGGATACAATCTTAACTACCCTGCCTTATTATCTAAAAAAATCCTTAAAGTAAGTGTATTAAAGTAACTAATGAAAGGAACAAAGCCCTTTGCACGGAAAAATAAGCTAGATCAATAAGTCGCTTCACAGTCATCTGAGGAGGTAAGTGTGTTTATTGCGTGACCGCTGAGTTACCGCTGTCGAAAGGTAAGTAAAAGTAATATATTTGCATTATAATTATTCACATACACAGATATTTAGGCATAGATTTGGAGAGTGATATAATATTTCTTTTTTTGTTTTTCTTTTCAGTGCACATTTACAAAATAATAAAATATTTACTACTTAGTTCCTGCTACACTGCGTTACTATAATAAAATAACACAGTTGTATTGGTAACATAGTTACTTTAGATGTATTTTAAAATTATTAAATGTATTATAGTACGGAAAAATTTCTTCCTGTTTTGTAGAAAGATGCTTGTACAATAAATGGTTATACCGACTTAAGTAAAAGCTGGACTCCGTAAAAAATAAGAAACGACGAAATCGTCAATAAGCTGTCCAACAAATTATGATCATCATACCGGCTTCCAAAACATTCAGGAACCTCAACTTCACCTAGGTCTTGAAACCGAAAAAGAAATGTAATAGTTAAAAAAAGAGATACCAAAATAATAAAAGTTAAACAAAGCACAGTCTCATCATTTTGGAAGTCACGGACGCAAGTGCCTTTATATAGAGGCGGTCCGAGAGAGCTCAGACAGGTATTCAAAATAATTTTGAGACATGCGTGACTCTCCCAAAAGTTTTGGCTGCGATCGTTTCTAGCTGTACCAAGAATAACTTACTATAATAAGGTTTATTCCTCATCTGCTAGCTCTGACAACGACAACCTTTCAAACTTTATGCAACAAACAGATTCTTAGGTAAAAGAAAAACAATCTATTTAAAAGGAAAATGTCAACTGGTTTTCATGTGTTAGTTTAAAATGAATATTTGGATTTTTTTGTCATTATTTAGTATTTTTATAAGTTTGATTGGAAACGCAGTGACTCGAATTATAAAAAATATTTCATTGAACTGATTATGTTGTGACTTAATTTTATGGGAGATTAACAGTAGTACGTAATTGCCATACTAGAGAGTTTAATTGTATAATTTTTATATAAAGTTTAAATTTCAAGGAAAGTGAGGGTTCTTTAATTTTTCCACCGTTTCGTGTATAAATTGCCAAAATTATTAAACATATCGCTGCAAGTGTCAGTACGTTATAGATTAAACTAATGTCATGATATCTCAACAAAAGATCATTAACAAATATATTTTCAAATTTGCATATTTGTCAAAAAATCGCTGTTCAAGTTAGGCATTAAAAGGTAGTTTGACTCATATATAGCATGATGTTAGATTAATTCTGTTAGTAGATGTGACTTGCTATACAATTCACATTTATTCTGTACTAATAGTGCACGAATTATCTTTGAAGTAATTGTGATTGTAACAATCGTGGCCGCAATTAATTATCCGTTCAGAAAGTTTTTTATATAAATGGCGTCAAACACCATTATAAGATTAGCATTTAGGCAAGTAACGAGAAACATATTCCAAACTTTGCAAGACTCAAAGAAAAATGACTCTGTTATTAGTTTATGAAGTCTACACTTGTGATACATTGTTAAAAGAATATTAAATAAATAAAGAGTGTAGTTTTTTTAATTGATTTCATGAAAAATACCCCAACATAAAAACTCATGGTCCCAAACGAACCTGATTAATTAAAAGACCCCCACACCATCCGTGTTTAATAACCTATTTAAATGCTGTCTGTCAGCCTTCACACGCATCACGCAAAAACTTTATTTTTATAATACGAGACGTTTTCATGTATAAAGCGGAAACTCTTAGACCATACCTCAAAACTTTACAATATACATACCAATATACAAAAGAAAATGTGGTATGGAGAAATTTTGAATGTTAGGAACTAACGTAGGCTCCTTCTTTTCAAAATTCAAGGGATATCAAAGTTTGTACGGGGAAACTCAAGCTGCTGATAAGATCTTGATAGCTCTAGTATTTGTAGTCAATATAGTTAAAATATTTTCGAAAAATTTGATTAAGAGCAGAAAATCGGCTATTTATATGTAGGTATAACTATGGTTGTCAAAGAAGATTTAGTTTATTTTAAACGTAATCGTCTTCATAATCTTCATTCATAACGGCAACTTATATACGACTATATGTATTAATAGAAATGGAGGTAAAAAGTGTTTTTGTATTTGTGTGTTTCTAAAATGCAAAAAACTAAAACTGACAAAATTTCAAAACTGTTAAAATTAAAAATTACAGAAATTTCAAACAAAAATATCAAGAATATAAGCGATTTCATAAATGTTAATAGTAAATTACCAGTAAGCTGATTTATCTAGCCCGTTCTAAGCGCTGCCGTTAAAATTAAATTAGAACACGACCAAAGTAATTCCAACCAACAGAATTTTAGTATCGACTGTAGCTCATAATAAATTTGTGAAATTGTTTCCTGATCGATATGTGTGGAATCTTTAAACCACAAATGGAGTAACAATAACTGTGTACTTAAAATACAATAGTTCGAGGTCTAAACTTGACCTCGTCACTGAAATTAAGAACTGAATCATAGTAAAATAAAAATGTATTGAATTTTAGTTAGTTTAAAAATTCCAAAAGATAAATTTCAAAGCTTGAGACGTTTGAATTTTAAATTTACAATATGTTGAGGAAACACTTGTATGTAATGATATTGTTACGAAATTTACCCAAAGCCGACCCTGTTTCATTTCGGTACGACCAGCTCCGACATAGCATGCTGGCAATACACGAATTAGCCCGAACGCAGATGTTGGCCACCAGTGACCGGATGAAGACGAGATACGACCTCAAGGCCAATTCAGTCGGGTTCCAGGAGAGGGACAAAGTTTGGCTGTACAACCCCCAACGGAGCAAGGTCCATACGAGATGGTCAAGAGGCTTATTGACGTCGTCTACCGGATCCCTCGAAACCCCAAGGCTAAATTGAAGGTGGTTCATTTAGATCGACTCGCTCCCTACCATGGAGGGGATGTTTCTGATTGGGCCGATCAGAATTAAAGGGGGGGGGGCAGTGTTACGAAATTTACCCAAAGCCGACCCTGTTTCATTTCAGTACGACAACAAGGCTTTGAGATAAAAAATGGTTCTCGAAAAGACTCGGCACCTGTAGGAGTGATGATGATTTTTACGAGAATTTTCTATGCTGGTTTTATAAAGGAAACAGCCACGATTTAGAGTTCAGTTGTACCGCGACGACTAGCGTATATGGAAATGTTAATGTCATCAGCTGTTTTAATGTAAATAAAGTTCTAGAAAACTGAAAGTGAATATTAGTTTTATGATATTAAATTGAACCCACGGACTATATTGCAATTTGGTGTTAGAAGTGAAGGATTAAGTGCAGTTAAAATCGTAAGTTGATTTATGGAAACTCGTAGTATGGAAAAAATTGACGAAACTACCAAAAAAATATTCAAGGACTCAAGCACGTTACGGAGGGACTAAACGAAAAAATAGCAAAGGTTCTAGAAAAACGTGACAAGAAGGAGAAACAACATCAAGAAGAAATTCAACAAATGTTAGTGAAATTTTTTGATGATAAACTTAAAGTGAACAAAAAAATCTTGTTTCTACAATGAAAAGCGAACAACAAAATCTTGTCACTGCCATGCAAGAAAAACAACAAAATTTATTGGAAGGATTATTCTTGAAATTTGCAGAAAAACAAGGCCAAACTGAAGAAAAAAGGCAACTACAATTTGAGCAATTAATGCAAATAGTATCACAAGTTAATGAAAGAATGCAAATAGTAGAATCAGATATAAAAGAGATAAACGACGACATAAAGATCCTAAAAAATAATGTGGAGGCCCTTGAAACCAAAGTAGATGATATCGATTCCGTATAGAGCCAGGTGAAATTTGAAATCAGTGCTATTCAAAATAAAGTAGAAACGGAAATTAAAAAAAATACAACAGGACTTACAGCGAGGAAAATACCAGAACACCGTGAGTACCAAAGGTTAGTAAACCACCCACATTTGATGGCAGTTCATCTTGGCCCATGTATAAACGGCCATTTGAGCTAGTGGATGGGATAATCAAGAAAAATGTACTTCTCTGGTAATTTCGTTAAGAGGTCCGACCCTAAAACTCCTCTAAAGCATCTCAGTCGATGAACAAGGCAATTTCGACAAGATCATCGCCATCCTAGACAAACGATACGACAATCAATCCCTGAGCCAAGTATACCAAGTCCAACTCAGTGGAAAAACGCAAAAATGCGGTGAAAGCCTCCAAGAATTCGAAGCAGAGATCAGACGGTTAGTTCACTTGTCCTATCCAGACCTGCCAGAGGAAACGAAAGACCAGTTGGCCACACAGAGTTTTATAAACGGCATCCGAGATGTGGAAGTACAACAAAATCTAAGACTAAGTGGCGTCAACAAAAGTAATGAAGCTCTACTTCGGGCTTTGGAAGTAGAGGCCGTCATGAACATGTCTAAGCCGAGGGTCCGAGCAGTTTCCTTTAACCAGGAAGAGTCAGAGTCATCATTTCAAGCGCTGCTGGCTGTCTGAACAAAATATTAGAACGGTAACAAAGAACTGGCACCAGAGGGGCATGTTACCGCTGCGGACGGGCAGGACACTTCCAAAGTGATTGTAGAGTGAGGCTACCTGAACGATCACCGACCAGAGGTAACCAACAGAAAAGCCACATGTCCAGGGACAGTCAGCCAGTCAGCATAAGGGGGAGAATGCTGACTGACCCTCCACCAGCCCCCAAAACGTTATCTATCCAGGGATTTTGCCGAGATAGCGGCAGCCTAGTAATCAGAGGCACCATCAATGGGCGAGCAGTTACCATCACCATCGACACCGGTACCGCTGTGTCCATTGCCAAGTCCAGGGTTTTGAAAGCATCAGAAAGTCGGCCAGTTACCAATAACATTCAGCTCAGAACAGCCACCGGCGAGTCCATGTCAATACAGGGTGAGGCAGATGTCGTGTTACAGATAGGGGACAACATGATCCGGCATAGGGTCCTGGTAGCGAATATTGAGGACGATTTTATACTGGGAATGGACCTAATTACCCAGAATGGATTTATGTTCGATCCGAGATATGATGTTCTTCGGTACCTAAATGAGGAATTTGTATTGACACGGCCCGTCAAAACATCAGTCACCCCCATAAAAATTGTGGCAAAGTCTTCAGCTAGAATTCCCGATCGAATGGAACAGATTATTCATGGGCAGCTAGACAGCAATCCTGGGAGCTGCGTTGGAATGGTGGAGCCCGTACACTCAGCTCATGACTACTTAGTTGGACGGGCTATAGTTAAAACCGGACGAGATATACCAATCAGAGTCCTGAATTTGTCCAACAACGACATCACAATTGCCAATGGTAAAGAGATGGCTTGTTTCGAGCCAGTAGAGACCATCATCAATTGCGAAGAAGAGTACCAGACGTCGGTGAAGGAGATAGGGCCCAGTAAAGAGTTCCTACAACAGTTTGCTGACCATTTGACACACCTGACACCAGAGAACCAGAAGAAAGCCAGGCAAATTATCACAAAGCACTGGCAAATTTTTAATAGTCAAGATGGAACCACCGGCCGCACCAACATCATCCAACATCGAATAGATACCGGAAAGGCTCAACCCATCAGAATACCACATAGACGACTACCATTGGGGCAACAACAGACAGTCGAGGAAAACATCGAGTCCATATTACAGAGTGGAGTTATTGAGCCATCCATCAGCCCATGGGCTGCTCCCGTCGTGCTAGTTAAAAAGAAGGATGGAACCACCCGATTTTGTGTTGATTACAGAAAGCTGAATGACGTCACGAAGAAAGACAGCTATCCACTACCCCGAATCGATGACACTTTGACCACACTAGCAGGCTCCCGTTGGTTCTCCACACTAGACCTAAAAAGTGGATATTGGCAGGTTGGTCTACACGCAAACGACAGAAAGAAGACAGCGTTCTCCACCAGTAAAGGGCTGTTTAAGTTCACGGTCATGCCCTTTGGGTAATGTAATGCACCCGCTACATTGAGGGGCTAATGGAGTATGTACTGAGCGGGTTAACATGAAGGACGTGCTTAGTATACCCGACGACATTCTAGTCATTGGCCAGACATTCGACGACCATCTGAAGAACCTGGGCGAATTATTCTCCAGAATTAATAACGCCAACCTGAGACTCAATCCGAAGAAGTGTTCCTTGTTCCAAAAAGAAGCAGAGTTTTTGGGCCACGTAGTGTCCGAGTCAGGAATCCGCACCAACGAAGACAGGATAGAAGCCATCCGTGATTGGCCAGTCCCAAGAGACAAGCATGAACTCCGAATCTTCTTGGGCCTCTGTTCATACTACCGGCGTTTTGTTGAGGGATTTCCCACCATCGCCGCCCCTCTACATCGGCAGACCACTGATAAAGAGACCTTCCATTGGAATCAGGATTGCGAAACATCATTCAGGTGACTTAAGGCAGCACTATGTTCCAGCCTAATCCTAGCCTTTCCTAAACAGTCCGGCAAGTTCATCTTAGACACCGACGCCAGCAACAAAGGTTTGGGGGCCGTCCTATCCCAGGTGCAAGATGGTGAAGAGAGGGTGATCGAGTATTACAGCCGTGGATTCTCGAAACCGGAAGGGCTGTAGACCATTTCCACAAATACCTGTATGGTCGTCATTTCTTAATCCGAACAGATCATGCCGCACTCGAATGGCTGCTGGACATGAAGACACCGGAAGGACAACTGGCCAGATGGATGGAGATATTACAGCAATACGACTTCAAGGTGGAACACGGCCGGCCGTTTGCACAATAATGCCGATGCCCTTTCCAGAAGACCCTGTAGAGCGGAATGCGGACATTGTCTGAGGACGGAACAGCGAGAGGGTATCCCCATCAGGCAGATCCGAGTGCAGGCCAATGAAGACTGGACAACAGAACAGTGCATCCGGGACCAAATGGCTGATCCAGACATCGAACCAATCTTGTCACTCAAAACGAGAAGAGCACCCAGGCCATGATGGGACGAGGCAGCTAGATACTCCGGCGTACTGAAGTCGTTATGGGCACAATGGGACTCTCTAAGAGTAGACAATGGAATGCTCAAGCTAGTTTGGGAAAGCGCTGATGGACGAGAAATCAAGTCCCAACTAGTAGTTCCGAAGCAGAAGGTACCAGCCATCCTGACCGAAGTACATGATGGGATTACCGGAGGCCACCTGGGCATGAATAAAACCCTTGACAAAGTTCGCCAGCGGTACTACAGGGTGAATTACTTCGAAGACGTCAGAGCTTGGTGCCGCAAATGTGCCATCTGTGCAGCCAGTAAGGGCCCGAAGACCCGGACCAAGGGCAGAATGCATCAGTACAATGTAGGCGTCCCATTTGCAAGAATTGCCATCGATGTCGCCGGTCCGTTTCCCGACTCTGAGAGGGGGAACAAATACATTCTGGTCGCAATGGATTACTTCAGCAAATGGCCTGAGGCATATGCGATACCCAACCAAGATTCAACCACGGTAGCGACGGTGCTAGTAGAACAACTATTCAGCAGGTTTGGCGTCCCGAGGGAATTACATTCAGACCAGGGGCGTAACTTCGAATCGAATGTATTCCAGAAGATCTGCACGATGTTGGGGATCAGAAAAACGAGAACAACACCATTACACCCACAGTCAGACGGAATGGTGGAAAGATTCAACAGGACCTTGGAACAACACCTATCCAAGGTCGTCAGCAATAACCAGCGGAATTGTGATGAGCATATTCCCCTATTCCTGTTGGCATATCACTCTGCCGTACATAATTGTACAGGCCTGACCCCAGCCAGGGTCCTATTCGAAAAGGAGCTACGATTACCCTGAGATTTGGCATTTGGCTCCCGTGAAGAACCTCCCCAAGACATCGACGATTGTGCCGACCAGCTCCGACATAGCATGCTGGCAATACACGAATTAGCCCGAACGCAGATGTTGGCCACCAGTGACCGGATGAAGACGCGATATTACCTCAAGGCCAATTCAGTCGGGTTACAGGAGAGGGACAAAGTCTGGCTGTACAACACCCAACGGAGCAAGGTCCATACGAGGTGGTCAAGAGGCTTATTGACGTCGTCTACCGGATCCGTCGAAACCCCAAGGCTAAATTGAAGGTGGTTCATTTAGATCGACTCGCTCCCTACCATGGAGGGGATGTTTCTGATTGGGACGGTGAGAATTAAAGGGGGGGGGGCAGTGTTACGAAATTTACCCAAAGCCGACCCTGTTTCATTTCAGTACGACAACAAACGCTTTGAGATAAAAAATGGTTCTCGAAACGACTCGGCACCTGTAGGAGTGATGATGATTTTTACGACAATTTTCTATGCTGGCTTATAAAGGAAGCAGCCAGCCAGTTGTACCGCGACGACTAGCGTATATGGAAATGTTATTGTCATCAGCTGTTTTAATGTAAATAAAGTTCTAGAAAAGTGAAAGTGAATATTAGTTTTATAATTTTAAATTGAACCCACCGACTATATTGTAATATGAAGAAATAAAAATATGATCAAAATAATAATTTAGGAGTATAGTGTTGAAGACCTGCACCCACTTCTGCATTTAATCACCAGCACACAAAAAAAATTACTTAACATGCGACCCATTATTGCCGATGTGTTTTTTCTTATGACGCAAATTGTCAAAATGTTATATTTTTTCAGATTAACACAAAAAATGTTTAACTTTAAATGAACTTTGGCATCAATAATTAGGTAAAGAAAATAAATACATGTTTGACTCAGTTATTGATTTAACGTGTGTTGCTTACTCAGGCATAGACTAGCATTTAATTATCAGTATGGAGTTATAAAGGATATTATCATTTCTGTATATTCGTGATCATGTTAAGAGTGGGCGCTACATTTTTGTGTCAATATTTGTACAATATACATCTTACAGACTCGATTGCTAAAAATAATATTAATTTTGTTACCAATAAATGGCTGAATAGAAATTTGTTTTGATAGCAATTCTCTCATGACCTGAACATGAAAAGCTTTCAGCTTCCAACAAACCGCTTTCGATCGTGATAAAAGAGGTCAAAATCATCAAGTCAAGTTCTATCCCGCGAGCTTTCCTAATTTGATCAAATTACCTGCGTGCGTTCGCCTGAAAGCTCCACCGTCATTGATGGCTAACGAATTATTTATGCCGTAGAGAAGCTGAAAATTTCTTTCCGTATCTCCCTTGTCCTTGTTACTTCTCTCAAATCGGTGCATAAATTATGAACGAACGTCCCATTTTTCAAACCTCAAATAAGTAAAGAATTCCAATGTTGAGGCATCTGTGAATTAATAATGGAAAACGAGTTATTTCAACACCATGACAAGTTTGCTGCGAGTAGAGTAATTTCTCGGACTACTAATGTAGTTTACTTAGCGTTTAGATGTTTACAAAAATGAACTCAATGTATAATAAAATATTTGAGTTAAATTGGTCTTCTGTCAATTGTTCTTGTCATCAAAGTTTATGTTTGATATGATATACAATATTCTGGTTTGAAATATTTGACTTACAACTTACAATTTTTATCTTGGCTCACCTAAACGTATAGGACTCGTCAATAAAAGCTGCGGATATGATCAGCTTGAAATTCGTCATGCAGAAACAAAATTGTACACAAGAACGCTTTTGTATAATTTTAAGGCGAAAACTTCTTAACGGGAGCCCACCCTAACACATCGAAAATAGATGAAACAGCTAACGAAATGCAAAAATTCGAGTCTGCATTCTCAGAATTTGTTCCAAGAAATTTTTCCGATACTTAACGCGAGACGCCTAGAAAAACAAACGCTCTTTGAAAAAGAAAGAATCCCCAGTAGTATATATATATATATATATATATATATATATATATATATATATTCTGAACTTATTGGGTTAAATACTAGATTCGTTCTTATACATTTAGGTGGACGTAAACTCTAAATAGACCTTCACTATAGATAAAACATATACATTAAACAAATTAGCACTCCGTAATTATTGGACATGTTGTTCTGTTGTAATGTCAAACTTCTCTGAGGGAGAAGCAAAGAAGTTATAAAGTCAAGTTAGCTTGTACATATAGATTCATATGTATAGTATTATAGATCTGGTACATCATCGAATTTTTATGTCAGAATTTAAATAGTAAATCCTAACTTATTTTTTGTGTACTTAGATTGGGTAATATTGATGACAAATCTTCTCATTCTTTTTCTTGTTCCAGAGCCCTTATAAAAAATATTTGAATAAACTCATCACATTCAATCGCGAAGTTCAAGAATACCATACAAGAGGTGCAAATAATTACTATGTATCAGTATCAGTAATGGGTTAATAAAGTTTCAATTTTTTAAAAGTAATCTGACAGCTTTCATTAAGTCTAGAAAATAATCATTATTTTATTAATTGCTTAATAGCATTATTATTATTAACTTATTGTAATAATAATGCTATTAAGTTGGATTTTGTTTTCATATTTTTCAATGTCAATGTATACTTATTAAAGTTTTGTCTTGTTATTGTTCGCCAAAAATGTAATTTGGTATATAGTTTGCATTTTAAGGTTACCCATTTAATAAAGATTTTTAAGATTCAAAGGGCGAGGGTGGTTCATATAAATAAAGAAGTGCGGCATTCATTTGAGACTGAACGAAGCTTCTTACTAGTTATACTTCCCGTCTATAGTTATCTCCTGTCTCTGTTTCTATTTCCTTGTGTTATCATTAGTAATGGTTATAAATTTCAGGTGAATTAAAATAATTGTCACTATTTTGTTTTGACTCATGTATTAATCCTAATGTGTAATTTAATTCTTAATTTAAAATTCTGTAAGTGCCAAATACATTTGTTGAATTATTAACTTGCAAGTTGAAACTGATTTCCGGTGAATTGTAAATGCGGGAAAAATGTAACAAAATTTCTATGTAATTAATAACGCTCTTTCTACCTTCTGACATATGTCAAGTCTGTAATTTAATATATTCCAAAGAGAGAATTGGTCTCTGTTTCTTACACAGTGAACTGAAATGTATGGTATTGCAAATTTAAGGTAGTGTGTGGTGTAGGTGTCGATGCAAATCAAATTTCTAGTTATCTAATTTATTCCTTTGCTCATCTGTTTTCATATGTGTAAATGTGGGGCCCGATAAGAAGCGCTCGCTTCAAAAAGCTATTTACAAAAATATGTTGATAAATGCATAATAAAAATTATTTTAAGATATAAAGTAATTAAAACTGGTAAGTGAAATTGTAGATTTTCAGCAGTTTTAAAAATTGGAACAGAAATGCTCAGAGAGTAAATTCGATTAATTTTTCAATATAAAATACGGATCTTGCTGTCTGTGAATAAACTCCTGATAAACCTCAAAATAAATCAACCACAATAATTGCTAAATTTTTAAATCAATACTAATTTATCAGATTAACTTATGGGAATTTTGAGGAATTTAAAACATCTTAAATGACTAAGTAATAAATTGACAGGATAGCTATTACATATTTTGAGGTCCGATAAAATACAGTAAAGTTAAATGTACCTACACTATGATCTGACATTGTAATAATGTTTATACATATGGTTATAAACTTTTTTCTAATGTAAAATTACTAAAAAATTTTATAAAATACTCTTACTGAAAACACATAGTTTCAAATCCAAACCAGTCTTAGTTTTCTTCAATTAGGTATGTTGTTCATATATAGAATGTAGGTAAGTATTGTTATTTAAATGATCAATATCAAAACTAAGATCCAAACTAAGCATGTATGAACATGACCAAGACGCGGATAATTTTGATAGAAGACCGATGATACCAAGACTGTCAAAGTGTTGGTCCTAGTCTTGTTTTGCTATCCACTATCATTGTGATTAAAAAAACATTTGCATTCATTCTATAACATCACATTCTTTCCTTAATTTTAATTGAAGGCTGTTAACTGTATAGAAAGAGGTGCATTGACTTCCAGATTAAATTGAGTTGTGAATTCACTAACACTTCTTCAGGTGTAGCTCACAACTTAGAGCATTTAATGCCAATAAATATTTCACTTTGTGGTGAATAAGTAGTAAGAATTTTGACAACAATTACCCCAAACCTTTTCTGTTTTTTAGTATCTATATTTGGAATATTCATCTTTAACTCTTAAACACATATCCCGCAAGTTTCCGACTTTGTTGTGAGTTTAAGGAGTAAATAGTTTCCACTACAACCATGTTTGAGCACTAGAGAATCATCATGTTAAGAAAAGTGTTTTTTAGCACAGATTTTCAGTAAATATTTAGCTGTTATAGTTATGCCATTTACGAGGCCAACTTTTTCTGAAATTGAGTCAATTATTGAGAGTTTTATCAAAACTATCTACCACAATTACTACAAGATGCCCATTTAAATTTCAAACAAAATATGTCGTTACTACTTGACAGAGATCCTCTAGATTGCAGAGGAAAAAGTCGCAATGATTTAAGACATGAATTTTTTAATAAATATTTAGGGTGAAATGGAATCATTTATTGGATCGAACGGCTTGAGATTGTATTCTGTTAAAACAGTTACTTATTAAGTATCAAAAACTGTTGAGTAGTGATACATGTATATTATTTTTGATGCATTTAGTTGCTTATGGGTACGCCTAGCGAGACCTTATGTTAGCTCAACAGATGGAAACAATACCAACCTCTACGATAACTAATTTTGAGTTTATTCTAGAGTAGTAGTTACAGATTCCTTTATCTCTTTACAAATTGTACATTCTATTAAAATAGTGTCAGCTTTGAGAACCCTAAGTAGTACACTAGAAATGTATAAGATGTAATCATTTTATAATAAGATCCAATTTATAAACAAACTAATAAGTAAATGACCAATCACGTCGCGGTCTTCAATCTTACTGACATGCCCGTTATATATTCAGTGTTACCCGAAATTTCTTTTTATACCAGGAATTCAATAAAACTAATAATATTAGCGAAAAAAAGTATCAAAAGAACATATGATTGTACCTCGCTTAACTTACAAAGGATATCAATCGACAGCATTTCCCACACGAGCACCTTCTCTGCAAAGCTCAGCACCTAAATTAATCAGTTAATTAAATTCTAAGAATGAAGATTAGGATTCCGGCTGCAGGTTGGACTTTGAAGTTCCTGTTGCACACAGCCTGACGCTCCGGTATTCGCTGTGTGTCATAGCGCGATCCTCACATAAAGCTCTCAGTGAAAGTCAACTGAAGAGCTTTGAGCCAATACAATGACAATATCCGAAGACCTGCATTCCATGCGGGCGACGTTGTTGTTTAATCGAGTTTAATGGAGCTTTTCTATTGGAGGTTTCGCGAACTAGATATGTGGAGACTTTGCATTGTTCACATTACAAAGTGAAAATTAATTAACAGGATGCTGTTCTAAGTAAAAAGTAATTTGAATACTGAGCAATCAGGGATTTCAAAGAAGGATCCTCAGAAAATTTCTGAGACTTTCGTACTACACCCGTGACACTATTTGCCGTATTAGCCTGGTCTGCAATTTTCAACCCCAAATAAACATTACATTTCTTCTATTGAGCCAACTAAAAATTTTGTTTTTGAGGTCAAATTAGCATATTGTAGCTCTAGTCGCCCTTGCATTAGTTTTTTCATATCTATCTAAATTATTCCTTTAGTTTTAAAATTAATTTGATTAAGAAATGTACAGAATAAAGACTTATTAAGATTTATGATGATGTAAGAAGAAATCGGAGAGTGCATTGGTTCATAAATATGATCCAAGTTTGAATCTCTGAGATTCTTGTCCAAGGTCTTACTTGCCAATCGAATGGTGGAATGATTGAACAGGAACTTGTACCAATATCATGCCAAGGTCGTCAGCAATATCAGCGTGTTTTGGATAAGTATATTCTCTTATTCCTGTTAACCCATCGCGATAAGTTAGCGATAATGTAGTCCAACTTTAACAAAGGTTGCTGGCCACACACGAACTAGTCCGAACCCATATGTTGGCAAAAAACTATCGGTTGAAAAAAGGTTACGATTTGAAGGCATATAGAGTTGGGTTCCAACAGGAAGATAAAGTTTGTGTATACAACCCCTGCAGAGAAAAACAAGTCTCCAAAGTACACGCCAGCGTGGGATGGTCCATATGAAGAGGTCAAGGGGACAAATGACGTCGTCTACAGCATTCGTCAGAATCCGAGAGATAAGACCAAGGTAGTTCATTTGGATTGATTAACTCTTTATTTTGGAGAGGATGATTCCGATCAATATCATCAGAACTACATTAATATCTTATTTCATTTATATTAATAAAATCTAATTTTGTCAATAAAAAAAACTGGTAGTAAAAAACAATTTTCAGAACGCACGAGTGAGGGGCAGAGAAAAGTACTGGATATCGTCATTATGTTTGATAGAAACGAAATTATCTGCATCACTAGGCCAGGATCGTGACTGGAAGATTCTTAAGGATAGCAATATCCAAAAAGGCCGATGTAGAACAATAAAACCGTACACAGAAACGTATCGTACATCTGATAGAGTGAATTAATCGACAATTGAAATAAATATTTTTATGGTGGAACGCATTGTGATTTATTTCGGTGAGGAATAAAACTACCAAATTTGGTGTAAAAAATTGTTTAAAACCACAGCAAATTTATTACAATGTAAAGGAAAAGTTGATCTGTGGGGGCAAACTGAAGTCGATCTCCAAAGCTATCAGATTTGTTCAAAATCCATAAACATGGCGTCAACTTTGACTGATAGTTAGTGCTTTCAACTCAACTCAAAATTCTCTTCCTAGAATCAGAAGACATCATAGTCAGCTTCTATATCATGTCCTTATATCCAAGTTTACCGGTAAAAGAAGCACTTTAACAAATATTAGATAACAAAGACCTTCCAGCTTTCATAATAGTCTTATCAAGACACTTCCTTCTTTTATTCTGTCATTATCGATTATTTACCTTATTTTTTTTTTAGAAACCGTTGTCAGGAGAGAAAACCCAAATGAACAACCTAGATCTTTACTTCTTCAATTCATAGCAAAAAATGAAAGCACAAATCTGAGTGAACTACTTCTGGAAACGAAACAAGACATCAAACTCTGTGTGAAAAACTTAATTATAAGGTTTGTGAAAAAAATTTAGCTATATTTTATTAAGCAATTAGAGTTAAATATGGTATTTTCGATAACATCTTTTCCACCTTTCATTAATGTAATAAACTAACAACACAAACTTTCTGTTATCACATTCGATAAGAAAATTTACTTCCAACTTTTTACGACCGCCACGTAATAACTTACATATTCTGCGAAGAAAACGAGACATGCAAATTAGTAATTCACCTCGTACAGTTAAACCTTCAAGAGTAATAAACCTTATCTGAATATTGAGGGAACTCCGTCTCTATTTATACATATTACAGTGTTTTATCTAGTCCTCATAAAAACCGAATACCTCTTACGAACATCTAAACCTGTTTAACTGAATAGAGACATGAACTTTAATTACCTGAATAAAAAATGAACATAGTGAGAAATATTTAAATATTATTTTCGTGCTAAACAACCACTATTATAGATTCATTACATAAAATAGTTTTTTCCCGATAGCCATAATCCCCTATAAATTGTTTGACTGACCGATCGGTATCAAACCGCAGTTAAAGTATTCATGGATGAGCTATAAGATTTTATAAAAATACACAAGCAATAGCAGAAAAATCAATATTGGTCTTATTAATTCAGGGCAAAGCCTTGTCAAGTCATGAAGATTGAAAGATCATGTAGTAAGAGTTAGTGTGATTGTGCTATGCTATGCTATTTATAAACCTTCTTCGATGACCACAGCGCTGGAGTTTGGAGAGGTACTCTGTATTTCTTTGAGTAACAAGGCGAGTAATTTCTGCTATGTTTTGCGTATTTAGTATTACATAGTGTGGAACAGCCAAATGGAATAAATTCGATAACGAATAAAGGAGGGCTGGTATGGAAAAATGCTTCTGCACGTCGATTCGTCAATTTAAATGCACATTTTTTCAACAACAAAAATTTTATTGGGTATGTCATGTGACAGTGGCCAATTACAACTTTCTTATTTTAAATGAAAGCCCCTTTATATTATTTATTTTTTGGATTCTCCAGACAATTCTAGAGATAATTCTTAAATATCTTAAACTCTTTCGGAAATATTAAGTGATTTCAGATTTAATACAAAAATTAACATTAAAAAAATTCGCTACATTACACTAAATACTTAATTCCGATTTAGCTATTGATATTGAGATAGTAAGCAAAAACCAATCCTGCGTTCCTTTTTACTGATTTGAAAAAAAAATTTTTTCGTCAAAATTCCTTGCCTTAGCATCTTGTAGTGTGCCTGCATGACAATGGTGAACAGTGTCAGTGCTATTGTCGTTTGGATTTCGTTAACTGTACGTAATAATATCAGACACATGATTCATTTAACAGAAATGCACAAAATAACCACTCTACAAATGACTGGTTATGGATATAACACACGGACTCAAATGGAAGTTTCTCGCTTATTTCACGAAAATTTTCCAAATTTGTCGCCTGTATCCCAAGAAACAATTAACAAAATAGAAAAGCAGTTTGGAGAGCGTGGTCATGTAAGACAGATAATAAAATTAGCTGTCAATGATCTAAGTAATAATACGAAATTGAATATTATGTTTGAGTTTCAAGAAAATCCACATAAAGCAGCCCCACTGTTCAACGTTAGCCACCACAACAATTTTTCGAGTATTAAAGGAAAGTAAAATGCATCCCTATAAAATGATGCCGACTCAGGAGTGCATGGAAGACGATTTCGATAGGATAACGTATTTCTGTGAACAAATGATGGTAAGGTTAGATCACAATGTGATCCAATTAGAAGATGTTTTGTTTTCTGGTAAGAGCACATATACACTTCACGGTCATCTTAATATATATATAAAATCCTGAAAAGCTAATGTTTAGTCAGGAATTGTTGGAAATCATATTGTTATAAACTCCGGGGGTTCAATGAAAATTTAAAAACTAATATTTACTCTCACTTTCTAGAAATTTTTATTTACATGAAATATTCACAACAGCTGATTCGAATCTCTACATAATAACCCGAAATACACTCTTCGCAAAATCAGCATCGAATCCTCTCGTATAATCCAGTATCAATTCTACAGTTGCCGAGCTATTTCGAGATTAACTTTTTGTCCTCCCAGCGACCGATGTCGTATTGGAATAAATCCAGTGCCGGCTTAGGTAAATTTCGTAACAATATCGTAAGTCCCTTTTTCATTGATGGTAACTTGAATGGAATAAACATTTAGAACTGTCCTAATTAATATCTTGTCAATTTTGACAAACTTATATCCTGATCCGGAAAACCGACAATACAATATACTTTCAGCAAGATGAAGCGCCGCCCAATTACGAAGTCAATCTCCGACAGTACCTGTACCAATTTTTTCCAAAGCGGTATATTAGGAGACGCGGGTTGATAGAATGGCCAGCACGATCTCCTGTTTTGACGCCATTGGAATACATTTTCTGGGGATATGTCAAATATACCGCCCCCCTTTAATTCTGATCGTCCCGGTCAGAAACATCCCCTCCATGGTAGGGAGCGGGTCGATATAAATGGACCACCTTTAACTTAGCCCTGGGGTTTCGACGGATCCGGTAGACGACGTCATTAAGCCTCTTGACCGCCTCATATGGACCATCCCAGGCGGGTGTAAGCTTTGAAGATTGACCCTTGCTTCGTTGGGGGTTGTACTGCGAGACTTTGTCCCTCTTCTGGAACCCCACTGAATTGGGATTGAGGTCGTATCACGTCTTCATCCGGTCACTGGTGGCCAACATCTGCGTTCGGGCTAATTCATATATTGCCAGCATGTTATGCCGCAAATGGTCGGCATAATCGTTGATGTCTTGGGAAGGTTCTTCGGGGGAGTCAAAAGCCAAATCGCAGGGTAATCGCAGGTCTTTTCCGAATAGGATCCTGGCTGGAGTCAGCCCTTTACTATTATGTACGCCTGACCGATATCCCAACAGGAATAGGAGAATATGCTAATCCGAATCACGCTGGTTATTGCTGACGGCTTTGGATAAATGTTGTTCCAAGGTCCTGTTGAATCTTTCCACAATTCCATCTGCCTGTGGGTGCAATGGTGTTCTTCTCGTTTTCCTGATCCCCAACATCGTGCAGACCTTCTGGAATACATTCGATTCGAAGTTACGTCCCTGGTCTGAATGTAGTTCCATCGGGACGCCAAACCTGCTAAATAGCTGTTCTATTAGCACCGTCGCTATCATGGTTGCCTCGTGGTTGGGTATCGCATATGCCTCAGGCCATTTGCTGAAATAACCCATTGCAACCAGAATGTATTTGTTCCCTCTCTCAGAGTAAGGAAACGCACCGGCGACATTGATGGCAATTCTCTCAAATGGGACGCCCACATTGTACTGCTGCATTCTGCCGCCCTTGGTCCGGGTCTTCGGGCCCTTACTGGCTGCACAGGTGTTACATTTCCGGCACCAAGCTCTGATGTCTTCAAAGTAATTCACTCAGTAATATCACAGGCGAACTTTGTCTAGGGTTTTGTTCATGCCCAGATGGCCCCCGGTAATCCCATCATGTACTTTGGTCAGGATGGCTGGTACCTTTTTGTTAGGAACTACCAGGTGGGACTTGGTTTCGCGGCCATCAGTGCTTTCCCAAACTTGCTTGAGCATTCCATTCTGTATTCTTAGAGAGTCCCATTGGGCAAATAACGATTTCAGCACGCCCGAGTATCTAGCTACCTCGTCCCGTCGTGACCTGGGTGCCCCTCTCGTTTTGAGTGACACGATTGATTCGATGTCTGGATCAGCCATTTGGTCCTGGATGCACGATTACGTTGTCCTGCACTCCGATCTGTCTGATGGAGATACCCTCTCGCTGTTCCGACTTCAGGGAATGTGGAAATGGTCTACAGCCCTTATTATTGCAAGAAGTTCTTTTCTGGTAACGCAATAATTTCTTTCCGGTTTCGAGAATCCACGGCTGTAGTACTCGATCACCCTCTCTTCACCATCTTGCACCTGGGATAGGGCGGACCCCAAAACTTTGTTGCGAGCGTCGGTGTCTAAAATGAACTTGCCGGACTGTGTAGTAAAGGCATGGAACATAGTGCTGCCTGCAGTAATCTGAATGATGTTTCGCAATCCTGATTCCAACGGAAGGTCTCTTTCTCAGTGGTCTGTCGATTTAGAGGCGCGACAATGGTGAAAAATCCTTCAACAAATGGCCTGTAGTAGGAACAGGGAACCAAGAAGCTTCGGAGTTCATGCTTGTCTCTTGGCACTGGCCAGTCACGGATGGCTTCGATCTGGTCCTCGTTGGTGCGGATTCCTGACTCGGAAACTCCGTGGCCAAAAAATTCTACTTCTTTTTGGAACAAGGAACACTTCTTCGGGTTGAGTCTCAGGTTGGTGTTGGTTCTTCAGATGGTCGTAGAATGTCGTAGAATGTCTAACCTATGACCAGAATGTCGTCGAGGTATACTAAGCACGTCCTCCATGCTAACCCGCTCAGTACATACTTCATTAGCCTCTCGAATGTTGCGGGAGCCCAAAGGGCATGACCGTTAACTGAAACTAGTGGAGAACGCTGTCTTCTATCTGTCGTTTTTGAGTAGACCAATCTGCCAATATTCACCCTTTAGGTCTAGTGTGGAGAACCAACGGGAGCCTTCTAGTGTGGTCAGAGTGTCATCAATTCGGGGTAGTGGATAGCTGTCTTTCTTGGTGAAGTCATTCAGCTTTCTGTAATCCACGAAAAATCGGGTGGTTCCATCCATCTTTTTAACTAGCACGAAGGGAGCGGACCATGGGCTGATGGATGGCTCAATAACTCTATTTTGTAACATGGACTCGAAGTTTTCCTCGACTGGCTGTTGTTGCCCCAATGGTAGTCTAGGTGGTATTATGATGGGTTGAGCCTTCCCGGTATCTATTCGGTACTCGATGATGTTGGTGCGACCGGTGGTTCCATCTTGACTGATGTAAATTTGCCAGTGCTTTATGATAAATTGCTTGGCTTTCTTCTGTTCCTCTGGTGTCAGGTGTGTCAAATGGTCAGCAAACTGTTGTAGGAACTCTTTATTGGGCTGTGTCTTCCTTCTTCGCAAATTGATGATGGTCTCGACTGGCTCGAAAGAAGCTAACTCTTGACCATTGGCAATTCTGATTTCGTTGTTGGACAAATTCAGGACTCTAATTGGTATATCTCGTCAGGTTTGCTTGCTAGCTGCCCATGAATAATCTCTTCCGTTCGACCGGGAATTCTGGCTGAGGATTTTGTTACAATTTTATGGAGGTAGCTGAACTGTTGACGGGCCGTGCTAATACAAATTCCTCATTTAGGAACAGAAAAACATCATATCTCAGGTCGAACACAAATCCATGCTGGCTGAGTAGGTCCATACTCAGTATGAAATCATCCTCAGTATTCGCTACCAGGACTCTGTGCCGGATCATGTTGTCCCCTATTTGTAGCACGACATCTGCCTCACCCTGTATTGACATGGTCTCGCCCTTGACTGTTCTGAGCTGGATGTTGTTGGTAACTGTCCGGATTTCTGATGCCTTCAAAACTCTGGACTTGGCAATGGACATAGCGGCGCCGGTGTCGATAGTAATGGTAATTGCTCGGCCAGTGATAGTGCCCTTGATGACTAGGCTGCTGCTATCTCGGCAAAATCCCCTGATGGATAATGTTTTGGGAGCTGGTGGAGGGTTAGTCAGCATTCGCTCCCTTATGCTCTCACTGCTCCGTCGTTCAGAATCAATTTTCGTTTGAAGTCATAATCAAGATGTGTTAATTTATTATTTATCTAAGAGATTATACTAATACGTCGAACGAAATAGCAAATTTCATGCAAAATGGGGACTAAACTTGTACTTACTTACGATTCCAATCACTGACGTTATAAAAGTAAATCAGTTTACTTTGCATTAATTTTGCTAGTTACTTGTGCCCGCATTTGGAATATTTTACAAAAATAAAAAGAAAAACAGGGCATACAGCCTGTGCCATCAATAACAATTTTGATTAAAATGCATTAATAAATAGTTGGAAGAAAATGCAATAAATCCAAAGATGCTCCAAGCAACACTGACCCCCAAGAAATAATATACATACCATGCACGGTCTCTTAGAAAGACTAAAAGAGGTGGGCAACATTTAATACGGAAACTCAAAATTAGTGATAAACTAAAATCAATTTTATATAAAAGATAACCCCATAACACCGCTAAAGCTCAAAGAATGGCATATATGCAATTCGTTGCGAATGAATTAATTTAATATTGAAGAAACCTTTAGGCCTCTAATATATGAATAAATTAAGTCAAAACTTCATAAAGCAACAACAATATGAAATCTCAAAAAATGTTGTACATGCCTGAAACGTTAGTAGTAAGATGCAAAAAAGAACAAAATACATAACGAAAGATAAATACAATTTCAGCAGAATTCCGTCGTTCGTATTTACCCATTACATAATCAAGGATAATTTATGTAATGGTCATATTCTTTTAAATAGGGGTTGATTTTAGGTTTCCTTTATGAACTTAATGGAATCTTTGGCACATATTTACGGCGATTTTTTAAATTTTATATGTTCTTTAGAATATAGTGTGTATATATCAAATAGCTGTAAATTATCTTAGTTAGGTCAGTTCATACGGTCAAACATTTTAATGTTAAATAGCACACTTTTTATTAATGTCTTTGGCAAACGTTTAAATTTTTAAAATTGCATTGGGTTCTTATTAGGATCTGATTTAGACCCTAAAAAGGTTTGGAAAATTTGAAATATATTGACTTTTGGGAAATGTGGTTTCCCGAAAAGTTTACAAATTGTAATGGATTGTTTGCAACATATAAAAAGAAAAACAACATTTTTCTCCGGAGATTAGGACGGTATTTGTATGTGCAATTGAAGCAAAATGTACATTAATTTCTATAGTTATTCTAAATACATTGCACACGATATGTTTTTACAATAAAGAGAATATCGTAAGTTCACTTTTTTTATTTATTGTCTAACAAAACTACATTATATACATTTTCAATGTCGTCATCTGACTTAAGGTTTTGGGAGGTGTTCACCAACAGGTTGGAAACCATTTTCATCAGCAACAAAGCTCAATGTGTATGGTTTTCCTTCAAGGTCTACATAAGAGATAGTTCCACGGACAACAAGAGATTCATTTTCACTTCCAAGGTTTTGTACGACAGCTTCTTCGGATCTGGAGAGTCCATCACTTGTTTCTACACTACAGACGACATACAATATTAATAAAATTTTGTAAAATTTCTTAATTAACATAAAATGAATGTGTGATTTTGTTTGCAACAAATCTATTCAAATAATCTTAACAAAATATTTTTTTTCTTACGCAAATTTGTATCCATCAACTCCAATATTTTCAGCGTCATATTTCAAGATGACAGCATCTTTGGATGGAGTCAGGGAAGCAGCGGCAGCGAAAGCTACTAAAGCAGCGAGAACAATGAACTAAAAGTAGATTTTGAATTAAAATATGCGATTAAAGATTATTGTACGTTTAAAGTAAAAAAATAAAATTTTATTCTCAAAAATTTCAATCTTGGTGAAATAAAATTTTATGTTGGCATAGTATTTGATTACATTATATTTTTTATATTACTGTAATCAGGCCTCTGAAATTCATGTTCTAGTTAATGTACCAAAAATTTACAGTAAGATATAAGTACTTATTATTTGAAATAATAAATTAGGAATTTTGTTGCTAATTAAGCATAATAACGCTAATAAAAACTATTTAAATACTCACCACTTTCATTTTGCTTTTGAAGTTTTCTGTTTTTATGGCACAAGAAACTGTGATGGTACTAGGAATTTTATTTCTTTATATACTTAATACAACTTTATCTCCCACCTAACTATTCAATTGACGAGATTCAAAGAAGATGAGCTCAGTTAGCATAGATATTTATTTCATTTAAAGTACTACCGAGAGTCAAGTCATTTCTTGTATAATAAAATACCAAGGTAAAGGTTAAAATTCATAAGATGACATTTAAATTTCATGATTATTCGAATTCAACTTTTCAGTTAAAATTTAATTGCCTCTGTGTTAAAATATTGCATGGTATATATTTTTATATGTGTACCATATACCTTGTAAGTGTTGAAATCTGGAACCTTTTTTTGTGGAGGATTGGAGGATAGGTTAGGTTTTTTTTAGTTTTCTACAGTTTTTGAAATATTTAATTTTTAATTCCCCCATTTTAAGCCATATGATACTCCCGATATTTCCTTTTATGATTTAATTGGAACAAGGTCACACTTGAGAAAATATTACCAAGTGTTTACTCATAATATATATGCCTTTGGTGTCAATGGTATTAAATTGCGAATAAAATAGAAATTTTAAATTGAAAACTAGATCATTTTGGCGATTTTATATGACATAACTAACTATGTTATTTCTAGATATATAGGGTGGAACAAAAATCCCAAAGATCATGTATACAACAGTAAACCTGCATTCAGGTTGGAAGAACTAGAAAGAGTTGTGAGTCTTCAGAATTTATATGTGGCACTTCTAGGGACGACTTACATGTAAGATGGTGCATTCCCCAAAACTGCAGTCGGGGAATTCTGTGATCCCATTAACGTCATAATGAAAGACCTGGGAAAAATCTTGCCAGTTATTCCAATAGAGGTTTGTTTAAATGAACATACTTAATATTAATTTCACTCTTAATCATCGTCAACCAGATGCGACTGAATATTAAGGAAGTCAATGTGATATAATCGTCCTCATTTAAGATAGACTCAATTCCGGTAAAGATGGCTGGACAGACACATGTAGGTACATTTTTTCACCTTATAAATTAATTTTAATTTTAGAACCTGATTAAAATCAACGCAGTTATAAACGTGTTTAAGGTGTTATCCCTGTAGTAGTTGGTTTAGTGATGGAAAAGATATGCTTGATAGTACGAAATTTCCCTAATTTAAAGTTGCTAAATTAAAAAATTTTCACAAGTCATTGATGAACGCTAACCAAGTGACAGCCAGATGAACGCTTATAGAGTGACAGACGCTCTTACAGTGATTATTATAGTTTACAGTCTTTAAATAAGAGATCAGACATTAATAGATTAGGATTTACCGATAGTCAAGGGTTGTCCGTCTTTGTAAATAGTTGATATTTAAGAAAAGTTAATGTAATTACAAAAGCGAACAAAAGTTTCAGCGTAAATTAATTTATACGTAGGCTAGAATATAAGTTGTAGCATATTCACGTGTGCCTGGCAGATAAGGTCGAAAAGACCAGAGCCATTACAGCCTGAGGCTCAGGGGCGGCTGTCCCGTAAGTGCACAAAATGTTTAATAAATATCATTTCAATACCAACGAATTTATCTTAAGCAACTTAAGCTCTAATCCAAACTTGTATTAAGACTTACATTCGCCTGAAAGAATATTTCACCGTGCACTTCGGCTAGCGCACGGTAAAAATTATATACCTTCTATGAGATACGTTATAACACCCTTAAAGCGTGAGATAGAAGATAGCTAATGCAAAGTATATGGAGCAATTGGCTGATTTTCGTACGCCGCACGGAGACACCGAGCTGTGCTGATATTGACGGGACCTATCCGAACGTTTAAATAATTCAAATTTTTGTTTATATCATTTAATTATTCGTTGCTTTGTTTTTGTCCTCGCAGTCTATGAAAGAATATTTAATGTACAGATTGTGTGTGTGTGTGTGTTTACATAACTGTGAAAATGAGTATCAGCTTTAACATTGACTATATTAGAAACAATAATAAATCGTTTCAAAACAAATTAGATATAAAATTGGCTAGTCCACCTAGACCATATCTTAATTGAAAACACGAGTGCAAAATGAAAAAGAAGTTTTAAAAGTGAAATTTACAATAAAAAGAAATGGTTGTGTGGATGTGATAGCATGAATACATTATTTTGTTTTCATTGCATTATTTATTGCGGGGAATCTATTTAGACGGAAATTGGAGTGAAGGTGTCTCAGGACTGGCTAAATGCTATTTCTGTGCTTAGTATTTAAAAAATATATATTCAATCAATGCCAATAAAAAGGTCATTGAACATTTCGCTTTTGAAAAATGTCGACGAATATTTTAATTAATAAAACATAACTGCATTACTAGCAAATATATGATTTGTTTGGTTGCATCTAAGAATCCCAATATTTGAACTGTAAAGTGCACCACCAGTTTCATAACCCACCAGCTGCCACTGCTGAGACTTATGGCCTAAAGCACCGTTGAAGAAGAAGAAGAAGGTAGACTTTTTTAATTTTCAATTGGTGTTCTATTGTTCTTTGTGTACGACTGCTGAAATGACAAATTGCCTAGGTCGCATGCATGTACACAAATTTTGTTTTCTTGGGTAATTTATTATTGATTTATTCGTCCATTAAGAGATCTAGATGTTCCTCTAATGCAGAATTTTGTCAATTCATTTTTTTAAGTTTGGAGGTCCGTTTTGTTTTCGACATAATTGAATTTATGTAATATCTTATTTTGAATGTTGTTTTGGCATTAAATATGCTCTTTTAAGTCTTTATGAGAGACTCTGTATATATGGTATATTTGTTGCCGTAATCTAGTTGTCTTTAGTTGGAACCTAGCTCATTAAATATAGTTTCACAATTCAAGGACTTTAGACAAAGAAGAACGCAACAAAAAACGAAAATTAAATGAGTCTGTTTTAATTCAGTTAAATTAGGACGATTACATCGCTTCTACTTTCGCATAATTCAATCGTATCTGGTTGCTGATAGCTAAGGATGAAACTAAAATGGTCATCTTGTTTTTAGTAACCCTGTATCGAGACATAGATAAATTTTTCCCAATTTTTTCAACAGAATTCTTAAATCACATGTTTGGCCAATGCATTATTTTATAACAAATTTGCCCCTTAAAGAGTCACTTAAGGTTCCTAGGTTTTGTCATATGATGTTAATGGGATCTCTAAATCTGTGTATCTAGAAAATATGACATTTTCTAGTTATTGTAAAAACGATTCTAATAAAATCTATATTCAGAATTTAATGGTATTGGTAAGTCAGATTAAGCTGTTAAATAAATAAGTAATTTAAAGCTCATATTTTCGAGTTTTAATACAAATAATTGTAGTGCTAATATCACATACAACCTCAAAGGAATTGGAAGTAATATGTAATATATTGGACAATTGTTAACAGGCGAAATCGTACTTCACTATTGGGCAATCTCCTAAATGAATTCAATATATAAAAAGGGCGACAGATTTTAAAAATCCTTCAAATCAGAATAGAAAAAGGGATTAAGAAAATCAAGGAACAAAGTTGTTTTAGGCTGGGAAGATTCCGCACAAACAACATATACACCCTAAGACATCTAGCAGCAAGAACATAACAAAATGTAGAAAACTCTATGTAACATTCATTGAAACAAAAACATAAAGACAGCGCAACTAATGAAGATTCCCCACCAGAAAAAATATGTATTATATATGTCTAACGTACTAAAAGGATGACACCTTGAAGAGGGCATTGAATAACTCTGACAGGTGAAGTTCACCTGAGCATTTTAACGTGACATTCTAAGTTAGGAATAGCAGCAATGACATGGAACAGCTCCAGATTGAGAACCAAGTGTAATAATTTCCCCGAGAACGCTAGGTGTACAACATTACATCTCGCTTCAACATATTTATTGATAAGTATCAAATACATAAATTATTATTCCAAAGAACATTCTCTTGTCGGTAGCGCAAGTAATTAAGATTCGCAACAAGAAGACACCTATATAATATATATAGTCCTGATTACAAATAAATGATTTCGAGGAAGTTTATCTCTGACAGGTGAAGTAAACCTAAAAATTTTAACCAGGAAGTTGTGGTAGAACAGCACATGGAACAGCTTCCGATTGAGAACAACTGTGTGATAGTTTCCCCGAAAAACAGAGATGGTGAACAATACATCTCGCGTCAACATATTTATCGACAAGTATCAAATAAATAATGAATCGTTCGGGAAGACGTTCTCTTGTGGGAGGCGCAACTTCCCGACCATAATATTTATATATATATATATATATATATATATATATATATTGGCTTCCGTACAGGGTGACACTCTGAAGAGCGAAGAGGGTATTCCATTTTCTAAGTAACAAATTAACGAAGTTGAGGGTAGAAGAGCTATTTCTTTCTCTAGAACTTTGCTCATAACAGTAAGCATGTTTGTTTGAAGTTATTTTGTCAAAAAAGTAAGCCCGTACTAATATTTTTGCTAGCATTAACAAGCATGAACACAATCAACATCTAAATTGCGTTATCTTTTCTAGCTCTCAGGGCTAACCAAAATTGTCAAAGTAGTTCTAAAAAAGATTGGTCTGAAAAGGATTAACGAAAACTGTAATGATGAGCAAAAATCATTGAACAAGACAAATTAATAATTAAATTAAGCATAGAAGCGTGATCATATTTATATGAATGCCGTGGATTAGAAACATCAAATGGAAGAACCCATTCCGTTTATATATTCATAAACAATTTGACTGCCAGACAAAATAGAAGAGTCGCTGCTGATTTTAATATACATGAACGGCGGATTGCCTTGGATTACTCTTATATTTTAAAAATATAATTAATAAGTGAAAGTGCCAAATGTTTTTATACGATGTAAAAATTTGCAGTATTATTAGAATTTTTCATTAAAATATCAAAGTCAACTTTGCTAAATGTTCATGAAAAAATTAATAATAATGTCGTTATAAATCGTTTTTACATATCTTTTCTTATAGACCATCGCTGTGAAAGAAATTGGAAACAGCACCGTTCAGTGTTTCGCCAGTATACCAAATTATTTTTCTTTATATTCTCTGCACATCATCATTAATAAATACTGCGACTCAAGGTTAATACCATAAGATGCAATACGGTATTTTATTGCAAAAATGATAATGGTCGATTTTGTGTATTCTATAGTAGACACAAGCTTAATTGTGTAGATTAATTAAACACAGTCATTAGATTGTATTTTAGTAAAGACGTTAGCCTTATAAAATTTATGGTGTAATAATCCTTATGATGTCTGTTGTGAAATTAGGTAAACGCAGTAAATCTAAATATTAGCAATGAACAGCAACGACTATTAGTGAATATGGAAAATTGCTACTAGGTAGAATATATATGTATAATAAGAAGTTCTTTATGCATTTAAAAATAAGACATCAACAGAATTGTTAATATAACGCCGTAACATGGGTGCTATTATAGATTTGAATACTTGTGAGTTCCTTTCGAATGTCATACATGCAAGTTTAATGCCTGTGTTTATTTCTGACAGTAGAGAATCTGATATTTGTCTTAAATGTCTTAGGTATGTATATTTTTCCACTACTTCCTGGCATTGAATAAGTTACTACAATAAGATCTACTAGTTCGTTGCATTTTGTCTTCATTTTCTTGAAGTTTTACTTTGAGCCTATTTAATTACAAACTGTGTTGAAATTCCTCTGAATTGTTTCAATTAAGGTAATATTATCATTACATTTTAGATAGTTGAGATATTCTGTCTGCATTAAGTCATTTATTGTTCCAACCTTATTCTGAAAAATATATTTTAAAGCCGCTGTGAAGAGCGTTGTGGAGATATAGAACTATTAATAGGTATAACTGCATAATATAACGTTCAAAATCGAAATGATGGATTCATGTTTTCTCTCCACTACCGACTAATAATTTCTTTTAGGAGCCCGGTATTAAAACTTCTCCAGAGTATTCAGTAGACAAACAAGGTGACTTCAGCCAAATGATTTCAGTGCTAAAGAATCACAAATCACATTGGATCGATCAGGTAGTTCAAGTGGAACTGTGGGGAAAATAAATTCTGACCTTAGAGGTTTAAGACAAGGGTGTTGCAGGAACAGCTATTCTGCAGGTTGGGAGTACCGTTAGAAGTACATTCGTATAAAGGGCGAAATTTGGAGCGTGACGTATTTCAGAAATTCTGAATGATGATGGGTATCAATGTAATGAGAACTACCCCCATACACCCACAATCGAAATCGTGTAGTGATTCAACAGAACCTTGGAACAACACCTTCAAAAGGTTATTAGTAACAACAACCAGCGCGATTGCTGTTTCTTTTAGCATATAACCACTGAGTCTGGCCAGAGAGGGAGAGGGCTAAGGATATTGCGCGTTTTGGGTTTTGACTACCCAGAAGTACCCACAACGTAGTCAATGATTATGCAGACTAACAAGCAAGGCATGTTGGACGAGGCGCAGATAAGGTCTGGTTATACAATACCCAGAGAAACTAACGCAGTGCCCCAAAACCATTATTTCTATCGCAGATAGGCATATTAATTAATTAGGTTAGGACATTTTAGTTTTCCTAGTAAGTATATATCTGGTCTGGTCAAAAGTTTTGATTGATGTAAGTGCCTCAATTTCACAAAATGCAGAAATAATATTCTATCTACTGGGCAGGATTAAACAAACAATTTCTATACAGTAACAGGACCCTTGACAATCCATCCGCCTTTCCCAGTTTTGTACATAGCCGCTATTAAAATAATAATCATACCATAAAAATATATCCTACACTTGCTATTATATCAGGTAAAAAACTACGTTAAGCGCCGGTTTTGAAAAATATGCAAATGCACTTCTACTGCTAGCCAGTCAATACAAATATTATTAAGATATTTAGAACTATTCAATTATTTTGAAGAAATAGTAATTTCATTCACGTTAGGTTTAGACAACTTTTGAATTGTAGAATTAAAAATGTCTCAGTTGAGTCACATGCTACTCATATAAGTCGGTGACAATATTTTGCAGATAAAAATTCTTATCCACATTAGAGGTAAACATAATGTGAACATTTTACCATAATGGGCGATGATTTTAGTTTGTATTTGAAATATAATGTAACTGCTCATGTTGAATAATTCAATGTAATCCTTATTGATTACAAATAATATAAAACATTATGTTATACTGTGTGTGTGGGCCAACCAGAAAGAAAGACGAACGATGTTTTGGTTTAAAATAAACTCTGAGACTCTATTTTTATATCACAGGGGAAAGATTCCTAAAAATGGTTGTGCCCTGAAAAAATTTTTTGCTGACCTTTGAATTTGACAGTTAACCCCTTTAACTATTTTAAGCGTTGCAGCTTAATTTCATGGAAGGTTGATGTAAAAGGGTTAAAAATAAGCGAAAACATTCTTTCCTCTATACAGGAATCAGCGGATCTCTACATTTTTCCACAGAATATTATTCATTTTCTTTATATTATTCTACCCTAAATTTTTAAAAACGGCTGTAAAAAATTTGCTCTGAACAAAGATTTTGATTACCTTTAAATTAAGGTACTACATATATTTGCATTCAAGATTTTGTGGTTGAAACTGACCCCCATCTAAGCAGTTAAAGTGACTAGCTGATGACTTGCCCAAAATCTGTCACCTGGGAATTTTTTAAAACGAACGGTATATGACATATCGGTCGAGTCTCCTTTTGATCGGACAACCCTGTATATTTCCAAAAACTGTATATTTGACATTTAAGTATAAAAGTTTAGTATCAAATTATTTTAATGATCGACTTGTGTTTACCAAATTAGCTCGAATTTTAAATACATCGACATGTAAGTATACCCAAATTATATAGGTATATTAAAGAAAATTTCAAAATTAAATTTTTGTATACAAAAACATTTCTTTTGTGCTTATTTGGTCGCCCGAAAATAGGAGCCTTTTACATACCTAAAATTTGAAATCTTCTAAGTTATGCCATATAATGTTCATTTGAAAATATGTAAAGAATTAATTCGAGTTATTTCTTTGACCTTAAACTTTAACAAAGCAAACCAGATCTTCTCTGGTGTAGAAGCATTTGAACTTTTCGGACTTGTTGGAATGAACATGTCGTTATATAATAAATCACAATGTATTGTGCATTATGTTAATTATTGTTAATATGATGTCTTAGTCCATTTAATTTTATTATTCTATTGTATTTATGGGGATTTATCTCATTTAACTCATGTTTATTTGACTTGTGCAGTTATGCAAATACACTTTTCGTCCTTCTACAGACGAAAAATAGTGTTGTGTTACACATTTTCCACAAAAAATGGTGAACATATTTGCAGAAATAAATTTGATAAAAAACTTAACGTGTTACATTATACTTTTTGCCAAGATGGAATAATATTTTGTTTAAATATTAATGTTTATATATGCTTCCAAAGTACCAAAAACATTTATACTATCTATTTTATACAAGTGAGCCCCGATTTATAATTTTTCTCAAAATGTTAGGTTTAAAGTTTCGAAAATAAAGAGTGTAGCCCTTTTAATTGATATATTATACATGATGGGGTTTAAAAAATAATTTTTAATTTTAACTTATGCCTACAATTTACTCCTTATAATTAACACTGGTATTTCCCTTTAGTTTTCATTTAAGCTATGCTCTTGTGTTCAGGTTACCAAATTTTACACTGGTATCAAACTCCAGCCTTTTCCATCCAGTAGTTTCGAAAAAAATTGGCTGAGATAGACGGAGAATCGCAAGAGTGATAGTATAAGTTTTCCTATAGTGAATGGGACCAGAAAAAACTACAATCATCATAAGTTGTTTTATTTTTGTTCGTATTTCTGTCAAACTTGTCTTGTTTGTAGAATTTTAATAATAATTTGATGAACTAAATACTAAAAATTTTTTAACGTAAAAATATAATAATATACAAAGTTAACGGAGAAAATTTAGAACTACAGGATAGTATAAAACACCTAACATTATATATATTGTTACGAAATTTACCAAAGCCGACCCTGTTTCATTTCAGTACGACAACGATCGCCTTGAAATAAAAAATGTTCTCGAAATGGCTCGGCAACTGTAGGATTGATGACTGATTTTTGTGAGAATTTTCGATGCTGGTTTTAAAAAGGAAGCTGCCACGATCGCAAGTTAGTTAGCAGCGATGACGAGCGTATATCGTAATGTTATTATGAATCAGCTGTTCTGTATAATTTGATGTAAATAAAGTTCTAGAAAAGTGAAAGTGAATATTAGTTTTATAAAATTAATTTGAACCCACGGATTATGTAACAAAATTTGTTGATCAGAAGTAAAGGATTAAGTGCAGTTAAAATCGTAATTTGATTTCTGGAAACCCGTATAATGGAAAAAGTGGACGAAACTACCAAAAAAATAGTCAAGCAGGTTACGGAGGGACTAGACGAAAAAATATCCCAGATTGTAGAAAAACGTGAAAAGGTGGAAAAACAACATCAAGAAGAAATTCAACAAAGGTTAGTACAATCTTTTGACGAAAAACGTAAAATAGAATTATAAAATCTTGTCACTACGATGAAAAGCGAACAACAAAATTTAATTGAGGGATTATTCTCGAAATTTGAGTTAACAAGACAAAATGCACTTAAATTATTAGATGAACAGAGACAAAAGGATTTTAAAGTATCTGAAGAGAAACAAGATCAAATTGAATTAAAACGACACGAAACTGAAAAGAAAAGGCAACTGCAATTTGAAAAATTAATGCAAATAATAGCACAAGTTAATGAAACAGTTAATGACAGAATGCAAATAGTTGAGTCAGACATAAAAGAAATAAATGATGACATAAAGACCATAAAAAATACCGTGGACACGAAACCAAAGTAGATGACCTCGATTCCATCCAAAACACGGTTCAAGATAAAATCAGTGCCATCCAAATTAAACTAGAAACAGAAATTAAAAAATGAAACAGGACTTACAGCGAGGAAAATACCAGAACACCGTGAGTACCAAAGGTTCCGTTAGTAAACAACCCACATTTGATGGCAGTTCATCTTGGCCCATGTATAAACGGCAATTTGAAGCAGTGGCTACAGCTAATGGATGCGATAACCAAGAAAAATCTACTTCTCTGGTAATTTCGTTAAGAGGTGCGGCCCTAGAACCCCTCCAAAGCAGTCGATGAACAAGGCAATTTCGACAAGATCATCGCCATCCTAGACAAACGATACGACAATCAATCCTTGAGCCAGGTATACCAAGTCCAACTGAGTGGAAAAACGCAAAAATCCGGTGAAAGCTTTCAAGAATTCGAAGCAGAGATTAGACGGTTAGTTCACTTGTCCTACCCGGACCTGCCAGAGGAAACGAAGGACCAGTTGGCCACACAGGGTTTCATAAACGGCATCAGAGATATGGAAGTTCAAAGAAATTTAAGACTGAGTGGCGTCAAGAAGAGTAATGAAGCTCTACTTCGGGCTTTGGAAGTAGAGGCCGTCATGAACATGTCCAAGCCGAGGGTCCGAGTTTCCTTCAACCAGGAAGAGTCAGAGTCACCATTTCAAGCGTTGCTGGCTGGTCTGAACAAAATATTAGGACGGTCACAAAGAACTGGCCCAAGAGGGGCATGTTACCGCTGCGGACGGACAGGACACTTTCAACGTGATTGCCAAATGATGCCACCTGAACGATCACCGACCAGGGGTAACCAACAGAACAGCCACATGTCCAGGGACCGTCAGCCAGTCAGCATAAGGAAGCGAATGCTAACTAACCTTCCACCAGCCCCCAAAACGGTATCCATCCGGGGATTTTGCAGAGATAGCGGCAGCCTAGTCGTCAGGGACACCATCAATGGCCGAGCAATTACCATCACCATCGACAAGGGCGCCGCTGTGTCCATTGCCAAGTCCAGGGTTTTGAGAGCATCATAAATTCGGCCAGTTACCAATAACATCCAGCTCAGAACAGTCACCGGCGAGTCCATGTCAATAAAGGGTGAGACAGATGTCGTGCTACAGGTAGGGGACAACATGATCCGGCATAGGGTCCTGGTAGCGAATACTGAGGACGATTTTATATTGGGTATCGACCTAATTAGCCACCTTGGATTTATGTTCGACCCGAGATATGATGTTCTTCGGTTTTAAATGAGGAATTTGTATTGACACGGCCCGTCAACAGTTCAGTCACCTCCATAAAAATTGTGGCAAAGTCATCAGCTAGAATTCCCGGTCGAACGGAACAGATTATTCATGGGCAGCTAGACAGCAATCCTGGGAGCTGCGTTGGAATGGTGGAGCCCGTACACTCAGCTCATGACTACTTAGTTGGACGGGCTAGGGTTAAAACCGGACGAGATATACCAATCAGAGTCCTGAATTTGTCCAACAACGTCGTCAGAATTACCAATGGTCAAGAGATAGCTTGTTTCGAGCCAGTAGAGACCATCATCAATTGCGAAGAAGAGTACCAGACGCCGGTGAAGGAGCCAGGGCCCGATAAAGAGTTCCTACAACAGTTTGCTGACCATTTGACACACTTGACACCAGAGAACCAGAAGAAAGCCAAGCAATTTATTACAAAGCACTGGCAAAATTTTAACAGTCAAGATGGAACCACCGGTCGCACCAACATCATCCAGCACCGAATAGGTACCGGAAAGGCGTAACCCATCAGAATACCGCCTAGACGACTACCATTGGTGCAACAACAGGCAGTAGAGGAAAACATCGAGTCCATGTTACAAAATGGAGTTATTGAGTCATCCATCAGCCAATGGTCCGCTCCCGCCGTGCTAGTTAAAAAGAAGGATGGAACCACCCGATTTTGCGTGAATTACGTCACCAAGAAAGACAGCTATCCACTACCACGAATTGATGACACTCTGAGCACACTGGCAGGCTACCGTTGGTTCTCCACACTAGACCTAAAAAGTGGATATTGGCAGGTTGGTCTACATGCAACCGACAAAGAGAAGACAGCGTTCTCCACCAGTAAAGGGTTTTTTCAGTTCACGGTCATGCCCTTTGGGTTATGTAATGCACCCGCTACATTTGAGAGGCTAATGGAGTATGCACTGAGCGGGTTAACATGGAGGACGTTCTTAGTATACCTCGACGACATTCTAGTCATGGGTCAGACATTTCACGACCATCTGAAGAACCTGGACGAAGTATTCTCCAGAATTAATAATGCCCACCTGAGACTCAATCCGAAGAAGTAGAGTTTTTGGGCCACGTTGCTTCCGAGTCGGGAATCCGCACCAACGAGGACAAGGTACAAGCGATCCGTGATTGGCCAGTCCCGAGAGACAAGCATGTACTGCGAAGCTTGTTGGGCCTCTGTTCCTACTACAGGCGATTTGTTGAGGGATTTGCCACCATTACCGCGCCTCTACATCGGCAGACCACTGAGAAAGAGACCTTTCGTTGCAATCAGGATTGCGAAACATCATTCAGACGACTGAAGGCAGCACTATGTTCCAGCCCAATCCTAGCCTTTCTTACACACTCCGGCAGGTTCATTTTAGACACCGACGCCAGCAACACAGGATTGGGGGCCGTCCTATCCCAGGTGCAAGATGGTGAAAAGAGGGTGAAAATGGGACTCTCTAAGAGTAGACAATGGAATACTCAAGCGAGTCTCGAAAAGCGCTGATGGACGAGAAACCAAGTCCAAACTGGTAGTTCTGAAGAAAAAGGTACCAGCCAACCTGACCGAAGTACATGATGGGATTACCGGAGGCCACCTGGGCATGAATAAAACTCTAGACACAGTTCGCCAGCGGTACTACTGGGTGAATTACTTCGAAGACGTCAGAGTTTGGTACCGCAAATGTGCCACCTGTGCAGCAAGTAAGGGCCCGAAGACCCAGACCAAGGGCAGAATGCAGCAGTACAATGTGGGCGTCTTATTTGAGAGAATCGCCATCGATGTAGCCGATCCGTTTCCCGAGTCTGTGAGGGGGAACAAATACATTCTGGTCGCAATGGATTACTTCAGCAAATGGCCTGAGGCATATGCGATACCCAACCAAGAGGCAACCACGGTAGCGACGGTGCTAGTAGAACAACTACTTGGCAGGTTTGGCGTCCCGATGGAACTACATTCAGACCAGGTGCGTAACTTCGAATTGAATGTATTCCAGAACGTGTGCACGATGTTGGGGATCAGGAAAACGAGAACAACACCATTGCACCCACAGTCAGACGGAATTTTGGAAAGATTCAACATGACCTTGGAACAACACCTATCCAAGGTCGTCAGCAATAACCAGCGTGATTGGGATGAGCATATTCCCCTATTCCTGTTGGCATATCGCTCTGCTGTACATAATAGTACAGGCCTGACTCCAGCCAGGGTCCTCTATTCGGAAAGGAGCTGCGATTACCCTGCGATTTGGCATTGGGCTCCCCCGAAAAACCTCCCCAAGACATCGACGATTATGCCGACCAGCTCCGACATAACATGCTGGCAATACACGAATTAGCCCGAACGCAGATGTTGGCCACCAGTGACCGGATGAAGACGCGATACGACCTCAAGGCCAATTCAGTCGGGTTCCAGGAGAGGGACAAAGTCTGGCTGTACAACTCACAACGGAGCAAGGGTAAATCTCCAAAGCATACACCCGCCTGGGATGGTCCATACGAGGTGGTCAAGAGGCTTAATGACGTCGTCTACCGGATCCGTCGAAACCCCAGGGCTAAGTTGAAGGTGGTCCATTTAGACCGACTCGCTCCCTACCATGGAGAGGATGTTTCTGATCGGGACGATCAGAATTAAAGGGGGGGGGCAGTGTTACGAACTCTACCAAAGCCGACCCTGTTTCATTTCAGTACGACAACGATCGCCTTGAAATAAAAATTGTTCTCGAAATGTCTCGTCAGCTGTAGAATTGATGACTGATTTTTGCGATGCTGGTTTTAAAAAGGAAGCAGCCACGATCGCAAGTTAGTTAGCAGCGAGGACGAGCGTATATCGTAACGTTATTGTGAATCAGCTGTTCTTTATGATTTGATGTAAATAAAGTTCTAGAAAAGTGAATGTGAATATTAGTTTTATAATTTTAAATTGAACCCACGAACTATATAACAATATATATATATATATATATATATATATATATATATATATATCTGTTTAAATTATTATTAAAATTTCAGCACGAATGGTTCGTACAGGGTGATTCATTAATAGTAAAAAATAATGTATGCTCGCTCTAGCTATATTTATGGCTCACATTGTATATTATATGAAGCACGTCCAGGAATTTATTACTTTAATGATATACTAATTGTGCAATAACATCTTCATACGTTTTCATATTAATAATACAAAAGTGATTTTTTCCAAAAAAACAGTTTACTTATTTTTGCTATATCCTGTAATCCTCTAAAATTTAAGATATTGTTTTGTAAAATATATATGTCCAATAATGTAAGAATAACAATTTCTCCAATAACCTGATATAAAACACATCTATCATTAGAAATCTCATATCAAAATTGAGGGATTTTAGATGTTAACACTCTCCATCTCGAAAACTAGTCATAGAATCGGTTTAAGCCCATAGACTCTTTTTGTCAGAATATCAACAACATACCAATATTTCAAATGATTTGATGGATGTGCATTTTTCCCTAAGAAAGGTGCCTGGTCCTTTCATATTATTGTGAAGTTTGGTATATTTAATAGATATTCTTAACGTTTGGAAAATATCTTTTTTATTTTATAAATCTTAACTATGACTTAAAATCTCCAACAACAATAACTACAACCACAAGTGATTAAATTCAGTTCTAGTCATTTCAGGAAAAGAACATGTGTACCAAATTCGAGGCCTGTATCTTTTTGTTCCCTGAAATTACGGACACCCATCGTCCCCATTCAATAACAGAATTTTTGTAACATGTCACATCAAATCTCTATTAATTTATAATTCTCATATCTGTATAATTTTCGGTTCCCCAGAAATAGTGATTTTTTCGTTTAAAATCGGATAAGTGAATGTTCACAAATTGATTAACTTTCTATTTCGGATAAATTGAATTCTTTCTAAAACAATAGTAACTCCCTTTTCATCTATTTATAATTTCGACTTACTTAAATTTTTGCAAAATCATAATACCCATTATTATTTGTTTGGGAGAGGAGTATCTACACCAATTTTCAAGTCTGACATATTTTGTTTTCGAGATATTAAATTTTTTATCGCCTTCAAGGTCGCCAGACCTGACTCCCTTTGATTTTTTTGTATGTCACGAGCCAAGTAACTCGTTTATGAGAGAGAAATATAAAGAAAAGAGCAGTTAAGAGAAATAATAAATGTTGCTTTTGAAAAAATATGGGATGAGATGCATCTAGAGACTACCACTGTAGGAGACAGGAAAAGGTGCCGCGATTGCATCGGTAGAGGTAGAAGTCATTTCGAACAAAATTTATAACAAATTATTGCAACTTGATGAAATCTCAAATTTTATTATGATACTGATTACTTTCCAATACGTGTGATATATGGTTGGAAAGGGGTTGAATTAAAGAAGTTTTTGTAAGCATTCGAAGTTCTCGATGTGCTTCTATTCTTTTTTGTAATGTGATAAAATGTTTAACTTAATCACTTTCTTATGGATCCTCGCCGTTTGTGGATTCATATATTTTTTTCAACCTCGAATTTGTGTCAAGTATCAAATGCAGATGAGCAAACAAAGATTATGGATTAGATTTCAGTTTATTTGGTGAAGATGCAGTGAAAAATAAAAAAGTTACAACAGGTCAAATGTAAAAATCTGAGAATTATGAAAAAAAATAAATTAAAAAAAAACAAAAACCGTTAGATATCTAGATATTTTATGGCCTACATCATATAACACATGAGCCCACCTATCTGCCCTCCAAGTTTGGCGAACCCTCTACAAAACACCCTGTATAAATTACATTAAAAATGTATTATCCATATAAAGTGTAAGTCTGACAAAAGTTATCAGAAACAATGAACCGTCATATTTGTCGGTATTGATCAAAAATTAACACTCACTGGATCCAAGAATTGCATACGCAACACTAAAACAAAAATAATCTGAAATTTTACTTAGACAAGTTGCTCCTGTTCTTGTAAAGTACTGCCTTTTTCACCAGGGGTAAAAAGACTACCATTTTCTGAGCAACAATTTCTAAATTGGTGGATTTGACCTAAAGAATTTATTGAATGCCTCGCTCGTTCACTTGCTTTTAAGCTATTGGTTTTTTTTCTCGGGTATCGTCTAAAAATTGGTTGTTTATACTCCGCGGCAAAACAGCTAGAGGGAGTACCGCAGCAAATAATTGATGAAGTTGGAGATTCATGAAAGAGCATTGGCAAACCTCTCAAACATGCGGGTGCAGTAGTCATTGTGAAATGCTTCTCACTCGATCATTGTCATATTTTTTATGGTTAATCGTTTCATTTTCATTAAATAGGTCTGTGGTAATTCCACCGGAATTGCTTAAATATACAGGGTGATATATTAAAATAAAAAAGTCACCTCCACCCACTTTTCATCTGGAGCAAGCTCATCGCAACCACCATAACCCATATTATAAATTTCACATAAATCAAACCAGCCATAAAGAAGATATTTGCATGAGTCCATATTTTTACCCAATCCTGTTAAGATGGTACTTGAAATATTTTTAATTCTATACGCCGATAATTAGGTAAATCACATTTTCATATTAATTATCATTAATTTCAACAGATTTTGTTAATTTGTACTTCCTAGTTAGATCCTGATGACAGTATATATTGTGGAAAACACTGAGCAGTTTGCTCCAACATCTGAGACAATTGATATCAATTTAATATACTTTCAAATAACGAATGTTTCCTGTAATTTATGGTATTTCCAATATTCTACGTAATTTGACATACTGTTACCATCGAACTTGTTGATTAATGATTTTCAGTGATATTGTACGGACGTTAAATTAGTAGTAAATGTTAAATGGATAAAATAAATATTTGAAGATTAGGTAAATTAGCATTTGCAACACTTGTTGTATCAGTGCAAGCTCATTTATACAAAACTACTTTTTAATTTTTGAAACATTAGTTGCTTTTAACATTTATTAAAAAAATACTGTTTCTAGAGAGTAAATTCAAATGTGACATCACTACTTTATTAAAATTATGGTTTAAATAAATGGTGATTTTAGCCTATCATTTGAATATTTTTCTCTGCACTCTTTACCAAAATCAGTAGTGTGCTAAATATTGTTACGAGAGTAATCCAAAATAAAATATATTTATTAACGTACTGATTTTCTGAAATGCAACTTTATACTAATTACTGAAGTTATAAATGGAGATTCTCTTTACTTTTAAGTAAACCTGTACCATACTGTTTCATCTAGACACCCTGTATAAATATAAGTATACAGGGCATCTAGACTACGTTAATAAATTTTGATGAGATATATAAAATTGGTTATAACGTGAATATTTCTCTTGCAGACAAGGCAATAAATTGTTATGATAATGACATTGACTATATAATGTCTACGAACCTATCCTTGTCTTCAACGAAGATGAAACTAGGTTATTAATTCATTAGAATTTTCTTTTTTACTATAAAATTGTATACATTCTAATTATTTTCATTCCAAAGTGATATAATTTGTTAGATTCACTATAAATTAACATTTATTAATGCATAATGTTTACTTTTCGTTTTTTTGCTAATAACGTTACTATATTATAAGCTAAGTGTGTCAATAAGTAAACCGATTTAAACAATTATGTTTACAAACAATTTCTAGATTAATTCATCTAACATAACGAATATATTAGCAATAATTGTAATGGAAGAGTTAGCAGTTAAAATGAGCTCAACTTAATCTTAGCACATAACTAATGTCAGATTTAGGCTAGGAGAAATTCTGTCCACGAAAAATTGGCTGATTATGTTAAGGAACTAAAAGAAGAAAATTTTATTTATAACGTATAGTAATTGTTATAATATTGTCGAAACCTATCCCCCTTACCAGGAACTGAACATACACTTGTTCAGTCAAGTAACGTATATTCTGTTAAGCAGCGCTATCAGCCACTGTGAATATACTCTCCCTTAGCATAATATGTTGAATAAGAGTCCTTCATTTGAACTCATTTTTTGGTTGTCATTGAAAAGCTAAATTGATTCTGTTCACTTTTTAGAGAACATAAGCATCTTCTTGTCTTCTGAACGTTGCTTGTGGCATATTCTTGATTACTTTTAGGTTTTTTTGGGCAGTAACACCACAATTGAAATAAAACGACGTATATTGAACGAAAACCAAACGTTTCAAAGTCTATTCTGACTTCGTTGTCAATGGGTTTATATTTATTGATGTAAATTGCAAAATGAAAATTTGATTTATATAAATTAATATACATATTGCAAATGAAAAAAAAGTTTTATGATATATAATTTACTTAGGATATATTTTGGTCAGACCTATTGTAGTACCGCAGTGGTTAGACGTTTGCTGTTGGAATATCATTTTTAAATCTATGTCAATATTTTCAAATAGCGCCTTTTTGGAGTAGTCATTTCCAATGGTCCTAGATCTCAAGTACTATGAATATCATTGGGTTTGTCGTTTTCATGCATTAATTTTTTGTCACTCCTATGTAATGCACTTTTTATTAAAAGAGCTATTTAAGTATTTAATACTACATAGGATTTTTGAACTTTCTCATTTATTATAGGTATGTTTTAAACGTTTTATTACAATGTGTACTAGTTTGCAGGACCGAAATATGAGACGAATATTTAGATTAATTTAGTGCAAAAATTACCTACTTAAGAAATCATTTCAGTTAGTTATGTAAGTCCAATTACTACTAGTGGGAAATTATAAAAGCTACTCAAAAAAGATGTGTTGACTTTTATACCGTTCTCCGATTGCACAATGCTTTCAGGACTATAAAATTTGACTTTACCCGGCTCCGTAATCATAACACATAAAGTGTTCACTTTCAGTGTAGTTACTAATTAACCAGTGTTTCGTATGTTACGCTGCTAACAACACGACACTGTATTTGGTAAAGAGTATAACCGTTGATATAAGTCACACAAACTGTTGAATTATTAACATTACCTAATTTATTAGTCTAAGTGCATACTTCAATTTGCATCACTAACAACCATCTTGAAAATAGTGTTCTTAGAGATATTTAAGACTATATAACGAAGAGAACCCCAATTCATTAAGGAATAATTAAAAGGCTGACGTTTTAATGAGATTTAAGTTTTCAACGATGGAAAGTATAACATGGCATAAGGTAGACAGGGTTTTACTTTGTGAGAAGGAGTTTGAAATTTCCGAGGGAATTAATGTGTATTACCCCAAAGTATTCGTTTACGCTTTTGTATATCTTCATTTGTAATCAACAATTTCTAAGAAATTTTTTCTAAATATTTTCAGTAGTAGTAAACGATACATTAAGCGCAACTATGATATAAATGAATATTTCATTTAATTTCAGGATTAGTATCAACACACTTAAAGAACTTAAGGTAATTGTCTGTTGTGTACAAGTTGGCCAGAATTCAACGATTTAATAGGTAATCTAAACTTGTGTTTGGTCAAAAAAAAATTTTATTACTTTTTGCAGAAATGTATTATTTTGAAGTCTAGAAGGCTTATGTCATGTAAAATATTCTTATAGGACAAGATGATAGTCATTGCTTATAGTTGATCAATAATATCAAAGTGAAACAAGAAAGTGTCAAAAGAAATTAAATTGAAATTTGAAATGTTTTAATTAAATTATTAATAATTCTGAAGTGGCATGTGAATTATATTTCACCTGTTATCTAGAAAGAATACAACCTCATAAATCTATCTTTTAGCGATTAAAGGAAAATCTGTGTTACTATGGTAATTTTAACAAACCAAAAGTCAAGAATTATATTGGAAATGCTACGGAAAATGCCATCAACATTATTGGAGCGGTAGTTGCGAATCCTTCGATTTCAGTCCGTGAGATATTATGAAGTCGAACATTATCTGTTTTAAAGAAATATAAATTCAAATCTTACAGAATACTAAAACAGCAACTTCCTTAACAATTCTGAATGTTGCAATTGATATATTCGAGAAATTAGTGGAAATATTTTTTACCAAGATTATTTGACCCTATGAAACTTGCATTAGTAGTGCTCCAATTTTCAATCAGCACTGGTGGTCCGATGTCAACCCTAAGCCAACCATTAAGTACCAAAATCAGAGACGTTTTGGCTTCAGTGTTTGGTGTGCCTTATTAGGCCATTGTATTTTAACCAATAAATTTTTAAACGAAAACTGAATGGTTAACGATATCAGCCAATAATAAACCAACACATTTTCGATTTTTTTTTAAACAACTTGTCGCTAAATGATAGACAGCAATGTTCTTCAAGCAAGACGGAACACACTCACAATACTCGAAATGTCACCCAATTACTATTATCTCTACATTTTAGAGACAACTGGATAGGAATTAATGGACCGATTACATGGCCTGATTTAAACCACTCAAGAGTGTTTAAAATAAAGGTTTAGTGTTAGGGTGCAAAACTGTGTTTTTACATCAAATGATGCTGTTCGTGATTCAAAGAGCATCTTCCATACTTTAATTATTTATTGTTAATTTGTTAATATTTTTTTGTTGTTTCCATTTTCGTTGTAGAAAAATAGATCAATTTGAATGACATGGTCCTTCTTTTTATATCAAACAAGCATAGTAGTTCAAGTAGACAAGAAGGACAATGTATTAAAAATAATTTATATTTAAAAAAGAACCGACTTCAACTGTCTCAACAGAAAAAGCGTTCAGAAACCGTGTGCAAACAATATATTATTTTCTGAATATTATTTCTATCTGATTTAAGGTACAATTCTATTGATTACTTTAGTGTATACATACTTATCTGTCCCTGTCACTCCCATTTGTAGTTTTTTATATTATCCACATATTTTTATTTGTTTTATTACTTGGCTCACTTTCTATAAGAGTAACTCTAATTCACCCTATATTGCAACCACCCTGTATATATTTCTGAGTATTGGTCACCCAATATAAATTATTTCTGTATCATTTTCTGAATCAGCCTGTACAACTTTAAATCAACTCTACAAGATGTTGCAACCGCCCTGTATAAGTATTAATCCTCACCACCCTACTGACTGTTTCTTTTTTTCTATTGTTTAAATCACCCTGTATACCTATAATTTTATTTAGCCCAGTATGCCAAGTATAAGCCACCCCTATAATTCCACTCCACCTTATATTTCAATCATCCTGTATATGTCACTGCTTCTAACATTTTTGCATGTATATGCATTATTTCTTCATATCTTAATAATGTTGAGGAAATTAGTTTGTCTTTATAAGGGAGTTACGTTTAACCGAGAGAGCAGATATTCATTTGTTTATTTAACAGACCGAAAGGTTTAGACAACCTTCAGATGAGATGTGTTTTCTGAATATATTTGTTCCTTTGGGTTCCCTAGCAATTTCCCTATTTTAATGTGATTAGTATGTTAGCCTAATTTTAGTGCTCTCACAAGGTTCCCTCTAATTTGTCAGTGGTTCCTGATTTCTGGTCAAGTGACTTAGGATACGACGTCTAGGTGATAAAAATTTTCTTATAATGAAAACTGGAAACTCGATGACCTGGGTCCTCTAGTAGTAATGAAATAAATGATTATGTACTTAGAATATCGTGCAATTATTATTAATTCTACCTACAACGTCTCATTAATTTTTTTTTGTATCTACTTCATTCGGAACCTTAAATATAATGTGTAATTTATTGCCGATAAAGTGTCCCAGTCATAAAGCCACACGATAGCTGATCTGCCATCCAATCTGTTGAAATTCTCAGCTATCTTTGTCAGACTCGCAATTCGCTAAATAGCCCGACATTTGTAATGACCAAGACTAAAAATGGAAAATTCATGAAGAGTACGTACCAACTTGGTTATAAATTGCATTGGTGATTCCCATAGGAAGTAAAGTTAGAACGGTATAGATAATTTAATGAATAGTTTGCTGCGTATTGAATATTAATTAGAAAAGGTATAATATATAAAATTTTACAGTGCTGCAGCAAGCTTTAATTTAAATTGATAGTAATAACTTCTGGAGAAGCGGCAAATTAGATGACGGAAAAATTTAATAGTCCAACTCTCGACACAGAAAAACGTTGTGTAAGTCATTTCTTAAATAGTTCATTCTGTTACTTAATCTTAGAAAAAGAACAGCATTAAAACAAAAACATGATCATAGACACAGCTACTACAAAGGACTCCTAACTTGAGGGCAAACTAAGAATGTCTTGGTATAAAAATGTATGTCTATAATTCCCGATGAACTCTAGATAGCAATTAAGAATATAAATTAAACAGAAAGTCAGTTAGTACTAGCATGTTTCAATGAGTCGAATGTGCTAGTCAATGTTTATGAACACGAAAACTAAATATTTAAATAACAGTACTAATTCCAGTTAAGCAAACATTTAAGGTACTTACAAACAAAAACATATTAGAGCATAAATTAGCAAAAATAAAACATTTGCGTTACGGACTGTTGTACTAAGGTGGCAACATTAATCTATTTGAAGTAAAATAAATGTTATTAAATAGTAATGGTGAAGAAGATTTAGAAGCTACATTATTATACTATGGCAAGGTACATACACATAAACAGAAATTGCTCATAAATTAAACTTTAGAAATTAACCCATTGTAAATAATATTCTGAAATAAATCTACTAGTAGCAGTTAAAGTAAGTCAATCATAAATAATCATAGATTAACTAAATAATTATTACATCAGAATGAGAGTCAACAAAAAACCATGAGGTTAACCATTCCAAAAAGTAACTTCAGATCACGAAATTATCTGTTGATCTAAAAAAGAAGTTGCTAAGAAATTTTTAATAACAAATCTCATTTAGTTAAATAAAAATTCGTGTAGGCTAAACAGTGTACATATGCTAGGCTAGTGTGTGTAACAAACATTATGAATTTATATTTGCGAACGATTGTAAACTAAAAAAAAAGATGATAGGAAACTTTTATTAATATAGAATGTAAAAAAAATAATAAGAGTTTCGGAAATATCTGTAGTATTTAAAAAAATACTTTTATAAACTAATAACTATAACTATAATATGAACAAATCAACAAAAAGTGACTTCTATAAACTGAGTTGAATGCAAATTTTGTTCGAAATCCATAAACTTTAAATAACTAAATTGAAGCGAATGTTCCATGAACAAAAAAACCAGAGCGGGGACTAAATTTTTAAAGATAAAGTTGAAATTAAAAAAACAGAATTTAAGGTAAAGTATAAAGAAGATACAGACTGCAAATAAAAGTCAAATTAAAAACAAAAAAAACAAGCTATTTAGAATGACAACCAAACTGATATTTGGAATTTGAAAGAAACCAGAGGGCGACCAGTAACAGAAAAAATTTTGTAACGTTCAATGATTATTAAATATTTGTAAATATTAGGATTAGTTTGATGCAAATGTATTCATCTAAACAGTCATTTAAGTAATATGAGTATTTAATGCTTTAATTGATTAGCTTAAGGAATAAATTTAAACAAAAATATAATAAGGAATTTCATTAGTAATTCAATAAGGATTTTATTAGATATTTAACAGAAACAAAATTGAAACGAATTTTTTTTTGGTAAAACGAACTACAAAATTTTGTAATTTATATTTTAAAAATAAATAAAATTTAATAATAAAACATTTTAATAAAAAAATCAACTTTGTAATAAACAAATGTCATTTCTTTTAAATTAAATAGGGGTCATTTATTTCTCTTTATCAAAAGATGAGAATTTGGTAAAGCAACGACGGTAGAGAAATTATGTCCCAACAAGTGGGAAGAAGAAGGTACCGGCCGTCGTGACCCAAGTAAATAATGGGTTTACCGGAGTTCATCTGAGATTAAAATAGACTGAATAACATTCGCCAACAATAGTATTGAGTAAATTATTTCGAGGAACTTGTGCTTCTGCACAGACAGTAAGTGGCCGAAGACTTGGACCAAGGGCAGGATGCAGTAAATGTAAGCATATCATTTCAAAGAATTGGCATTGATGTCGCTGGCCCATTTCCGAGTTCGTGAGGGATCACAAATACAAACAGCAGGTGTAATGTCTCGTTTGAGTTATATTAGGACCAAAGGCGGATCTTGGAATCCAACATATTCCAAAATGTCTTCACAATGCTGGGCATCAAGAAACCGAGAACCACACCTGTGCATCCAGAGTCGGATGAAATGATGGAAAGAATCACCAGGAACAACATGTATCCAAGAATTATTTTGTCTATTCATGGGTTTTCTCTCCTCCAAATTTTTTCCTGTAACAGATAAGTATTTAAAAAATTGTATATGTAGAACAAAGTGTAGTAAGGCAATTTCGTAAAATTGCCCGGATTACTGGTTGTCTGTACAGAGATTCTTCCTCACAGTTTTTCTGAGAGAAAGAGATGTCTATAAAATGATCAACCAGTATTCCTGTATATAAGTAATGTATTGTATATTGTGTAATACTTATCTGTGTATGGAGACGTTTCAACTCCGAGTCTGGAGTCGTTGTCAATCGTTTAGTGTTGTTTTCGAGGCTTTTTTCTAAAAAATTTTCGCTTTGATTTTGAATTTATTGTTTGTCAAAAAATTTGACACTGACAATTTGTCGTTTGGCGATCACTTGATGCTGAGGTTACCGTTTTTTTTGTTCTGTTAGCAGTAAATTCTTCCAGTCCAAATGAAGGTCGGCTGAAGGTGCTCCGATTTCAGTGTTGTTTATCATCATACAGCTGGCTTCTTTAAGTTTTCTCTTTTTTAAGTTTTCTTCTTTCAACAAGATCTTTGTTTTATCCCAGTCTATCCTATGGCTGCCGGTGCTCGTTAATACATGATTGGCCAAATTTGATTTGTCCTCATGTCTTCTGGAAATGTTATATTGATGTTCTTTTTTCCTTACTTCTAAAGGTCTTGAAGATTCAAGATTCAAGACCTTTAGAAGTAAGGAAAAAGAACATCAATATAACATTTCCAGAAGACATGTGGACAAATCAAATTTGGCCAATCATGTATTAACGAGCACCGGCAGCCATAGGATAGACTGGGATAAAACAAAGATCTTGTTGAAAGAAGAAAACTTAAAAAAGAGAAAACTTAAAGAAGCCAGCTGTATGATGATAAACAACACTGAAATCGGAGCACCTTCAGCCGACCTTCATTTGGACTGGAAGAATTTACTGCTAACAGAACAAAAAAACGGTAACCTCAGCATCAAGTGATCGCCAAACGACAAATTGTCAGTGTCAAATTTTTTGACAAACAATAAATTCAAAATCAAAGCGAAAATTTTTTTTAGAAAAAAGCCTCGAAAACAACACTAAACGATTGACAACGACTCCAGACTCGGAGTTGAAACGTCTCCATACACAGATAAGTATTACACAATATACAATACATTACTTATATACAGGAATACTGGTTGATCATTTTATAGACATCTCTTTCTCTCAGAAAAACTGTGAGGAAGAATCTCTGTACAGACAACCAGTAATCCGGGCAATTTTACGAAATTGCCTTACTACACTTTGTTCTACATATACAATTTTTTAAATACTTATCTGTTACAGGAAAAAATTTGGAGGAGAGAAAACCCATGAATAGACAAAATAATTCAAGACCTCCTCAACAATCTTTTCGAAATTACTTATGTATCCAAGAACGTCAGCAATATCTAGGGTGATTGGTATCAGCACATTAGCTTATCGCTAAGTCTTTTACACTAGCACAGGGCTGACCCCAACCAGGGTAATATTCGGAAAGAAGCCGATACTAGGTAATTTGGCATTTGGCTCACTAGAAAAACCGTCCCATCAAGTTAACAATTTTGCCGACCAACTTCGACAAAGAACGCTGACCATACAAGAATTACCTGGAACCCTGATGCTGACAACCATCGATCGCCTAGGAATACGTTACGATTTGATGGAAAATTTGGTCGGGTTCCAAAAGCGAGGTAAAATTTGGTTAAACACGCCCCCCCCCCATGAGGAGTAAAGGCTAGTCTTTAAAATTCACACTAGCCTAGGATGGTCCTAATGAAGCGGTCACGTAAATTAATGACGTTGTTTATCGTATTAGCCGCCATTCAAGAGCTAAGATAAGAGTGGTTGGCTTGGATTGATTTGCTTTCTATTATGGAGAGGATGATACCTATCGGGAGGATCAGAATTAAGAGGCGGCAGTATTATAACATTATACTTAACGCTACCAAAATAGGAACCGTTCTAGAAAATAATCACCCTCAAAAAATATGTAAATTCAGTGGTTAGCGATGTAGTAAACAGCTGACTTCAAGGTGGGTTTATCGACCTTTTACAAAATAAATATTTTTAGTATAATTTGTGAATTAGTTCATTAAAAAAAGACTATTGTTGGTGTAAAAATTTGTATACAGATGAGTATATAAATGCTGAGTATGGTAATATCTCGAGTGGATTCCAATATTTCGAAATAAACAAGTGGATTATGAAGTAGCCCATATTTTGACTATCGATCTAGGTAGAAACTGAATTTTTCTGACCACAACTAGTTCTTCCTCGACTGATGAAAAATAACAAAAAACATTTTTCCTGCTAGGTTTTCGATTTAATCCAGATTTTGGTCGTTTTTTATTGTTTTGTTTGAACCAGATTTTCGCCAGATATAAAATAAATGGTTTAAGATACCGAATATCTCCAGTGGATTCCATTATCTCACCTACTACTTTTAAGGTTTTATGGACGCCATGAAATTACCAATAATGCTACTTCCTGTTGGGACAAGAAATGACCTTTACCGATCAGAACTACTCAAATTTTGTGGCGAATTTCCAAGCAAAACTAACAAATCAACAGTTATTGTTGTTGCCAGTTTATCAATTTAATCCATATTTTGGAAGCAAGCATTGCTTCTTATCTACTCTTCATCAAACTTGACTGATGCTTGGCACCGACTTCAAAAATGTACGAGAAAGGTAGATAATTATTTTTTTCCGAATGAGCACTTTTTTATGTTTAATTTTTTTGTTGTCTAGATACCTAATAACAGTGCATATGCTATTTACTCTTATGTGCTATTTTTTAATGTTTTATTTTCAACTTTTTATTTTTTTTAAATACTTACTTTTCATATTTTTAGCGCTATTTTGCACTCGGGTAATTTATATTCTTTATTTTCTACAGTGTATGTACAACTTTACAAAATGACAGATTTTCGTTTAAATTGACAAGTAACAGTTATGAGAACAAAACGGACTTGGTACGCGTTGACTTAGCAAGTCAAAAATGTATTTAATTACATTAACTGTTATTACTTTTATCACTTCACTTTATGGTTTTGGTTGCTATGCTAACATCCCTGTTGTCACTGAGAGTAGAAGAGATAGAGCGGGATTTTGCTCGTCATCTTGAAAATGGACAGAATGCACCGTATTAAATTCCATTCCTGAACAACATCTCGTTTCTAAGCAGGGGCCAGTGGAAGAGATAACCGAGGATAGTTACAGGGGGTGAAAGTGGTAATTTTTTTTGGTCATGCTCATCATCGATAAACATTCTAAAATTGGCTGCATACAAGATTGTGATATATTTAATTTGTTTTGAAAAATCAACCAGCTATAGCTAAATTTGGGGTACGCGAGTTTTCGGCATTGCTGATTTTGAATCTGAAATAAGTTTTTCAAAATTCACAATCCAAGCTGGTGGACCAATTTTTTGGAAAATATCAACCAATTGATGCACAACCAATCCGCAAGATGACTGAATCAAGGAGGGTATTCCAAATTAAAAACAAATTTGACATTGAACTTGGCCACTACTTGTTTTGAAAGTTTTCTAAAACTGATTTCATATTCGTAATCATCGTCCTCGAAAACCCCCGTATACCAAATTGGGAGTAGGTTAGTTTATTTTTTTCAAATTGCCAATTTTCAAAATCTGATTACGAATCTGAAATCAGATTTTCGTAATCCAAGAGGACGGACCAGTTTTTCAGACAAAAACTGATTTCAGATTCGAAATCAGCGACGTCGAAAACCCCCCGTACAACTAATTTGGCTATAATAGGTTGATTTTTCAAACAAACTTTGATCTTGGAATGACCTTGAAGGTCAAGTTCAAGGTCATGGTCAAAGTCATATTCGGACCTGAAATTTTCCGCTCTTTCCAAATCAGTAATGAAAAATGTGGCTTCGCTTTTAAAAAAATTGTGTATAACGTCATACAGACCACATTAATGACGTCATGAAAAATATATATTTTCATTTAGCTATACGCCCTTTTGGATTATGATTTGTTTTGTGTACTCAAAAAAAAATGGTGCGAATGGCGTTCTTTTTACTTAATAACGAAGTTCACCCCTATTTTTGACAAGTTTACCCCTGTCTGCCAGCTTGTTGGTAACGCTCTAGGCAGACGCCTCTCGGGAATTTGCTTAGATGCATCACAATCTTGTATGCAGCCAATATTGGAACGTTTACTCGATGATGAGCATGACCAAAAAAAATTACCACTTTCACCCTCTGTAACTATCCTCGGTTATCACTTCCACTGGCGGCTGCCTAGAAACGTGATGTAGTTCAGGAATTAAACTTAATACGGTACATTCTGTCCATCCTCTCGACGACAAGCAAAAAGCGGCTCTATTTCTTAGATCATAATTTTATATTATGCCAAGAGTAGGTGACAGCCAAAGCACCTTCTTCGAAAAATTAAAATAGTTTTCATATAAATCGATTTTTAATAGTCGCCTAGTGATTGAAATTCGACCAAAATCATTGTTAAAAATTTGAAGGTAATATACCTAAATGAATTTGCATATTTCCATTTTTTTCTACTATTATACACTTTTTGTGTACTTATACAAAATAGTTCACTACCATTATAATTAAGTAAAAAATTATTTCGCAAAGGATAATAATTTCAGTTTTGTTGACTTGCTTGTAGTTAATGTACATGTACGACGCTAAGGCATATTCCATAAGCATAATTCAAATAATGTTCTGTTCGTGATTAAAAAAGAATATACAAATTTTCATGTCATCATACTGTTATTGAATAAATTAACAATACAAATACACTTCGAGAATTCAAAACGCCAATGAAAATCAAGAAAATATAAAAAGTATTGATTTGAATTTTTAGAAAATAAATGAAATAATTTTGTCCTCTAGGGATGGAAAGTTTAATTACGCTATTATTGAATAGATGGGACAAAAAATGTTGGCCGTTTGATCCAATTTTTTATTAATGACACTAAAGGCCGTCAATTAGCAATTAAAAAATCTCAAGAATACTGGTTCACAAAATCAGGAAATGGTACCGAACTCTTTTCCATTTGCATCTATATATATATAGAATTCATAAAATGCCCATATTTAAAATGTCGGTATGTTCATTTTAGGTAAAACTCATTCACCCTGTATTAAGAAGCAGGATTTTGCAGGAATGGTATTTCAATTCAAAAAATAATATTTGATATAGTATTTTTAACTTACCAAAATGCTTTACGGTTGTTCAGATATTTCACAATTACGATTTCAATTTCTAAGAAGAAAATGCAAGAAACCAACTCATAAGTAACTATCAACATGCAGTATAAATATCTACTATACATAAGTACTTACATATTAGTACACCTTAAACTGCACTATGTATAATCTCCATAATTTTAATTTAATACACAAAGTTAGCGATGATTATTCCTGTATTATTTAAAAAAATTAGAGAACTACAATGCACCTTCTGTTGATAGGTATATGTTAAATAATACTTTTTTTGTAAGTGTATTGAAATTGAATTTTTTAAAATAATACATTGATAATTTTCACATTGAAATTGAAAAGGTACACTAACCTAACGACTTACAATGTTATGCTATGTCAAACTAAAATCAAAATAATCAAACTTCTTAGAACGAAGATGGCCGAGAACATTAGAATGATATCGGATCAAACAATTTATCTTACATCTCACTAACTGTTTTCATATCATGGGCTTTATAATCTTAATTAAATTGTATGAAACTATTAGACTTTAAAATAGAAACAATATAAATTAAAAGCATAAGGTTAAAATAATAAAATATTATCGGAAACACATTGATCAGTTGCCACACAACACACAATTCTAATTTTAGTTCACAATCCATAGGCATTTAGAAAGAAATGAAAGTTTCAAACTTGCGAGTGCCAAATAAATGGTTATTATAATATAATTTGAAGACACGACATGTAAAGACCTCTATGTGCTATTTTCCCCGAAAATCCTAGATGTCGGTCTTTACACATCGCGTCTTCAAATTTAACGATAATGTATCAAATACATAAAGAAAAGTTCGAGAAGACATTCAATTGTGGGAAGCGCATCTGATGAAGGTTCCCTAACCAGAAACAATATATAATATATATATATATATATATATATATATATATATATATATATTGTTAAGCGTACAATAGAATGACACCTCGAAGACAGTATTATCATATAATATCATTTTTTATGCGTGAGATCAGAATAGAGAGATAGTGTGGAATAACTTTCGAAACCGATCAAAATTTCTCAGTATTTGGTTTAATTTGGTTCGTTTTTCGAGTCAACCATTACGATTTTCTGTCAGCTCTGTTTGGCATTGACAGTGTGGACGTAAATTATGAATTTTTAATTTTATTTTATTTAATGAATGAAGAAAAAAATTTAAGCACGCTGCACTGAAGGTCGTCAATTGCTACTAAACAAAACAAAAATAAAGAACATCGGTTGGGAGACATAGGAGAAAATGGTACCTAACCGTTTTGTCTTTGCCTATTTATATATAGATACAGGCACGTGACCTTGGTGTGTGTTTAATAAAATTAATTATACTATACTACACTCCCCATTTGTTTGCGATGTACAGTTCCCGCAGTATTTCGTTGGAATTAAAATGTTTATGAGGAAATGTTAGTTACTTCGATGGTATTTTTGATAGGAATGTTGGATTTTTCAACGATTTTCTGAAAAACTGCATGTTACCTATCATAGAAAAGTATATGAGACCACTCTGGAATCATCCTTAAAACAACATAATTTAAAAAATTGTTAATCGGTTAGGGGTTTTGGGGACATTGACCAATATGTTACGTATATTGGTCGATTTCCATACATGTATATGTTCAATCCCAAATTTCATCCCTTTACGAATATAATTTTCCTCACAATTGAAATTTCACCATTCCGAATGTACATTCTATTTGCTGTACAAATAAACGAAGTTGCCCCCTAATGGATATCGTACATAAAAGTAACAATGCGTTATGTATGCGGTCTCTTAGACACATATATTTACTTTGTCAAGCATGGTAGCAGCAGAATGATAAAATAACGTAATGCAAGAGACAAAGTAAAAGCCCAAAATAAGTAATTTTTTTCATGTCGATAGTATCTTTATGACCTTTACAATGCGGGGTATAATAACTCAAAATTAAACACTTATTTTAAATAGTTACTGCAAACCTTCGTTTGGATTACTAACTTAAATACAACTTTCTTACAGAAACACCAGTTTTAGGTGCTGCTCTAGAGGCTTACTTGTCGTTAGGTGACGCATAGCTTCTATGAATTCCTCTTTCAGGATATCTGGGTCGCATTCTATGCCTTTTCAGAATACTTTATAATAGTAGTGTCCATTGGTCGACTCGACTGTCCATAGTGATTTTCTATCTAAATGCTCTATAGTTAGCGTTCCCAGTTTGGATTTTCTTGATAGCTATTGTTACATAGTTCTTCAATTTCCTTGCAATTTTTTTTGATGTGGTCATTTTTGTCGATTCGGCAGCTTCTCTCAATTTGTCGACTCAATCTGGTTACTACTGTTTTCTTCGGTGGTTAATCCCTGTTGTTCTAGGATTCTCCCTTATGTCTTGTATTTCATCCGTCATTCAACGATTTTTTGGTTTATTTTCTATGTAAACATCGCGTTTTTTATTAATTGTATCCTCGATTACGTTCTTGAGATTTAGGCACTCTGATATCTGTTAACTTGTTACTTGTTACTATTTGGGTTATTCTTTATTTCATTTTTCATCTTTATAATTTTCCGTTCGTTCAATTTGTGTTTTATTTTAGCGAGTGTCTGATATTTTTTAATTTTATCTTTTTTTTTGCTACGGACAGCTGACAGCCGCAATCTATTCCAGGTAGAAATTTTAAATTACATACCGTGGAATCTTTTCACTACGCTAGTTTCGTTCACCTATTACAAAGCACCCTACCACAACTTGTAGGTGGTCATCGTCTTTCATGTAGCACAGTTTAACGTTCATTTCTCCTTTTTGGGAAGATTGTTCAAAATGTCCTTTAGTTGTTAATAGACGTACCTAATCACTTTTTCTTGTCAACTCACATATAGGAATGAATCAAAGCAAAGAGTTGGATATGGAATTATTTAAGCTATCATGTTTCCGTGTTATTTACTCGTTTTCGTCCTCGATGAAAAGTGCTTATTGATATACCGGAAATAAGAACCAAATTAGTCTTATAAAATGTTACAGACAAATGCAATAACCGATTTTGTCACTGTGAATTGGTCAGTTGTTGTATATTGTTATTCACAATATACAGGGTGCGGCAAAACAAACAATGCAGTTTTGATGGGCTATTAAAAGAAATTCGCACAACTTATGAAAAATTGTTTATTCTGCTTAAGTCAGTAATTACACCCCATTTTTTCACTTAAGTTTTAAAGATCACATCAGCAAGATGATGTCCTCCAGAAACGATGCACTGAAGTAGGCGATTTCTAAAGTTTTCAACTGCGTTCTGGCACAAATCGATCGGAAAGCGGGGATTTCCTCTGTAATAAGGATCTTCAGTTCTTCCAAATTGTGAGGACAATGCTTACAAGCCTTTTCGTTAATGCAGCCCCAAAGAAACAAATTGCAAATGCTCAAATCCGGTGATCTCGCCGACCACCCTAGGTCTCCACTCAGAGAGACTGGGCGCGCAGGAAATATCTGCTCAGTTTTGTCATTGAAATCTGCGCTGTGTGGGCCGTAGCCCCGTCTTGTTGGAAGTTTTTGGAGCATCGATACATAACGCCGAGCGGTGACGGTTGTTGTACGCCCATCCTCCTCAAAAAAGTACGGTCCAATAGCCCCAAATTTGGAAATAGCACACCATACACTTACTTTCGGGGAGTGGAGACATCTCTCCTGAATTTTTTGCGGGTCATTGTCCGACCAGTAACGGAAATCTTGTTTGTTTACAGCCGAAGAAGGTTGACCCTGGTGGGATAATGTCTAACATTTCTTGGGCGCGATTCATACAATTTTGAAAATCTGGAGGCATCAACTACTGAACCACCGTAATCTTATAGGGATGGTAGAATAAATCTTTATGCAAAATCCTTCTTACAGAGCGGACGGACATGTTTAACGCAGTTGCGTGTTTCCGGGCAGAGCTTGTTGGTGATTGTTCGACAGCTACTCATACTAGAGCAACATTTCGGGAGTTCTCACTGTTTTGAGTCGTTCCATACCGCCAGGCGTTTCTGTTGAACCAGTTTCTTCCAACGCACGAACCCAACTCGCGATGACATTGCGGTGCAGAACGAGATTACGACATGGAATATCAAAGTGCCGTGGGAAGGTCCGCTGAGTGATGATGAAAGAACGACCGCTTTCAAATAACGTGCGAATGACGAAGCCGCGATGTGCTCTGCTCCAAACCATTGCTTCAACTGAAAACGGGGTCAGTGACCGGACACAATGAATCCCTTTCCAGGTTTCCATCCCCACCACGGCAGATGTAGTCGCCCATCGCAAATGTACTGTTTTGCCGCACCCTGTATTTCCTCTTTTATAGTTGAACAGAAGAATTTTAGAAGAAAGTACCTTAATTTATTTCATAATTTTTTTCTCTTGTATTTATATAGTAATAATATGTAAATTAACATTAGATTAGCATCTGGTATCAACTTGAAGCAATTTGCACAAGTTTGGAATCGGTAAGGGAACTCTGAAAATTTGAAACAGATTATTGTGTTCTGTTATACAACATGACATCATTTGCAGGTAGTTCACGCTGTAAGTTATATTATAATATGGAACAACACTAAACTAAAAACAAAAGACTACATTTTTCGGGAATAATTAAGGAAAATTATCTATTTACCTAATAATATTATTTACGAACTGTTTGTCTATATATTACAGCAAATAGCAATGAATTGATTAACATTAAACATTATAAATGAATGTAATATTTTACATAGGTACTCAACATTAGTTTACATCAGTTTTCTATTTCATTATTACAAAAATGTTCATCATATTTCTGTTTTTTGTAACTTTTGTTAGTGATTTTAAAGTAGCAGACAACGAGGCGTCACTACGGAATTATATTCGGAGACAGTAATTTCAAAAGAGTGTTGCTTAAATAACAATATTTTTCATGCAGTTGTAATTTTTATGAAGCTGTCGACAGCTAGATATCGTTTATTTGATATGAACACGCAAACCCATATCATTCCATCGGGCATTTGCCCTTTTAACGTATTTAATATACTAAATACGTTTTCACATTGTGACATGCGAGCAATTTCACAAGGTAGGTCAACGTTTGTAACCTTGAGGTCAGAAAATATTGTACAGTTGACAGGACATGGAAAGTAATGAAGTTTACATGAAATTGTTCAAATACTGTAGCATAGTGTTTCGCTCTCACTTAAGTCAATCAAGTAATTATAATTTAGTGGGTCGAATTATGGACTATGAAAAAATGATTAATTATGGTACACTTAACGTTTTATAAGGTTTCGGACATCCAACTGTCTGCAGTCGTAAATTTCAGATCTAATCTTGACAAATGGATATCGTTGCCGCTACCATTACGGACGATGTTTGGTAAATAATTTTTAAATAACTTGCGCTTAATTTTCATATAAAAGTCGAATAAAGGAATTAGAGTATTAAAATAGTTGATAACATAATACATTTATTTATTAAAAAGAAATATATAGAGAGTGAGTACAAATTAAGTTCACAGGTTGGGAACTTGTATGTTAAAATGATAGATACCAAATCGGATAAATTGGCCAAAACTTTCGCCCTTCAGTTGTAATTTTGTACCTATATTGAAATAACAAATAACAGCATTTGAAAATATAATAAAAAAACTGGAAAACTGCTAAAAACATATCTATGTAGAATATAGTACTCATTCAACTAAATAAACGTTTTCGAATTAATTTTATAGTATCAAAACGTAGGAATTGAATGACCTTGAGAATACTTTTCCTTTATCTGCTAAATTCTGAGTATCCGTGTCAATTTGTTTAATATCTGCCTAGTTAATGAAAACTAAAAAGTGATTTTCAACAGTGTGCTTTTGGGTTGCAAAATATTACAATATTCATAAACCTAAGAAAAATAATATGTAAGTGAGAAATTTGATTTTGGTCGAGAATTAGATATCTAGTACTTATTGTTCACGAAGGTGAAATCGTTGTATATCGTTTTTTTTAATTGAAATGAAAAGAGAAGAAAAGATATATTTCGAAAACCATTGAGTCAACTCTCATTCCATACACACTCCATATACTACTTTGAATTTGCCAATTTCACACGGAGTCCACATAATTTTTTAATTTTTGGCTCATTTTACATACGAGAGTGAGTTTGGATGCAGAGGACTCATTTTTTTTCACTGGAATGATATGCTCACATTTACAAAACTTATGTTTTATAACATCGACGATTAAGGGTTACATATCTCTTCTTCACAAATATCCATATTTAAACGTCAGTTTCTTCTTCATTTTTGGGTGCCTGTCGTTTCATCGGACATTAGCGCTCATATCGACAACAAAAGTTTTAATAATTGCGGCTCTGAACAGACCAATGGTGGAAATTGTGATCCATGTTCTAAAATTTCTACAGCAGTAGATGCATCTTTGGCTGATTTCCCACCTTCCTGTCATCTTTCCTTGTAAGACAAACTCTAGTAGTCAATATACTTTTCTATACCTCATAATTGCTCTTAGTTTGTAGACATGCTATCCATTTCCTTGATTAGATATTCGAAAACGTTTTTGTTTGAAACATAAGCTGTCCAAGCAATTCTTAGAATACGCCGATAAAGCTTGAATGCGAGTTCTTTCTGTTAAATTTTCATGATTTAACTCTGTAGGCGAGGACGGGAAAACATAGCACCGAATAAGTAGAGCTAGAGATATTATTGTGGTCCGAGCCGTTTGTCCTCAACTTATCTCATGGGAATGATCCCAGTTCGCGTTAACACTGTAGTTCTTTTTTAACTATATATATATATATACATATATATATATATATATATATATATATATATATATATATATATATATATATACAGTGTGTCCGGTTGTGAACTAGCAGTAATCTAAATACATGTAAAGCAACTATTTTAATACACAAATACACCATATACTAGGGCTCAATACCCCACCCCACCACATGGCAGCCATTTTGTTTTTTTTATAACCTATTCTCTACGTGTGAACAAAAACGTTCATATCATATATAAGTTTTGGTCTTACTGAAGATAACAAATATAGTCTTATTCGACGGACAATAATACTGTCTATCAACAACATACATCATCATCATCATCATCATATGCAGCTAATTTCGACCATTATTTTATGGTGTAGCCTCTCTTACATATTCTTTTCGCATTTCGCTCCATGTTGTTCTGTTGTACGCTTTTTGGGACCAGGTTATGCCTGCTATTTTCTTGATGTCATAGTCCCATCTTACATTGGGGCGTTTCCTTGGTCTTTTAACACCCCTAGGATACCATTGCGTGATTTTTGTTGACCACCTATTATCTTGTCTTCTTGCCAAATGTCCTGCCCATTGCCACTTCAGAGATTTTACTCTGTGGATAACATCTATTACCTGGGTTTTGTTCCTTATCCACTCTATTCTCTTCCGATCAATCTCGTTATTCCGAACATGCATCTTTCTATAGGCATTTGTGCTACTTGAAGTTTTCTTGTAAGTTCGGTTTTCAGAATCCGGGTTTCACAACTGTATGTCAGTACTGGTAGAACACACTGATCAAAGACTTTCTTCTTAAGATTATGGAGTTTCTTCCAAACGTCATCCATGCAAGTTTGATCCTTCTGTTTATTTCTGGTAGTAGCGAACCTGATATGTGTATTAATTGACCTATGTATATATATTGTTCTACTATTTCCAGAATTGTGTTATCTATTGTGACGTCTTGTGTGTCTACTAGTTCATTGTACATTATCTTTGTTTTTCCGATATTTATTTTTAGGCCTATTTCCTTACTTACTCTGCTAAGTTCATTGATTTGATTTTGTAGTTCTCCTGCGTTATTGGCAATTAGGACAATGTCATCGGCGAATCTCAGATGGTTTAGATATTCTCCATCTAGGTTCAGTCGTTTGTGGTCCCAGTTTAATCGTCGAAAGATACTTTCTAATGCCGCTGTGAATAGCTTCGGTGATATTTTCTTGACCGCTAATTCCGCTTCCTCCACGAGTACTTCAGATATTTCTTCTTCCGTCAGCTCTATGTCCAGAGATTTGGGGGCTTTGTATAGATCCTTGTAGAATTTCGTGATATGCTCCATTATTTCGTGTCTATCCGTTATTCTGATTTTTTCTTCTGTCAATGCGATTCCTTGTCTTTTCCCAATTATCAATGCTTTCTTAGCATTTTTATAGCTTTTCCGATTTTCAATTGCAGTTTCTACCAATTTTTCGTTGTACATTTTGATGTCCTCTGCAATTCTCTTTCTTATTGTCTTGCATAATTCACGGTATTATATCCGTTGGATGTCTGTTGTCCTTCTCAGTTCTCTTCTTTTCTGAAGTAATGCCTTTGTTTCCGACCTAAGCTTTTTGTGTTCGTTTCGTTGTTGGGTTCCGCCTATTTCTTTAGCACAGGTCAGTATTGTGTTCATTAGGTGTGTGTTGTCTTGTTGTTCCCGGAGCTTCTCTTCTATCAGCGTCTGATATATTTCAGAATTTTCTTTCAGGTTGTTAATGTCTTTGCTATTGGCGGGCGTCTTTCTAGTAAGTTTACATCTCTCTATTTTCGTATTAAGGACAATTCTTGCTCTGACAAGTCTGTGGTCGCTTCCTGTCCTGAATTTATTTAGCGTGGTTACATCTTTGATGGTATTAATCCTGTTTGTCAGGACAAAGTCTATTTCATTTTTAACTGACGCATTTGGAGCTTCCCAAGTCCATTTCTTATTAGAATTTTTCTTGAAGAAGGAGTTTGATATGTACATGTTCTGATACTGTGCGAACTGTACTAATCTCTCACCTCTGTCGTTTCGTTCACCGAACCCGAAGATCCCCACTGATCTTTCTCCGTCTTGTCTTTTCCCTATTTTCGCGTTGAAGTCGCCGATAATGTATTTGAGATGGCTGTTGTTGGTATCTAAGGCCTCTTTGATTTCGCTGTTCGACTTCTTCGTCAGAATGGCTAATTGTTGGGGCGTAAACTTGTATTATTTGAATGGAGTATCTTTTCGAAAGCGACAATGTTATAGACTTGCGACTCTGTCTGATATTCCGGACACGCCTATAATTTTATCGGTCCATCTCTTATGGATGAGGAATCCAACACCACTAGTTCTTCCAGTTGGTGTTCCTCGGTGGTATAGGAGGTTTCCTGATTCAAGTGTTATTAGCTCTTCGTTTTTCCTCCTTACTTCACTTATGCCAATGATATCCCACTTGATTTTTACTGCCTCTTGTTCTAATTCTACAATTCTAGCTTGGTTCGAGAGTGTTCGGCAGTTATATGTTGCAAGATGTAGTGTAGTCGAATGTTTTGCCTACCCCAGAATCCTTGAGGCAGACCGGTTTCCCGCTGTGGGATTGCTACCCACCTGGGGTACAATTCCGTGAGTTTTGTAATTCGACATGTTTGAGGTTCTGAGGCATACCTTACCACGCTGCTTCATTGCGGGTTGGTAAGGAGCAATGATTCGCTTTCTCATGGATTTTGCCAGTTACCAGAGACGACCGTACCCTCGAGTTGACGTCACGACTTTTTATTAATTAAAAGCCGTGGCATGGCTTGAATTAGTGAAATTTTGGAGGTTCGAGCACATTCCCTCTGCGCTACCGGGGGTATCAACAACATATATATATATATATATATATATATATATATATATATATATATATATATATATATATTATTTTTTATAAGTTGTCCGGCTCGTGATGAGTTTTTGCTTATCAACTTAGTTTTCGTTTTATTGACGTTTGTGTCTAATATATATTCTTGACTATACATTGATAAAGGTCAATTATATCAGATATATAGATAACATTTATAAACTGATGTTTACTGTGCGTTTGTAGAAGTTAATCACGAAATACCTAACATTGACAGGATTATTTGTTTTGTTTAATGAAATGTTAAAATCATTCAATAACATCTTAGGAGAGGCAGTAGTAAACTTACCAGTAAACCTTTGTTAACAGGTGACATATAATTGACTTTTTTCGCTTCTAAAAGTTTTTATATCATACATTATCTGACGGCATAGTGAAATGCAAGTTGGGTTGCAAAAGTTTTGAAGTCAATTTCTGGGCACATATTCTCTAAATCATTTTTGGTTTAAAAAATTCAATCATATGATGACATCATACAATTCTGCATCGTAATCAGCAGATCCTCACTTAAAGATATCGTAGCTTAGAAACTAATTTGTACTAATTCGTATATATCTAATTGTTAAAAAAAAACTTAGACTGGGCAATGTGAATTATGTATTTTGTAAATACTTACAACAAAACTAATCTGGCAAATTCCTATCTTTTTATTATTTATGGTATAGTCAACACAGTCTGCTTCGAAATGGTACGAGGAAAGTCGGTAATAATACCAGTAGGCACATTGAATACGTGACAAGAGATATCACAACTTTCAGAGATGATTTCTCATGTGACAGAAAATGGACAGTATAGTGGACCTGAGAACACAACGATTTAAAGATATTAGAAAATAATAATAACTCATGAAGTTCACCTGTACCTTTTTATATAAATTGATCGAAAGATTGACAAATGGAAATTAGTACTGAAAAACTCATAACAAGATTTATCAAACTGTCTAAGTAATAATTTATGAATGTAGAAACAATAGAATGTTGCAATACAAATACTTCATCGCATAAAACATATCAAAACAACGAAAAAAAAGGAAGATTCATAAACAAAATATAACGCTTTTTAAGAACTTGAAGAAAAGCGGTCTGAAAATGTATCAAATTGAAATCGAAATATCGATGTTTGGACCCTATATACAGAAGCAACAAATTACTCCCCAATATCTTATAACTAAGCAAACTTCTTATGAAAAGTAGCGCTCACTGCTGTAGACTACACTGATGTTCATTTCAGGAAGTAATAGGGGCTGAAAAAACAATTGATTCATTCATGGGATGAACGATCAACGCAAAAACTTCTGTATATGCTGTATCTAATGTTTATTGGTTACGCATCATTACGGAACGTCTCGAATATAAAACACTTGTCATTTAGGAAAGTTAAGATCACGTTTGAACCTAAAATTGCATTTTCTGTCGATATGTGTGGTCAAAATTATGCATTCCTAAAATTAACTTGTGAGAAAATTGTTTGAACCTGGAGATCAGTTTCAATATTAAAGACAATGTCACTAAAAGAGTTCTCAATTGAACTCCTTCAACATTTGTCTGTGAGCTTTGATTCAAAAACTAATAGTTAACGGAGTTTTCAAGGTTTTTAATTTTTACGCTATACAAACATTTGACGAACGATCGTTGTAGGCATTAGGTGTTATGTGAATTAATCTGTAAACTATATTTTTTTTCTTGCTGTAGTACACATACAATATACTTAAATATATCTACTAGCGAAGATAGCGAACCTTGATGGATATATTATGATACCCTGATGTAGGCTGCAGATTTTAAAAAATTCAAATTTCATTATTAATATTTTCAATTCCTAATATATTACAGCTAGATGATACGAAGTTAATAACTAAATTAAGTGAACAAATAGAAAGAATTGACCCTAAATACTAATAAAACTTGTATTAAAATTCCACGGTTTAATGTGAGTAAATTCGAAACATATCAGTGTAGAAGACATTAAAAAATCATTTAAAAGTTTTAATTCATTCGAATTGTAGCCAAGGAAACTTTTTATTACACATCGTAGAACTTTTAGTGAAAAATTTAATTTACCGTCTCAGATATCAATGTTAGATGCAATGTGTATCATTCAGTAGAACATTAAATGCTTTCAAATTTGAACATCTTTGTGAGTTACAAGGTAATCCAAATTCAATAATAGACAGAATATGAATTTAGTCAACTTAAATGTTGCAGAGAGCATTTTTATCTATACATTTGGAACATAATTCAAAAGTAATTCTATATCTGTATTCTACTATACAGTTCCAATTATTTATGATTTTTACGTTTTTGAAACTGACAGCGAGCAAAACAGAAAGGCGATATGAATAAATCACAACCGCACACTAACCGGCAAATTTGTTTGTAGTATTCGTTGTGAATTCATTTGCATCAAGCTAAAGTATGACCAGATATTACCATCTTAGTCCAAGAGCTATTTACGAACTATAGATTTATCACGAACTGACAGAAGATAATCCAGAATGATGAACTGAATATTGTGAAAATACAACTACTATTCTAGGACAAAATTATGTGATAACATGTTCCCTTTAGTGATAAAGTAATAATATATTACTTTTAAGTTTCCTTGGGAATAACACAACAATTGAATTAAAAAAGCTGTATATTGAAAGAAAATACCGAATGTTTCAAAGTCGATTCTGACTTCGTTGTCAATGGCGTTAAAATATGTAATGATAAGGTAAATTGCAAAATTGAAAGTTTGACTTATGACATTTAAGTTGACATAAAATATGTCAACTTAAATGTCAATTATCGTATTATCTCTTTACTAGAGGCTGGGTCTATATAAATTGGTAATTAGGTCGGGCAAAATATAGTATAGGAATAACATAGCTCATAAATTGTTAGAAATAATTTATTTGATTTGCATATAAAGCCTGGTGCAGAATAGTCATATAATAATTTTAAAAATGTTTGGTTTTCGCAACCCCATAGACTGATGGGTTTGTAACTTAGTGCAGCTCAGTTCTAGGCTATGACTGTCGAAGTTCACTAATATTTCGTTGATCAATTACGATTTGTCCACTTGAGTACAACCATAAGGTACACTGTACAATAGTTTTAAATTTTTTATTGCATTAATTGCAAAATTTCATATTTAATTTATGTATTTTTAATTCTGTCAAATATACTCGAAAAGGGTGATATTCCCTTTATAAATTTCTTTGGTGTTTGTATTTGATTAATATTAGCGATGTATTGGACGTTTTTTTTTGTTTTGTTGTTTAGGCCTCCGCTAGAATTCAGGTATAGTTTTACTAATAGTTTCCGTTGCGTGTTAATTTAGTGGGGGTATTTAAATAATCTAACTTAGTTGCTAATATATTCAGGGCATAATAGATATACATAAAATCGGATATACAAATATTCACATATTTTCATTGTCAGTCATTTTTCGATAAACTTGACAGCAAATGAATCGTACTTTATGTATTATTACTGTCATAATGTTGATAATAATATGGCCTAGGACATTTTAGGAACAAGAAACATTTCAGAAATTATTCATACCAGAAAATGGAAGAAGTCATTGGTCTATTATATCGAATACATTTTTATAGACCTTCAATAAATGGACAGTAACAAATAAATGCTCTTTAATTAGATTAAGGTTTATTTGCTCAGCATACATACATTTTCATATTACCTATTACAATATTACACCAATAGTAAAAACGCTATTCGAACAAATATATTTTCAGAGACTTATCAACTTTTCACACATACATATTCTCTGAACAAAAAATAAAACCAGAGCCATTTTGTTTGTGTCAATTTACCGGATCAAGTCAGATCTCTTCCCCAGTGGCATCGCATGTTATTCTACAACCAAAAATGTCCTCAATCAACACTATCAAATTTCCTGTAATGTCGTAGCAAGTTCATGCAGCGATCATTCTTAGATTTAACCTTAGAAGGGGACAACATCCCAAGAGAAACTCACAGTGTTTACTCAATATTCCCTTATGTAATCGACGGCCGTCCTTATTACTGTCATTTATCAAAAACTCGGCGTGTTTTGACACTTGTACAAACCTCGATTAGCAGTCATAATGAAACTGCATCAAAAACGAATAAAGAAGGATTTTTGCCATCCTATTGTGAATGTCTCCCCGATTTTAACCACGAGGGTGACAGATGTTCATGCTGGAAAAACGAGAGTCCCTACAGCGGTTCACTATTAAAGTTTATTTGCGGATTAGGATTATAAATTCAGGAAAACGGCACTTCATTGTCCTAAGAGAAAAAATGGACTAATGAGATATTAAGCGAGCTAGCCATTAATGTTAAATGAGAGATGAAAGAAATTTCAGATCCCTAAGGTAATTTTTGGCCCTCTTGTTTAAACTGATGAAAGACCAGATTAATAAGAGTTTGAATAGCTGTTATAAACTAGCTCTGAAATTTGAATAATCAATATATTTACTATTTATTATAAAGGCAAGAACCAAAACAGTGTAGCTCGCAAATAGATATTAAATAACATTTGAACATGCAGTTACGTATATTTAAACTCAGGATTTGATAAAGTCATTGATAAATGTAAATAAAGCACAACTTTTTTAATTGCGTAACATTTACTGATTGTGCATTATAATAATGGAAGAGAATCTTGCTTCTTTTTTTCCAATTTCAACGCGGGTGTAAATCTCAATCAGATAAAACAATTAATTGTGTATTATCTGTAGCACAAGTATTAGGACAGTACACGAGAAACTTCCATATACTAATATATTCCACGGATAAGTAGCCTCTGTGATCTCGATAGGCTGATTTAAACCCTTCTCACACGAGCCCTTGTCGCACTCGCGTGCTTCTTCAGCCAGTATTCATCAAATTCAGTAATTTTCCGTTAGGTCTTTCTCTTATGCTGGGTTTTTAATCTTACATGGAAGAAAACTAGTAAGGGGAGCCGATATATAGATATATTCCTGGGAAACTCACCACACCCGATAAGGAGATTGCCATAAATAAGAAGAACTGCCTATTAATCCTCTGAAATAACAATTAGAACTTACTTTGGAACATGAATGTTGAAGGAATATACCCAATGTTAAAAACTTGGAAAAATATGGTTATGTGAAGAAGCCGCGAAACCTGTAATTTTTCCGCATATTAGCTATGAATAATGTGATTGAGGAGCTCAAAAGGTAAATTTTGAAAATGACTGACGGCCACAACTATAACATTCAAGGACGCTGACTAAAATCATGAATTATTTAGTAATCACAGTACTGATGAGTATAATTACCTCGCAAACACGATCAAACAAAGATCCCAAATTCTTATAATCCTACCAAATGCCTGAAAATATTGCAGTTTGAGTTGCTTTACCAAATCTAAGGCGTGATAGAATGAGAAACCAACTACCATTTTTCGTGAATTATGTCAACCTATTTAGTCAGTTTCAACCATACGCATTGATTAATCAAGAAATCTAGTACCAAGTAAATAATATAAGAACAAGAAATTGAAAGTCTACTACATTTATGGCTACTTTTTGCAGAAACAAGTTTATTGTCTCAATCCCTTTTTTGGAATTACATATTTGCAGGCACTATTTAACTCTGGACAGCTCATTTTTAAAGTTACAATATCGTTCGCACACATTTACCTTGTTTCATCAGTAATAATTTTGATAATCAAGAAATTACAACGGAACTAATGAAATCGACAAATTGCTGTCAATTTCGATTATGTATTCCAAGTTTGTAATAATTATTTTGCTGGATATTTTTTGACTGTAGACCTGTTTATAGTTCTTTTTATAACTAGATGTAAGTTTAGGACCTAAGTTTCCAAGACCTCAGAGTTTTAGAGATTAAAATTGCAAAATTTGTCTTGCAACAAAATGTCGTAGAGTCTCAAGGAAAGAAGAAATACGTAGCATGTGTCTGATCAACAAAGATCGTAAAATAATATGTTATAGATCTTATAAATTTCAATTGTGCCTAACAGGTGCCTTATAAATTTGTATTAATTTAAGCAAATTAATCTGTAGATTTCTAATAATGCGTTAATACATTTTTTGTATTAGTTTCTTTGAAGAATTAAAATAGATTTGATATATATATATATATATATATATATATATATATATATTATATATTTGCCTAGAAGTTTCATTTTCATGTTATACAAATTCTATTGTGTTTTCTTGAAATGCCTAACAAGGAGCAACATGGATCAAGTCGGTGGAATACTTAGTATTTATCATTCAGATAATTCTTATATATACATTAAATTAATTATGACATCTTAATTAGTTATATTTTTTATTAATCAGTTTATGCAGTAACTGGGTAGCAGGTAATTTTATGACTCTGCAATAATGAATAAGATTATACTAAATCTAAAGGTTAATTTGCATGCCAAAGTAAAATCCCCAAAATGGCATACAAAAGTTGTTTAAGCATTATTATAGACTGCATTTACATTAGTATGTCTTAATTATGATATGCAACCAAAGATACATCCCGACAGTGTTTTCAGACATTCTGGTTTGCATACTTTTTCAGTACGAAAATAGTAATGTTACTGATACGTAGAAAATTTACTGTTTAAATTTCAATTTTTCGAGTTTTCTCAGAAAAATCGGAATAGGTAAATTATATTTTATACATACAAGTTATAAATTCCATAGTTAATATTTTCAAGTTAAAGAAATCAATTTTAAATAACATTTGAAAGTAATTTCAATTCATCTTAGGTATGTGTACAAGAAGTTAATTTTGTACTTAGAGGTTTTCGGTAAATCACACTATCTTGGTGAAAACTTGAGTATAGTTTTTCACAAGGAAATTGGTAAGGTACTATTTGAAATTAAGATCTCCAACATTATGAATTGTCAAAACTTTGAGAATTTACTGCTAAAGGAGATATACCGGGTAGCAACAAACTATTACAAACATCATATACTAAATACTAAGGCTCCTTTCAAACTGGAAGAATTTGAAAATGCCTAATTAGAAATTATTGACGCCTAAAATGTGATCAAAAATTGTGATGGTTCAGAGATCGCATTAAAGTCATAAGGGTTAACTTAGGAGATATTTTATGAAATATGACCGTTGCTAATTTCACTCTTACTTATCGGCAACTAGGAACGACTAGAAGTAATACAATCACTTTTATTTCTTAAAATTAAACGAGACTATTTTAATACTGTATTTTTCGGTTTTGTTCTTCCTTGTACAATCCGGTAGAATTTTGAATTTGTGTTTTAACCAAGGTCCCAGGCATTTCACAAATTTTTGACTTTCCGAATTGTCCTTTTTATATTATTCTTTAAGCGAAAATATTGGAATGGACGAGTATGGTAATGAAGTGCAAAAATTTAAAATCCGTTTGTTTCAACATTTCGTTCCGACACCACACATGCTAAATATTGAAATACCCACAAAACTGTTTTGTGTAAGAAACAGGGAATAGCTAATATATTGACAGCCTCTGTGTTTACAGAAAATCAATAAATTTTAGTAAATAAAAAAATTTAACATCCAATTAATATAAAATGCCAGCACAAATTTCTGTTTCGCTCTAATAAACAATCCAATTTTCTGTTTGCGATATACGTCAGAAATCAGAACACAAAAAAGAGCAACATAAGATGAGAGAGACATGGATGACAAACAAAAGCTCCGCAAAAAGCCCAAATTTATACATGCTAGAGACAAAGATGACAAACTTAAATGGGTATTAAGCTGAAAAATTGTCCAGCTGAAAGCGTTAAACCATAAGTGATCAGATTGACGCTGGTGTAGAATAAGAGTATTGTTAAATATAAAATAATATCAAGTAAGATAAGTTTTATCTTTTATTAACCAATTAATGTAAAATGTATATTTTTTTCCTACATATCTGTGAAATATTCTAAAAGCTTTTGGAATGCTTATTAAAATTCAGCCCGTTGCTAGAGTTTTTTTATTGTGTACTAGATTAAACTATATTACAGCAAGTATTTTGTAGAATAGAGTCGAGATGTAGTGATATTTATACAATTTCTGCTTAAGTAATGTTCCCACAATTTAATCTGTTAAAGTTAAAGTGACCTCGGTATATATTGCCAAAATATTAAACAGATTAAATTTGTTTGACATATTACCTTTACTAAGAATGACACAGAGAAAGAGAAACCGAGATAGAGAAAAATCGAGACATGGGGAGTGTATTTCCTAAGAAGCTTTCGCTTCCTTTATTCAATATCAAATGATAGCCGCTCTTTTTTCTGTTAACCTATTTGTATATTTAGATTTGTATTGGAGAAGGTCTCTAAATGTACGAATATATGAACACAAAAATCACATATAGAAGTGAGAATTCTTAAAACTCCAAAATTTGGCAACATTACTGGGACATTGGCCATAAAATGTACTATTTCAAAATTCCACGATATTACACAATGAACACAACAAAAAATGAAAACTAAAAAAACTGTTTTAATGTTATTAATTTAAAGCCATTACGTAGCTACTAATTCATGTCTAACAATAAAGTGTGCTTTATTATTTCTTTCTTATATGATGTTAGGCGTTTTTTTAATCCTATTCTCCAATGAAGTACCTACTGGACAATATAGCTATGAATGCAAACTAGCCACACATTATAGGATTAGCCAACCACTGTCTCAGAAACTCTTAAATCTTCTTACGCGGCCATTTTACAGACAAATACAGGGTGTTCCTATAGGTTCTGCTTTATCACCAATAATTTTCCAAATGTTTACGGTATATTTCGGAACCACTAATAGTCATATTAACTAAATATTACCTGCTTTATAAAACCCTCTAAATTAAATGAAAAATTTTTAGTCATTTTTCGGTTCGTTAGCTCTTAAATGAATACATTGTAACCATAAAATTTAAACTGCAAATCATTGAAATATCATTAAGAAGTAAAAAAACAATTTTATTGTTTCTGTTTTATGTTTAGAGAAGAATGTCCCTTAAAAATGAAATCTATTCTCTTTAAAAATATATTAACACTAGAGGCAGATGTTTTGCAACCGATTTCGCGATGTTATCAACAAGCCCCTGGAAAACATCACGCTGACAGACATCACCTGTCCTTCACACACGAAGCGCCTCAAAAATAGTTTTCGAAAGATCTCAAACATCAACAACTCTTTTCTTGTATATATTTATGGAACGTTGGAAATAGATTTCATAAAAATATATTTAAAACGACGATTCCCACTAACAGGTGAAAAAACAAGACGTTTGTTATCTGAGTGTGATCGTGATGAGGCTCAAAATGTAAAAGATTTAGTACATCCGAAACTGCAGGTATCAAAAGAGCTTTTACTGTGTTTGGAAGATTAATGTGCACAACCGAATGGTAATAAAAAATAGGCTCGTGTGTTTTGAAACTAGAAACAAAACAGAGATTTTTTAAGCCATTAAATTAACATTCATTTCTATAAATGTTCCGGTTGCAGTTATAAATTAGAATTTTGATTACAATGTAATGTGGAATTTAGAGTCCAATATACATATTGCAGTTATGAGAAACTGTAAGTTATACAATTAATTTTAAAAGAGTAAATATAAAATAAGATACCTAGTTATGACTACTACATTGTTTTCGGAAACAACCTGTGATAAATTGTGGGAATTGATGTGGATTTCCGTCTAGGGATAAAGTGTATAGCATATAAAAGCAACTACATGCGGATTTCCGTAAAGGCAAGAGACCTTGTGCTGCTTATATCGGCAAAAGTTGGGATATTCCAAGTTTTCAAAACATCAAGAAAAAACAAAAAATTGTCGTTTTCGAAAAATTGCATTATATTTGCCATGTTGTAAACAAAGCTGATAAACTTAGACAGTTTTATGTGAGCGACTACGGCCATATTTGTTATTTCTTATGGCCCCCATATTTGATTTATACGTAATTGAATAGCACATAAAAAGAACTTTTCAACCATGTGTAACAGGTATATCATTGGATGGCAGAAAATGTAAATTACTTAAAAAAAACAGTTTTTCACTTAGTTGTCACCGAAACAATATGTCGTCTTCGTTATCATAGGTACGTATCCTTCTGTCGAAATTTTATATTTATTTGGATGTATTTGTTTTAAAGTTACCTAGCCATTAGAACGTTTTTCAATTAAATTAAATATTGAAATGTATTCAAATAGGCAAAAAGTGGTTATGTACTCAAGAAGGTTTTTAGCTATTCAAAATGCTTAGAAATAGCTTACTTGCCTATGGTTTCTTTAAAAAACCTAATTCTGTGTCAAATAATTCTTAAAAAGAACAAGTTTTGTCTATATGTAGAACATATTACTCAAGGACTTGGAGTTGGTGACCTGGAAAGAATGAGATGCGTTCGTAGCATAATGTCAAGAAAATCATCCGCTTAAGGTTCTATGGTATGATGCGTCTAGATTTACAAATTGCCGAGAATTTAACAAACACAACGTGTTTTGTGCCAAAAAAAATCCTTTTTAAATCCTGAGGTATGCGATCAAGTGAGGTGGGGTTTTAATGTATGACTAGGAATCATAAACGGACACGTTCTTATTTTACATTTCTTATAATAATTTAACTGCTCCTCAATATCTTGAAACTTTTGAAAATTTGTCTTGATTTTTGCATTTGGGTATACTTATGGTATAAAGTTTACTGCATATCTTATAATACGGTAGAGGAACTTCAGGCAGCCATTTATCGAGTCATTGAAGAAATGCCTTGACAAATGGTTATGGATGTGTATCTCTAATTCCTTGATAAAGGATGTGCATTACTAAAAATGGTGATAATTTCCAACATTTAATTTATTAACCGACTTCAAAAAAAGGAGGTTCTCAATTCGTCTGTATCTATGTTTGTTCACCGATTACTTGGGAACGGCTCAAGAATTTCGACCGTTTTACTGGATCCTATATCGGAGGATTGCGAAGTGGCCCTATATTTTTTTCATTAACATAGCTTGTACCGTTTCTTAGAAAATGGGGAAAGCTATTTTACCTGTTCTCTTATACCGTATGCCTTGGTGGATTCGCCGGATTAAAAATTTGAAAAAAAAATTATTCGGAACATGGGACAAATTAAAAAGAAATTCGATTAGTCCAGGGATATTCCAAAGTGGTCCCATAGTTTTTTCAATAACATAGCATTTACCGTTTCTTAGAAAATCGGGAAAAACTTTTTTACCGACTTTCTTATTATACAGAAAACATTGGTGGAGTCGCTAGAATTAGATCAATAGAAAAATTTTCTGTTTTTTAGAAAATTGGAAATAACTTTTTAACGACATTTTTTTACAGTAAGCTTTGATGGATTTGCTGGTATTAACTGTTCGGAACATGGGGTAAATTGTAAATACGATGAATTAATCAAAATAAATGACAGTTAATATGTATATACAGTGTGTATTCATAAATCAAACAATTTATTTTTATTAATAATATTAAGAGAAAAAGTTATTCTTCACAAACAGATTTGCATGGTCTAAAACGTAAACAGTAATCATCATATGTCACTTTTTCAACTCTAGACAAAGCTTGTCATCAAAGAGGACTTTTGATTACAAATTAAAGTATCTTCATTTCTGTTAATATGTAGAATTGTTATCAAATAGAAGTAATTATAATTAAAAACTGCATTTACGCCATTGCACTAAAAGTTGTAGAATAAGTATTTCTGTAACTTTTCAAACTATATACTAGGTTTCAAAAATATATCAGTTTGGTTTAAAAGTGAGCTTTATTTTTTTTAATATCTCAAATTGTCATCAAGGAAAGTTTATTAGAATTGAAAACTGCACCCAATTGTGCTGTATTATTAAAAGTTATAATAAATTGAAAGTTGATTGGACATAAGCCCAAATAAATGTCAGTTAATCAACTTCAAAGTTGAGGTTTTCAATTGGTTTCTAAATACCGTGTGTCTTCATAAATTGAATTCAAATGGAAATCGTTCAAATAAATATTATTTAGAGAAAAAATTATTCTTCATAAAAAAATTTGCATGGTCGGAAACATATACTGTAATCAATATATGTCATTGTTTCAACTATATACCAAGTTTTTCAGCAAATATGAGTTTTGCTTAAAAGTAAAATGCCTTTATTTTTCATAAAATATAAAAATCGTATCAAACAGGGGTAACAATAATTATAAAATGCATCTTATTATGCCACAACACTAAAAATTGTATAATGGATCTTCATGTCACTTTTCCAAATTGTGTAATAGGTTTGATAAAGAATATAAATTTTAAGGTAAGTAGCTTTATTTTTAATAATAACTCAAACTCAAATTGTTATCAGACAAAGTTAATTATAATTAAAAACTACGTCCTATTATGTTATATAAATTAAAACTATATAACGATTTATTATAAGATTCCGCGGAGGGGAGACCATTAAATGAATATCAGTATAATTAGCATACATAAAAAATGATGATACTCAGATCGTCTACAATATAGTGGATCCACTTAAGTTAGAATCATATACAAAATTTTCTTAATACATATATAAATCTACAAAACAAATTATTCTACTCAACAGTAAACGAGGTTGTTTAAGCTAATAAATGAAAGTAAATAAATACATTGTATTAGGCAATATCGAGAAACTTAATTAGATTTGAAAACTGCATCCAATTAAGCCATCATTAAAAATTGTAAAATAAACACATTTTTAAAAAAACAAAAACCAACTTCTAAACAAATTTAATTAAAAATCAAGGCATCAAATAATTTTTAATTCATCATTATACTTCCCAAAATATTTTCACTTTCGCTTGGCACCGACTTCATAAAAAGTATTTAATTGTAGCAAAAAATTATTTCATGCTTTTAATTAATTTTCTTTTGCAGTCGGTTTTTGATTTTTAAAAATTGTATTTATTAGTTGATTTTTTTGTAATGAGTTTAATCACAAGGATGTAATGTTATAGTTTTTTACTTTAGTATAATAAATAAAAGAGCACTTTTATTTATTCATTCTTTCTTAGGCAAATTTAAGAAAACACTGTTACTGCATTTTATTACACAGCCAACTAAGTGAAAAAAAGTTCTTTTATTAATTTATATTTTCTGCCATCCAATGATAGACATTTATACAATGTTGAAAAGTCCATTTTAAGTGTCATTCAATGACATATAAATCCAATAAGGCGACTATAAGGAATGACAAAGTTGGCTGTGGTTGCAAAAAATCTTGAAGGCGTAGGAAAAATGTCAATCGATTGGCACCTAATAGGACTTGCAACATTATTCTCATTTACGCCACCCTGTAACTCTTGTCGTTTCGGAAATCCTCACGTAATTGTATTTATCTGGAGCTCTTGGTTTACTCAAAGTATCAAACCGAGATAACAAAAATTTGCTTAGAAATCTGTCTAAATATTTTTATTATGATCATAGACTCCCAAATTAACTTTGATCGAATCTTCAAGATTTTTTTATTCTATTTTTGTTAATTGAGAGTTAATTAATATATTCACGACAACCTCTACAATTTTGAGTGAAATGATCGATATCGAGAATCTTTTAGGTGTTTTTACATTGAATGTCCAGGCTAGCTATGCTCCAAACATCAAAATTAAATACCAATTCTCATAGCTGTTAAGAAGAGAGTTAACTCCTATTCAGTTTACAGTTGAAAGGTCTGCAGGAAATTTCACTAGACTACAATAAAAGTGGTGATAAGTCAAACTAACCATTCTAGTACGTTGTTTTTCCTTGCTGTTTTTATAACAATTTCTCTTTACATTTAGATATGTGATATTTTGCTTGATTTTAAAACCACTGAATTAAGTAACCATATAATTTTATTTCCAATCACCACTCTTATTTTATGTTAAACAAACAAAGAACAGGCCTGTATACTACAAATACTTTCAGATATTTGATGTTGCTCCCCCAATCATCCAAATATACGATTACATGTTCATACAAGTTTAAATGCAAGTTTAGTCATTTCACGAATTTTCTCTAAACTAGCCGAAATACGAAATCGCGAATGTATGCTTTCATTTGCTGCCCACTGCTATTTTTCACCAGAGGGTGGTCTTTAAACTGCAAACATCTATTGCTCCAAACCCCTTTGTTTTAGAATGCATGATTCGCATATATTGTCATTACAATAAGATTTAATGCGTTTATCACCTTTTGTCTTTATGCAGGCGAGACTGACAACACCTGGTCAGGGCTTTGGAAGGTACTGATATGAATAAAAACATGGTTCTCGGAAACGGCCCGAAGAAACACTACAATTTGTAGCCACTTAACACATTTGAATATAAATTAACCGTCTGAGGCGAATGTCACATTTTTTGTTTGATTAATTTTTGATAATTTCCGTGCCGACTTTGAAATATTGCTGTGTTGGTTCGAGTGTTGGTCGGTATAAATTTTGTTTCTGTTGTAGTTGTTGTCTGGCCTTTTCTCAAAACTTCCGATTTCATTAATCTTCAAGCTCGTATCTCTCATCGCATTGACGATAGTTTCTATAAACTTTGTAACGAAGAGTTTCAAACTTGATGACAATTTATGGGTCGGATACTCGACGAGAAGTCGGAATAAAGTATTTGGGTTCTCATTATAAATACTATATATTGTAGCAGCCGGTTTGATTCTAGTAATTATCTCATCAGAATTATTATATTGATTTGTTATTTACCATTAATGGTTTGGTTTCGAAATATTTTCCCACTATTCCTAATACCTAAGGAATAATAGGTAAAGTATCATAATTATCACAATTACGCACTTATGCTTATAAGAAATGTCTAGTTACATTATTGATCTTAATAGAAACAATTTGATAGCAATATTTCACCTATTTATTTTGAACATCCATTTGCAACGATTCTTCATCCTTATTTTAAATGGAAATCACAGATGTAAGGCGAACTCAAATATGGCAAAAATGTACATTATTTATGCCCCAACAACACATTTTTTTCTGCATGTATTCCAGTCTTCCACGATACAGAATAAATAATTATATTATTATTAGTGAAAACAATCTATTTCATGGCATTCTTTCAAAAAAAGATACGTTTGTGTCATATCTCGAAAACGAGAGCTGTCACGCAAACGAGAACATGACAATCATATTCGGGATACAACTCGCTTCAATTTTGATATTTACACTTCTTTTATAAAATCAAAAACAAAGGAGCTAGAGGGATCTGACTAAATTGACAGAATTTCTTTTTTTGAAAATATCGAGTAAGCCATGACTTTTTACAAAAATCCGAAAGTGTCATTAAATTGGGCCAGTAAAACTGCAAACCTTTCCAATTTAACCATTGCTCTATCTCCGCTAGTTTCCGAGATCCCCATACTGATCATCAAAAAAAACTCACCCTGTATATATATATATATATATATATATATATAATAAGGATTAATATTGAATTGAGTTAGCTACTTGATGTAAGGATTAATAGTATTATTTTTTTAAAACATAATTTGCCTAGTTACCTACTGGAGTAGAATTTGACGCATTTAGTTGTGATCAATAGTTTGTCCTTTTAATTTATTTACAAATTATAAGAGTATTATCAGGTATCCATCAAAAATTAGACAAACGTTTTAATTTTTGAAGACTATTGAATGGATTTTAGTTTCTTAACTAACCAAATAAAACTCAATTCTGTTGACTAATATGCACTAACTTCAAACAAAACTATATATTGCTATGAGTTAATTGAGGTTTTAAATTGAAGGTTTAGAAAAAATTAGCTGTATCATATTTTGTTAAAATTGGGTTACATTACTTTATAACAGTTTGTGGATCAAAAATAGTCCCCCATGTTCAAAATTTCAGTATACTGACATCTCAGTAGAAGAGAAAATTGTGTACTTGATTTAAGCGAAAAATTATAGGCTTAAAGAAACGGATATATTAATTTACTGTACAATTATGAATGTTAATGAAAAATCCTGAAACAGGTAAATTTTTATATATGAAACTACACTTTCTAAATAAAATTATTCATCTAGCCTTTAAACCTTCTTGGGCAAGTAACTACATATAAAAAATTCAAACTAAAAGGGGTAGGTGCAATAATTATAGTCTATGTCATATGCTCAAACTAGGCACCATTGATTATAACTCCACAAAAAATATTCCAGTCGAGACAGATTGCAAGAACAGCACATTTCGATGTGGCCACTTTTACCGATCAAGTGATGGGAAAAACTTTATTGAGATAAGCTTGTGCTGCTCCTACATAATGTGGTGTATCTTAATCTTGTTGAAAATATATATTTTCATTAATATCTGCATCGTGAACAGTATCAGGAAAAAGTTGTCTTAAGTCAGATATTAAAATATTTTGTAAAAAATCCAAGTAATTCGCCCCAGTAAACACCGTCTCAAAAACAATGGTTCATTAATTCTGTTATTTATTGCGTCAGCCCAAACATTCATTTTAATAAGATATTGAGTGTGACCTTCCCTCATCGAGGACCCCAATACCGACAATTTTGCTTCTTCGTTGCAGGATAAATGTTGCCTCATCGGAGAAAAGAAAATGTTTGGATAAAATCAGATTCTCTTGGTATATCTCCCTATCATTTCACAAAATTTTTCCATATGATCAGGATCATGGTCATCTTGTTTCTCTTTTTTATAAATTCTAAATATCATTATCGCCAGGTGCTTCCCTTGTAGGTTTCTGTGGGCGTCCTTCTACATTTAACAATATATCAAATTACTTTTGTCATTCAATTTTGAACTACTTTGAACTACCAGGTTTAGGACGATCTTTGAGCGTTCCAAATTGAATAAATTCTATTCTACTCACCGTAGACTGTCAAATGTATGAACTCGAAACTTTTCATTAAATATTCTACAAACCTCATAATGTGTTCTTGTTTTATCACCCACTTCAATTTTATCTAAATTCTTTCACCTTAAAAAAATAAAATTCATGTTTAGAAGTTTCTACATAACTGTTTAATAACTAAAAATTATTGACGACGTCTAACGAACTAAAATGAAATTTATTTTTTTAAATATAAACAAAAGGTAATTTTTCATATGTTTTAAATCTCACAAATCGATCAAGTTTAATTTTTTATATATAATATACTAGTAAATCGTGACATGTATTTAACTGGAAGGCTACTTGAATCTATAAACCAAAATTACTTTTTTCTTGAGGATCCACATCCAATATGAAAAAGTCCTTTATTGCGGAATAGAGAATTGGTAACCCTTTCAAACGTAGATGTTAAATTTTATTCAAAATGTGTAGTTTCATGTATAAAAATTGACCTGTTACAGGATTTTGCATATGTATTCCTAATTATATAGTAATTGAAGTTAAAAGTATAATCTATTAATAGAATATAATCATACCCTTGTAAACGATGCTCAGTGTGTGCTTAACTTCAAAGCATGAACTATCAAGTAATCTTAAGAGTTCCGATCAAGATGGGGAGACAGCCATATCTCTAAATAGATAACATGAATAAAGTTAAGTTAATTGAATTAGTAGAAATATTCTATTTAGGTGGGTGTTTTATAGATTAGTGCTAGACGCTGTTGAATTAAACAGTGGTGCTAAATCATTTTTCCTGCTGCCATATTCCAACTATTTTAGATATAATTACATGATCATGTTTCTGTGTTCCATAAAAATTACGGAGGATAATCCCCATGAAAAAGGATTTTTGAGATGAAGGAAAAGAAAAAGAAGTCATCTTAAAAATTAATAATTTCATTAAACTCCTGATTCTAAATTAAAATTAAAAAAAACGGAGAAAACCAGTTCATATGAATTTTTGGTATTCTTTATGTATATACCCTAGAGTATTTTTTTTTCTTCCATTGCCATGAAAATACTGTTCACGATAAAAAAAATGAGCCTGTCGAAATCTTAAATTTTATGTTATGACGTGGCGCTCTGTGATATATTATTATATTCCATTTAAATAATACCAGAAAAGTTTTATTTTTATTTTTGAATTTTATTGTGTTTCAACGAATTTTTGTATGATTTTTCGTCTAAAAGTTAGAAGACCCGAGATGTAAGACCGACAACTAGGATTTTCTTGAGAATGACACCTCGAAGAAAGTATTCGTTTAAAAGTTATTCGATGTTAAATTTCAACCATAGCATATAATAACTTTTTTATATTTTATTACATAATAATGGTTCAAAAACATAAAATATATTTTTGCTAAAGTTCATTGAGTATTTTCGGGTACAACATTAAATTTTTTACGAAACGCCAATAACTGTAAGGAAAATCGATTTTATTCTATGCTTAGTTTTAAGTGACATTCGAAATTTCTTTTACCTGGTTAATGACTTATAAAAATTAATTAATACTTAAAAAATTACTTATATATTAATGAATATCTTATTTACACTTGAATAATATGGCATGTAAGACTATAATTTTTCAATAATTTCTTAATCAAAATACTTTTTTTATTTACAATTAAGGTACTTAACAAAACTCTGTGATATTTCACAATATTTAAATAAAAAGCATAGAAAAAAAATTCAGTGTAGTTGAGAAAGTATTGTAATTATTTTTTTGTCATTACTCAGGTAAAAAAAATCCAACTTAATACAATTTAGTATAGAACAAAATCCATTTTCCTTATGGTTATTATTCGTCTTTCGTAAAAATTTTAAAGCTTTATCCAAGAGCACTCAACCAGCTTCACGAAAAATGATAATTTATGTTTTTAGTTTTGTGATAAAATTTAAAAAAATTTGATAATATGCTATTTATGGTTGAAATTTTCGAATAACTTTTAAACGAGTTGATTTAACCAAAAATCATTTCAGACCTTTTTTATGGATCGTTTAATTTTCTGAGTATGTAAATTATGGACATTTTTTTCCAAATGGGAACTAAAAATGACAGAGCTGTCCATTCGGTACGCTCGTTTTTTTTCATGTTGTATAGTATTTTCATAGTAATGGAAGAAAAAAAATTTTGGCCCACCCTAATATTCCACCATTAATTTATAGCGGCTTACTGGATTCGTATAGAGAGGACCGATACACTTTTCTATAAAGTCAAACATTCAGTATATCGAAAAACAATATAGGAATGATACAATGAATTGTAAAGATCTACAATGTGTTGTATGCAGTTTGTTCATACTGGTACCTAAATCCGAATTTAAGTGACAATAAATATCACAAAATCATTAATCTGACTTATAACTTTTACAGAATAAAATGTTAACGACTACTCTGGCATAGGAAAAGAGTTGGATTATTTTGTTTTATCATAACAGAAGAATATTTTGTTTTCACATTTCTATTTAGTTCACTAAGTGGTATTTCTGTTGTAAATAATAATAAATTTATAGAAAATGAATAAACAATGAACGTTTTAAACAGTCTAGTAATTGCGAAGATTGATTTTTTTTATTATGTAAAGCCAGAAATCTTCATCAATATAAGATATTTTACTACGCCGCAATTTTAGACGAAACACTACAACCCGGTTCAAAGGGGTTCTCTTATTTATAATTATAAAGGTGGTTTATAAATTATACTAACTCAATAGTTGTCAAAAATTAATTGCCGTAATTAGTTGAGAATGTGTTATAAGCTCTGTGTTTGATCAAATTTTCTCTATAATTATTGAACGCGTGACTTTAAAAGCTCAATTTACAGCTGAAATATGCGTTGAGGTGTCAAGATTACTGAGAAGTGTCAGAAGAGCAGATTTGTACAGCAGAAGATCAAAGAGGTTAAGTAAGCATCGTTTTACTTATAATTTCGTAGGACTTTTGTTTCCTCATTTGTAGATAATTGGGAACATAACTCAGACTGAAAGATAAGTTCAATGAACTAAATTAATAAATTAAATTTAGTCTCCGTGTTTTTTCAATTGTCTATTAGGATATAATTTATATAATTCTTCATAAAAGAATATTAATTTGTGGCAATATTTATTTTTTCATATATATTAACAGGTTACTCGAATAATTTACAATGCATTCTATGAAAGAGGATTCGGATATGGTTCAATATATTTTTCCAGAACCTGAAAGAACTTTATTTATAAAAATTTGAAAAAAGTTTTCTAAGTATTCTCAATCAATAAATTACAACATCGTTTAATGTCATTTTCTGTAAGTTGAACAATACTCGTTTAGAGAAAATCTGAAAAATAAATGCAATACTTAAAATATCCTAATTCAAACGACCCTGCATTTGAGATAAAAATTATTGAATAATAAGTAGATAGTTAACCATATGGTGTTTTGGAAGATGAAATCAGAAACCTTCTATTCAGAAAAATATACAGGGATTTCATTTCAATACTAGCCACCCAAAATAACTTTTAACATAGCTTTAACAGTAAAAGATAAAAAAACTTAATTTATATTAACGGAGAGTCACAATTTACACTTTTCGGTCATCCTGCAGTTTCAACCCCTTAGCGGGGGTGAAAATCACTTCCACGAGTTTAAAAATTATTTTCTGAAAATACACCAAAATTTGTTTAGGGTGGTTTTTACCACGAGACGAAACCTAAAAATCCATATATACCAATTTCGGCGTATATCGATTGATTTAAAAAAAAAAAAATCATCCACCATCTTGGATCCGCCATTTTGACCTTGTATTCGTGATCAGAGACCCTAAAAACCACCCTCAACCAATTTTGGTGTAATTAGCAATTATTTTCAAAAATTTAATTTTTTACTGTTTCTAGGTCATTACTCTGACTTTAAAAAGTTATGTGTCAAAAGTTTGGCAAAAAAGCGACTTTTAAAAAGAGGTATCACATGATACCCTTTTGTATTTAAACATTTAGAAGTGATATTCACCCCCGCTTAGGGGTTGGAAGTGCAGGGTGTCCGATACTTGTAAAATGTGTTCCCCCGTGAATATAAATGAACGTTTTTTTTTCTTTTATTATAGATATTTTAAAAGTTAAGCTAGTTTTGAAATGAGACCCTCAGATATTTCACGTATGAACGCTATACTATACTGTGCCTTTTGTAGTTTCATATTCATTATTTCTCAAATATTGATTTAGTTATACTTATCTCATACGCATGACAATTTTAATTACACAGATCTTGTGAAGTATTTTGTGAATAGTTAATTGTAAATCATCGCTAAAATGATTTTTAATCTTGTGTTTGTTAACTTAATGCATAAAAGAATTACGATAATTTTAAATGTTTCTTCCAACGTATTAACAAATTGTAACAATATAACAGCAAAGAAAAATAAAACTAGTTAAAAATACTTGCAGAGATTCAAATAGCATAATGTAAATAAGAAGAGGTCAAGAATAGTTCCATAAACTAAAAATTTTGGGAAAATAAAGAAAGGTATCAAATATTAAAATTTTATTTAGAGTCCAGAACTAAATAAAAACATTTCAGTTACAGGAAGGTTTAAAGAATGCATTTCATAAAGAAAATATCCACGAGAAAATATTCAAGTTTTAAAGAAAATATATCATAACCTAGATTTCAATTGCAAAATACAAGACTAAAACTCAATTGTAAGACAAGTTATATATATATATATATATATATATATATATATATATATATATATATATATCAATAAAACCAGTATTTTTAATAGATTTTAATGATACAAAATATAAAGGGTTTAATTCAAATTTTTATTTCATTATTTATGTCAATATAAATGAATTGTCAAAAAGATTCAAATGTTTACGAATGTCTATAAATTACCTGTCATCTTGTGACAATGGTCCAGTCTTTTTCCATCGATGCTACAATGCACATGAGCCCACTTATAACTTATAAACTATAAATTTGTGTATTTACAAACAAAAGTGCATAAATCGACATATTCAATAATGAAAGTGAACGTGAAATTTAAAATTGCAAATGCATATTCAAAATAAAAGTTCATCAGTAAAAAGGATGAATGTGGAGCAGAAAATGACTACATGTAAATCACAATAAAAAGTTGCAGAAGTGAAAAGATCAAACTATGAAAGATCATTACAAATAATCCAGTAGTGGAGCTTGGAGCAAAAGAACATGACCCAAAGGAGAGAAGGACGCTTTAAAAAGTGATAAAAAGATATTTACTAAAAAAACTGTTTTAAAAATAAAAACAATGATGAATGTGTCTTATTTGACTGTCAATTGACTGTCAACCGTCAAGGTGTCCGGACGTGTTTTTAATCTGTTAAGTGCTGTGTTTAGCATTTCTAGCTAATAATCTATTATTCGTCTTTAAAACTAGTAGTGTGAGTGCAAGTCAGTGAAAAAATACCAGCAAGTTCTCCTGCTTCTAAGTGCATTTTGTTACTGAAAACTTAGTATTGGAACTATAATTATCAGTGGCTAAGCATTAGTACAGCGACAATAATCTAATATAATTTGCCGCTGTTTTGTACTTATATATTATCTGAAATGTTAGAGACGTCGTATCTTTAATCAGTCCCAGTACATTATATCAAAGGACCAGGAAGTTACCTTAACATTCTCTTTGAAATGCATTTGAGTCCCATTTCACTCTAAAAACTGCATAAGGTAAAATTTTATTTCAATTTTCTTGTGCTATGAAGAACTAACACAGTATAAAACAAAAACATCAACATTTACAACATTTAACAAAAACCTAAAAAAAAAGAAATTCAAAAAAATGTAGTTTGCTCTTTCTTACAATTCATCACCAGAAAATGAAATATATACTTCACTAAATTAATACTAACAAAACCAGTATTTCACCCGGAATATAATATCGAAATAATACTTCAGCTTGACAGATTTCTTTCTTCGAAATAAATATAACTGGAGTGATTGCGCACGCATTAACATATATTGCCATATATCGGCTACCTGAGAGCAACCATTTTACTCGTAAGCCCAATTTATTGCATTTTTTTTTAAATTGGCCGCAGCATTAAATCGGCCAAAGCAGACAAATAAGGCAACTGCAGACGAACCACTTGAGAGTTGCTTTAAAACAAGCATAAATTACCAGCATAGGAATCTATCGATCTTCTATATGGGGCAACTACCAAGAGGGTGAGATCACGCTAGTGTACGGTATTGAAAGTTGGAAGGTATTGTGCCATGTTTTATTTTAAATACTTGTTTATCCTGTGAATTTTATTTTATTGACTTGTGTGTTTGTAAAAATTTATAAATATAATCTACTACTGTATCGTGAGAAATTATCGATCGTTTTAAGAATTAAAAGTGAAATAATTTTAAATTTTAATTTGGTTATATATCTGTATGTGACTTATTAGTTTATGTGGCTTATGAATATTTAATTCACATTCAGTACTATGGGCGATGAACGTGATAAAGTAAGCGCTGTCGCGATAAGTTGCAAACATTGCAAAAAAAGTATTGAAAAATCTAATGTCTCGTGCGTAAAATGTGGAGGGTCGTTTCATCCTTCATTTGCTCTAAGAGTAAAAGGTCTCCTGGTTATAGGGGGGCGAAAAAGTGAGGTGAACTGTTGCTCTCACCAATCTGAACCTGAAAGCAGGGCCAATATTATTGACGAAAAATCTACATCTTCAGAGCTTGTTTCGGTCGATAAAGGTATTTTTAACGAACTTTTGAGAAGTAAGGACATCATTATTGAAGAATTAAAGGACAAAGAACTCATTCTACAGAAAATAATTGGGCTACTGAAGGACAAAGTACATAAATTGACCATTTCATCAGCTAAACAAACAAACGGCGTGGCAACCCCGTTTCTATCCTCCCGATCATCATCTTCGACACTAAGACACTCAAAAGAGGCCATAGAACAAATGCAGCCCTTTCAGACTACGGAATCTACCGCCAAAATTGACGAAAGTAACACAAATCGCCTTGAGTCAACAAGTAGGCGTAGCAAGAAGCAGATCCAGCTAGCTTCCATCGAAAATGACAACTTTACTTTACAAGATGATCTAAATAAATTAATCCAAAATAACTCTGAATTGCAAGGAACTGACAATAACAGTGAAGATGAACTTCCTAGTGATGCTATACCTAATATAGCAAATTTATCTCCATCCAAATCTGATCTGGTTGATGAAGATAACTGGCAGCAGGTAAGGGCAAAGGGACGGAGAAACCGCTCTCTTCGTCATACCTCAGCTGGGATCTATATTTCCTCTATACACACCCAAATAGTAACAGTATATAGATCTCCTAAAGGCGATCTGGATAGATATCTAGAGGTCATGTCTCTGGTTCTGGAAAAAATTGATCATACAGGGAACATTATAGTCATTGGCGACTTCAATGTGCATTATGAACGGCGGAACTGCAAGGAGGTTGACTATCTCAACTTCTTTTTTAATTCCTATGATTTGTTTCCAACAGTTAACTTCAAAACGAGAGGTGAATCAACTTTGGATAATATCTATGTTAACTTCAGTAGGTCCAATCTAGACATCATTCCCGTTGCTCTAAAGGGCATCTCTGATCATTCCGGATTACTCAATACACCACTCAAACTCTCATATAATCATAGCACTAGAATTACTTTCAGACCCTTCAGTGATGAAGGTCTTTCTTCTCTTTATAATCAACTACAACTATATAACTGGAAATCAATCACGGAAGGTACCAAAAGTGTGGAGGATCAGTTCTGCAGTTTTTTTTAAGTCGTAACTAACGCTTTGGATACAAGTCTGCCACAAAAGACGAAAATGGTTCGGAAAGTCAAACAAGGCCCTAAAATTAACTGGTTTAATGACAACCTTAGAGACATGAGGGGGAGACTTCAAACTCTCAGTCTCCTTCATAAGTAAAATCCAATTTTGGTACCCAAAAACATGGTCAGTTATTACAAAAAACTGTATCGGACAGAGATAGCAAATTCTAAAAAAGCTACCCATGAAAATTTCATTGCTAATGCATCAAACAAGGTGTCAGCCAAGTGGAGTATAATACAATCTCATAGGAACTACGCTCCAGCACCGAAAGTCAGTCACCTCAATGCCCAGGTTTTCAATGATTTCTTTGTGTCAATTGCAGACGAGCTGATTAAAAATCTTTCTTCTTCTAATAGCTCCTTCATTGAGTATTTATCAAATCAATACATTGGAGATAGCTTCAAATTTTGCTCAGTATCAGAAAAAATGGTTTCAGATAAAATTTCCGACATTAAAAATAGTGGTAGCAGAGACTGTTATGACATCAACTCTAGAATCCTTAAATATCTCACAGATATAGTTAGCAAACCCCTGACTCACTTGTTTAATCTCTGCATCCGAGAAAGCATATTTCCTTCTGTTCTTAAACTGGCAAAAGTTATACCTGTTTTTAAAAATAAAGGAGATCCTGAAGATGTAACTAATTACAGGCCTATATCTCTATTGCCACTTATCTCAAAAATTCTTGAATCTTTATTGAAAGACCAAATGATTAAATACTTTGAAGTAAATCATATCTTTACACCAAATCAATTTGGTTTTCGTAACAACAAGAGCACAACTCTGGCTATTAATCGACTAAGTGAGTTTGTGGCAGATGGTTTTGAAAATAAGCATAATACATATGGTACATTCCTGGACTTAACGAAGGCATTCGATTGTATAAGTTTTGAAATCCTTTACAAAAAGCTATCTCACTACAACTTTGATTCGAGCAGTATTACCCTTATACAGTCCTATTTAGAAGCAAGAGAACAGTATGTTCTTTTTGAGACTCAGCAGTCCGCGAATCGCAGGATTCAGCATGGCGTACCTCGAGGCTCTGTGTTGGGTCCTCCGTTATTTCTCATATACATAAATGACTTGCCAAACTTTAACAATCTATTGAATCACCTGATAATCCTGTTTGCTGATGATACCACAACATTGCTGAGCTATCAACCTTCAGACCCAATATTGCAGTGGACTCAAATCAAACAGCGTGAAATAGAGAATTGGTTTTTAGCCAATAGGCTTAGTCTCAACATTAGTAAGACCCAGAACATTAATTTTACATTACAATCTTCACCATCGACTTTAAAGAGTGATGGACCAGTGAAGTTCTTAGGGGTCTACCTGGATCCTGGGTTGACCTGGGAAGCCCATGTTAATTTCCTTAGCTCCAAATTATGTAAAATAACTTTCCTTATAAGGAGCCTGTCAAAAAATGTATCTAGGGGCACATTACTGACAGCGTATCATGGATACTTTAGCTCCAATATGTCCTACGCGATTTTAAATTGGGGGCATTCAACGTGCTCTGCTCAAATTTTTAAGTTACAACGCCGTTGTGTTAGAATTATTGCAGGCTTAAAATACCGCGAGTGTTGTAGAGATAGCTTTGTGGGGCTAAAACTACTTACCCTACCTTGCACTTTTATCCTTCAGTGTCTTGTCCATATGAAACAGAACCAAAACAGCTATAGAACACACAACGATATTCACTCCCATTCAACAAGGAAAGGAGGAGAATTAGTTCCCAGCTACCACAGATTGCAACGAACGAGAATGGGTACTGACTATTATGGCATTAAATTTTTCAATGCACTGCCAGCAAAAATAAAAAATTTAAACGTACATCATTTTAAAACAAGAGTAAAAAATTATCTTTTAAAACACGCCTTTTATTCTTTTGAGGAGTACTTAGGAAGTGATTTCAATGTATAAATTTTTAATGTGTTGGCCTCTATAATGTACAGTGTTGTCTATATATTAGTAAATAGGACATTTTATATTCTTACCATTTTAATAACATTTTATATACGCTTTTGTATACATATTTAATACATTTCATGCTTGTGTACCTTTGACTTGTAAAAACACACAGTTGTAATACTTTACAAATAAATAAACTAAACTAAACTAAACTATTTGAATTTTGTAAATATGTTTGATTATTTTATAAGGTATTGTTTGACAATTTCATGATTTAGTAAGTAGGTGTATATAATATAAATTAAGTAATATGGGTAATTTTGGAAAACTCCACATTTCTGATCAATAGAAATTTGCATTAAAATAATTGTTTAAAATAATCACTGTTTAAAAAAATGTGTTTAATTTAAAAGAGATTCAAGAACATATGTAATTTAAAAATATTAATTATCGCTCAATGAAATTTAAAATAAAATTATAATTAAAATCAAACAATTTTATTCAATTTAAAAAATCCCAATAAAATTACACAATAATTACAAATAAAATATAAATTAAAAATGCATTATAATTGCCACCCAACGTTAAGAGAAGAAAAATATTCAAATAAATTAAATAAATATAATTAAAAGTTCATTATATATATATATATATATATATATATATATATATATATATATATAAATGAAGTAAGCTAGGTTCCGGGTGAGAACCGCGTCTGAATTTATTAAATACTCGACGTTTCGACTCCTGCTTTGGAGCCATTATCAAGAGCCAAAAAATGAAAAAGAGTTTCAGAGTCTAGATAGAACTCGGGGCCTCAACCTGCCTACTCCCCAAGAGTCACTAGGTAACTGAACTGAAGGTAAATCTGCGCTGCTTCTGTGGGACAATTTTGATTGCATTTCGAGAGATAAAGCCGAACACCTGGCCCAAAAGAAAACAGTCACTCAAAAACTTAAGCTAACACGACTTATTACAAAACAACAACCACCTGTTACCTCACCGCCTCAGACGACCATCCATAACTTTTCTGACATCCCCTTAGACTCTACCAGTTTACACGTCCTATCCAAAGGTTTCAATTTCGCAGTGACGCCGAAAACTATCCCAACTGAAAGAATCATTTCTCAAGTTGAGGTAGCTTTGGTTGAACTAACAGATATTGAGGCTGAAGATACTCGTCAAGACATTGCCAGAGTACTCCGCACATCAAGGCCACCAAAATCAAACCTAACTTCTAACGAAAGACATGCACTAAAACAACTACGTAACAACGATGACATAACTATTCTTCCTTGCGACAAAGGTAACGCGACTGTTCTTCTCAATACTAAGGACTATGTTCACAAGATGAATTCCCTACTGCTCAATGCAGACTACGAAATAATTAACAATAATCCTCCTACTTACATAGAGAAAAAGACTAAGGAAATCATCAACAGGACACAACTTCCTCTTGACGTCAAAAAGATCATCATTCCTCGTGAAAAGTCTTCTAAAATTCCGAAAATTTACGGACTACCCAAAATTCATAAGCCGGACATTCCTCTTAGGCCCATTGTCAGTTCGGTACTATCCCGACCCAGGAATTAGCCCGGTACTTAGCCAAAACCCTTCAACCTCTAGCCGGGCAAGCATCCTCGTACGTAAAGAACTGTTCTTCCTTCCTAGATTTGTTAAGGGCTTATAGAATTTCAGAAAATGATATCCTAGTTAGCTTCGATGTTGTATCTCTTTTCACCAATGTCCCCATCTCAGAAACGTTAGATATTCTAAAAACAAAACACAATATCTCTTCCGACATCATCAAACTTGTACAACACTGTTCTTCTAACACGTATTTTTCATTTCAAGACACTCTGTTCAAACAAGTCCGTGGGGCCCCCATGGGTTCACCTCTTTCTCCAGTGCTTGCTAACATTTTCATGGAACAAATCGAAACCCAGGCCCTAAACTCGTCTGATTTGTATCCTTCCTGTTGGCTTAGATATGTAGATGACACTTTTGTCATTTGGCCTCATGGCAGAGATTCATTAGACTTCTTTCTACAACACCTCAATGGTATACATTCTAATATACAATTTACAATGGAAATCGAGTCCGATTCTTCTCTCCCGTTTCTTGATGTCCTCGTAACAAACACCAACAGTGACAGATTCTCACATACCGTCTATAGGAAACCAACCCATACCAATTGATACTTAAATGCCCAATCACACCACCACCCTGACCAATTGAGCTCTGTAATGAAATCTCTGACTCTTAGATCTATTCGTTAAACAGATATTGACAATAGACAAAACGAACTTAATAATCTTCAACAAATCCTTCGACAAAACGGTTATCACCCGGACCACATTGCTCGTATAATTCATCAATCTCAACAACCCCCAATCACACCAACCTCGTCAGACCAACAACATCGAAAATCCGTCCTCCCGTACCTTCGAGGAGTCACTGACAAAATAGTACGGATTTTACACCGACATCAAATAAAGACCTTCAACACCACTCAAACTATAGGCAACTTAACCGGTAACCCCAAAGACAAAGTACCTAACGAGGATCGAGGAGTTTACGAAATTTCATGTAGCGATTGCCCATAAAGCTACATCGGTCGTACTAATAGGTGCATTAACCATCGAGTATATGAACACTCTCTGTCAGTTCGTAAAAAAGATCCGACTTCAGCTCTCGCGTATCACCATATCCAATCAGGGCACTCTATCAACTTCGAGGACAGTAGGACTATCATATCTCTCAATTCTCTTAGGGCATCCACTATTAGCGAAGCCATCGAAATAGAAAAAAGACCTCTCTGTCTAAATAGACGCGATGACAGCACTCGCCTTCCCACATCTTGGACCTCCGTAATTGCCAGATTAAACAGACCAGACACGCCCACCAACACCCAACCAATCACCGCACAGCTCCTTCATCACGCGACATCCCCTCCTAATCGACCGATAACTATAAATCAAAGAAGCAGCGCAGGTTTACCTTCAGTCCAGTTACCTAGTGACTCTTGGGGAGTAGGCAGGTTGAAGCCTCGAGTTCGATCTAGACTCTGAAACTCTTTTTCATTTTTTGTCTCTTGATAATGGCTCCAAAGCAGGAGTCGAAACGTCGAGTATTTAATAAATTCAGAAGCGGTTCTTACCCGGAACCTAGCTTAGTTCATAATAATGACCGTGGAAGCCTCTCAGAACATATGTATATATATATATATATATATATATATATATATATATATATGACGGGGTAAATATTGGTTAATAGGTTACATTGATTTCGAGTATAGTAACGTAAGGCAACCGCAAGAGACATATTGTTTTGTTATTTGTGGTTGAATTTATTTTAAACTTTAATATATTTTATGAATTTATTAAATAATGTTAAATAATTTATCTCCCTACCTTATTACTGACGCTTATCTTCTCCGGATCTTGGGTTCTGGACTTTTGATTTCACTCTAGGTGATAATTTCACTTCTTTGATCTATAGTACTATAAAATTAGTTATTCTGATGGCGCATTCTTATTACTATCTTCTATTAAATGTATAGATAAATTCAAATTATGTCTTACAAATATTCAAATCAAAGTACTCACAATTTTTCTTTTCACAACACTATCTCCTTCTTCAAAGATCTTTTCTGGCTAACTCTGTTCATCTCCACTCTCCATATTAATATTCTTCTCTAATTTAAATTTCACAATGAATATTTTTTATGAATGGCAATTTGATTAGTCATTCATTCTTTATTGGACTACTACTACTACTACACTGTTGTTATTTTATTTTTTTATTGCTTTCAGGAACCAAATTTGCAAATATTCTTAACGTTTATATATATTTCTACTTTGTAATTGTACTGTTCAATACTGAGGATACATTTTACCCCTTGCTGACACTACTCCTTCCAAAAAACTTGTCAAATCACTTCTGAAGTTTTCATCTCCTTAACAACCACTCAAATTCAATTTTTCTATCCAAAATAAAAAACTCACCTTTGATTTCCTTTTATTTATTCATTATACCAGATGATTTTACCTTTTGACTTTATTTTCATTTCAACAATATAATCTAAAATTTTAATTTCGATTTATGAAATCGAAGATAAACTTTCTATAGCTTACCTTATATTCACTATATACAAATACCCTATTCTATTAAACTTGGGTTCTATCATTACAATATATAGTCAAAGTGCGTGATCAGTATACATGCAAAGTATTGTATGCGCTCTGCGTTCAATTTTTTGAATTAATAATTTTGATGTTTATTAACATAAATCATTTTTATACCATTTGTTTAGTTTTTACTTCTGTTGGCACTCCCCGAGTGCCTGCGATTCTTTTTTTTTCTCACTTGCAAATGAATATACAAGATGTTTAAAAGATGAATATTCTTCTATATGATATATTCTTTAAGCAACTTTATTTGGAACATAGATCACTACAAAGTTATTATATTGCAGTCTATTACTTCAAATTATAAGTACAAAGAAATTTACAATAACAATAAAACTAAGTCATGGTCATGAGGTGCCTTAATTAAAGTTTATTGTTTTATAATACCGGTCTGATCTTATTTATTTTATCCAGAAAATCAGCATTTGAAAACTAACACTCTGGCTTACCAATCTCTGAAAATACCTATATTTTAGGTTTGTCAACGATCTGATTCACTACAAACCATATATTTAACAGACCCTTTAAAGCTAAACATATTAACCACACTTCATTACCATACTAATGATGTCCATAAATTTCGTTGTCACACCGTTTGACACATATGTGTTTAATTTTAATACAAAAATATTATTAGCACGAACGCCGGTGTACCCTATATCCTCTCCCTTTATTGAAAACAAACATAAATCCCTAAAATTTGTTTCCATTAATGGGATACAAAGTGAGAACTATATTTCGTAAACTGTCACATCGTCCACCGGAAACACGTCCTATCCTAACACATGGCGGTCGTCTGCTCACGAAGACGAACCTCTTTAGTGCAGTTGTCTCAAATATTTTAATTTTGACTTGCCAACAAATTGGGTTCGGAATTATTTCGTAATCATTTGTCAGTGATTATGAATGTTACGCATCTGTGGAAATGCAGATGTCCTAATATTGATAGCGGATGCAAATATCTGAAATTCGTATAACGAGTATAATTATATTTAGGTTGTTAGGTAAAATAATCAGTGCCGCGACCTATGACAATAAAATCTAATATGAAATAGCAAATTTAATATATAATATTCTGCACTTTTTCTTACAACAAAACACGATTCAAGTTTAAAACTTTAAATGCGAGTTAACTATTGACTTAAAGTATTTGAAAGTGAAATCTCCATATTTAAAGTTTATTAAGTAAAACTTCGAATACATTAAGATATCTTCAATATCTTTGTAAAGAATGAACTACAGTATTTACTGAAGTTCTTTTTTTTTGTTCTAATTATGATATCAACGATGTTCTTTAAATTAGTTTTAGATATTGGTATTTAAACAAAGCAATATAAATATATATTCATGTGAAAAAAGTATCAACTTGACTGAATAAATATAAATTAACAAAATTATTTAATTAAGAAATTGTATAAGTTAAACCATTTGTAAATAATTGCCTAATGATGTAGCTCTTCTCATTGCTAAGTGAATTAATAAAGTGACTGTCATTATCGACAAAGATATATATCAGTTATTCTAAGACCTACAGTCGACAAAATGTTCAATCAAATAGAAATTATTTGTCAAATCTAAGCAATACTCTTTTTTATGAGAAGAAGAATACTCTTTTTTATGAGAAGAAGAACTTACTATCGCACCGTTATAACTGATTTTAATACAACGTCAGCATGTATGGCGAAGGAAAACGGCAAGGTTTCAGAAGTATTTAAACATCGTCAAGATTTACACCACCTAACTGAAGAAAAAAATTTAGGAAAAAACTTACCATTGATGTTTTTGCATCTATGGGAATGCATTTTTTATTATTAAAATTTGGTGCTCTAAAATCAAAACTCTCAGTAAAGAATTATAATTCTTAAGTGAGAGTTTTTTAAATATACACATTTAAGTTTCACTGAATTAACGGAACTGATTCGTTCTACTCTAGAGCTTGTAGAATATACAGTGTGCACATAAAGTATGGAACTAACCAAATAAAATCTATCCAGATAAAAGATGAAAAAACCCTCGGACACGTCAACCTTAACTTAATAATGCGCAAATATAGACAACAAAATATTTCTCATGACGTCATTAATGTGACCTGTATGACCTCATACATATTTTTTAATGGCAACTCCAATATTTTGTATATCGATTTGAAACATCTAGTAATTCTACATATATGATGTTTAAGGTTAAAATCGGTTACTTAACAAGTTTTTCAAAACAAAAACAAACTCTTTTATGCACCTAATCCAAAATAATCAACTGAAGGTATAATTAAAACAAAAAAATAAGAAGAAATCAAAGCAAGTGTTCAAACTGGCCACCATTCATTAGTTGACAATAAGCAATGTGATTTTTAAATTCTTTTTTAACGTTGGTTAACATTTGAGAAGTGATTAGCCTGACATCTTGCATTATTCCTATCTTCAAATCTTCAGTACTATTTGTTCGGTTGACGTAAACTTTTGATTTCAGATAGCCCCACAAAAAGAAATCGAGCGGAACTAGATCGATATATCTAGCAGACCATTCGGCCCTCTCCGACCAATCCATTTGTTTGGGGAAATGGCATGCAATAATTTGGGATAGGTTGTGAGTAATGTGACGGTGCACCGTCCTGCTGAAATCATAGAACATCATTAGTAATGACGGGATGCTCTGCATTTGGAAAGACTCCTGCAATTGCCGGTATTATGTTTTGCTGTAATAGTTCCAAATAATTCGCACCATTTAATGTTCCTTCGCTATATATGTGCTTCGGTCATCTAGTGTGGGTTTTCAGATACCCAATATCTGCATATTGACAAATAATTTAAACCAAAATTTGCTTTCTCTTTGATATTTATACGACTTGTAAATTGCAGATCTCCCCCATAATTGTTTCACAGAATTCAACTTTTTCGGTCAAAATCATATTTATTAAGTTGTTGTCCAAATGAACTTCGTACAGATGTATAGCTTTAGGGATTTGAAAACCGAAGCCTGACTTATTCATTGCTGGAGTGAGATCTGATAAGGAATGATTTTCTGCAACTTTAATAAATCATCCAACTGTTTTTCTTTTAATATTGCTGGACGACCTGATGTCGTAAATGACGCAAATTCCTATGTTTGGCCTGTATCTTACTTGTGGTTGATATAATATATATAACTAAACTTTCAAAACGTTGAGTTTCATTTAAACTCACAATTCTGTACTTTTTCATACAATTAAACTTACCATTCAAGTCTATCAACTATCAAATATGACATTTAATATGATAGGAACTCAAAATTAAGTTGTTTATTCATTGTTCGACAAAATATCGAAGCAAATACGAGCAAAATATCGTTCTTTAACAAAACATGAAGCTAGACATACTTTTTTGCAATAAACAACACTAATGCAGTGTTAACCAACGACAGCTAGTAAATTTTAAAACTTGCTTTAGTTTTTTTAATTTTTTTTACATTTATACCTTTCACTTGTTTTATTTTTGGTACAGGTGCATAAAATAAGATGTTCCATACTTTACGTGCCAACTGTATAATGCCCATTGGGATTCAAATTCAGAAAATATCGATGACATTGTTGTACAACTAGACGAACCAAACGACAGAATAGAACTAAATGACTGAAAACTAGAAAAACTAAACTTTACTTACAGAAAATTAACACAACAACTGTTGTAGAAAAGTGGATAAACAGCCATTTTTACAATAACCATTATTGGAAGTTGGCGTTTTCGTAGGTCCTAAACTCGCAATAGATCTTAAATTCGTATGGAATAGGCATCATCCCGAAAATCTTAAAGAATGAGATCTATTCCTTGATCAACGATAACTTACTGGTTTCCTGAATGACAGTTGTGGTATTTCCACTTAATGTTTATGCACTCATTAGGAATAACACCACAATAGTTGTAAATTATGTTATATAGGTATAGGACAGACCCCGAAACGTTAATATACTTACAGCATTGTGGTGTTACTTCTAATATGTGCATAAGTGCATAACAAGGAGAATTCTGGTCAGCCTCATAATACCAAGGTCAAGACAGAATTCAAGAATTAAAATAACACACTGAAATAATAGTTTTATAGTGTATATATCTTCCAGATTAATCTACTCAATACAAATTTCATGAACCTTTTAAATGTGGCAGGAGCTTTGCAGAATCCAAAAGCATAACAGTGAACTAAATAGTCCTTTCCTGGCGGAGACTATTGTCTGCTCTTTATCGACATTCTAAAGCCCAACTTGCTAATATCCACTTTTTAGGTTTAAGTTTGAGAGCCAAATGGATCCTGATAGAATTGTGAATGTTCGTCTATGCGGGGTAGCGGATAACGTTCTTTCTTGGCAATTTTTTTTTGTAGTGGACACAAAATCTGGTGTTCCGTCCTTTTCCTTAACTAGCACTACCGGGGCAGGCCGAGACATAATGGATGAAGCAATACTTCCATCTTGAAGCATAGTGTCTATATTCTCGTCAACCGCGGTACTCTAGTCAGTGGTAGCCGTATGGGTTGGGCATTTTCTGTATTGATTCTGCGCTTCACGCTGTTAGTTCATCTGGTAACTCCATCCTTGTAATAGAAAATTTCCCAACTGTCTACGATAAAGAGCTTCGCCTTTTTAAGTTCGGATGGCGAAAGGTGTTTCCACCCATCTTCATATGTTCCCATAATTTCTCTGTTTCGCTCAATTTTGACTGTCGACATCTTGTATCCATCTTCATAGTTTATGTTGGTGTTAATTGCTTCAAAACTTGCCCATTTTTCCGTTTTTGTCTTCATCATCAATTGAATTACAATTTATGATCCCAAACTTCTAACTCGAACTTGTAACGGATTACTGTCAGTTTTAATTATACTCTGGCCAACCAATTTATGATAACTTTATTCAATGATGGATTCAACTTTGAAACTCAAAATTCAACTAATAAATTTAAATTACAATACTATCAAATTAAAATAGAGACAAACCTGCTATTCAGCTGAACTGAATGTTTTGTCGGAGAACACTATATACTATAACTATTTGACGTACTTCAGTTCTCCAGACTGCTTCAGTCACTATTCTGGAAAACACAGATTTATTTTAAAAGAATTTATTAAGAATATATTGAGAAGGGGCAATCATATCATGTCTTAAATGAATTGAATAAATACGAAAACTACAAGATTGTCAAAGGGTTTCATTATGTAACACCCTGTAAATACAAGATTTGTGAATGCTAGTATTATGCTTTTGTCTCGGGTATCTACAGCGGAATATAAATTTACGTTAAGTAGTTTCCATAAATTTTATTTTTAACGGCAAAATTCTAAATATTTCCGGAGAGAAACTAAGCGAACATCTACTACTTGCATGTATCAGAACGGCCAAAATAGTTTATTTGGATCGTACATAATGCATATTACAGTATTAACTCAGTTAAAGCATTTGTTGTGAAATCTTATTTTGTTCTCTTATCACCGGATAAAATGCTTTTCCAGAATGTTTCCGCATTGACCTGATTTGTGGACAGTCAATTTTCCATAGCAAAACACCCTATTTCCAATATTATAATTTCAAAATCTATAAACTTGTTGCAGAAAAATTATTTCTAAAAATTAATTTCTATCATTCTGTAACTTTTTGTGAGCTTTGTTTTCACTCAAGGCAATAGCAAAAATCAATAACAAAGGACTCAAAAGGCAAAATCAAAATCAAAAATAAATTTTGGTGTGACATTTGACGAATCAAACAACTAACAGTTATTTAGTGAATGTCTAACATTATTCCGCTAAGAGCAGTTGTTATTTTTCTTTTACCTGAAGCCATTAAATAAACATTAAAATTACAAATCAAATTCCAACAACTGTTCAAATCTTGTAAGCCCGAACTTTGGTTTATTTGTATATGCAATATTTTTGAGACAGTGGCGCCCCAAATCAAACAATTTGTTGTTTGTCGAATATTTGTTTTTAAACTCGTATTGTTTGCGTTACCTACAATGGGAATTGGTATTTATTCGGAATATTCTGAATCAATATTAAAAGAAGTTGTGCCTAAGATGCTTGCTCAACGATTATGTTACAAGAAATATGATGCTACTGAGGGTCCTTCTCTGTTTGTTTGAGTTTTGGTTAATTTCCTAATCGATATTGTTCAGTTGAGCTTCTGGCTTGCACGCCAAACATAGGAAAATTTGTTGGCCTGCTTTAAATTATTACGAGATTTCTTTGTTCCACAAATTTATTTAATTTTAAGTAAAATATTACCATTATTTTCAGTTAACCACATGTAGAGGAATGGTGACAATATTCAAAAGTAAATTAATTATTTCTAGGGCATTGCAAAACAAATGCTAAAAACTTCTGAGAGTAGAAAATTCTATGTTGAAAAATAATAGTATGATTTGGCCTAAAAACCGTAGTGGACTTCATTATTATTTGCTTCAAGGCAACTTCAAAAAACGAAATAGGTAACCCGACTATTTTAGAAACTGTTTCTTACAATGTTTACCCGAAACCAACCATCTTTAATCCATAAAAATCTAATCTAATAATGATCGTAACATGTTTTTAATGAATAAATGACAAACATACAAATATACAAATGATGTTTTTTGAGCAGCTGAGACCCTTAAATTGAAATTAAATACAGAAAAATGTTTTTAAAGTTCATAAAACTGGCTTTATTTGAAAAATATTTTTATACTAATAATATTTGAAGATTTTGACAATGGCTGCCGCACCTGGAGCGAAGATAACGTAATATAGGCATATAACTTTTTCCTCTTGAATGATTTTTTCTGTTCTGGAGAAAAAAATAAAAACCACATTATTACTTAGAAATTGAATTACTGTACCTAATGTTCAATTTAAAATGAATTTAGAAAATACCGTTTGCAATTCTTCATTAGCTAATTGCCCAGTTAGTTTCCTCAATCAGAATGTATTTCGACTACGATGTGAGGAATGTTGACTCCAAGTGTTCCCTGGTTCTGGTTTATCGGCGTGCAAACTTTACATATCCCCAGTTTAACGTTCTACCCACCAACAGTTTTCAAACATGTAACGTTTTTTGGTTGTAATGGTGTTTTGACAATGGCTTGTGCCATATCAATGCTATAAATGCGGTAGGTCTTCTTATTGCCATTAAACTAAAAGTGTGTATCAATACGAATGTTTCTTTCTGCGCTCATTCACCAATTATACGAACCGAACGATGATCTTGCGGCTTTTATTTCTGCCTAGGTTGATTTTTCTGAGGGCCTTTGCGCAAAATTTTACATAAACTGGATGAACCCAAGATTAGTTGTTTAGAACGCTGAGTAATGACTTATTAAATACGAACAGTACAGATCCGTACGTATTATCTTTTAGAGTAAACGATTCATGGTTCCTAGATTTAATTGCTCTGATGAACGATTGTGCATTATGCACATTATTCCCAATGAATCTAATTTCAACAACTTGCAAATGCTGCTCCGGCGTAAGTCTACTTGTGCTAAATTACCAAACAAATTATGCTCTAAACAATCCAGAATTGTCAAATCGAATGCTACAGAAAACAGTGGTACCAAATTGAAGGTCTATAGCTCTAACTAATACACACATTAAAAACGTATTTTTGTATCTGGTAAGGCCAATCGCAGGGGCCAAACAGACCCAAACGCAAGTAACAATTTTTATCGTGTAGAGTGAGGAAAATCTAGGAATTATTACAATACCAATGATAAGGTGGATGGTATTCCCTTTTTTCAAATACTACCATCGAAAATCTTTCAAATAAATATCCCTAAATACTTACTTCAGGGACTTTATCACCTATTTTCGATTTCGCTCTTTATTTATATAAGATGGAGAAAAGTTTGCTAGCCGTGCTTGTTATATGGTTGCTGAAATACATGTTCGTCTTCTTCACATTCTGTAATGAATATTTTACATTTAATGTCACAATTTCTTCAATACTGAGAAGACATTTTTCAACCAACCTTGAGGCTGCTTTATCACATGACATATTTTTTAAGACATATATTTATGTATTTGGTGCCAAATGGATTGATAAATTAATCAATGGTAGCAATGAAATTTTTATTTTTCATATTACAATTACTTTTGTAGCAACTTGTTAAAGTCTTATAAAGATAACTAGTTATGGTTAATCTTATATAATGTCTGAGAGGCCCTGGTTAAGGTGGTGACATGGTTTGATAAACCTTTAAGTCTCCTAGCTGCAACTATATTTACTCTTTATACCACGAATAAATAAAGTCGTTGTTTTGAAAACAGGTCACTAGTACCCCTTATTTTCAAAACGACTAAGCCTAATTTAAAAAAAAAATAGGTTTATAGAACGTTGCTCGAATTTGGGAAAAATAAGGAGTAAGTACCATAAAAACACTTAAAGACGACAAATCTATCATCTATCTATCAGAACGGAATACAACGAAAACATCGACGATGTACTGTCGAAATGGAAAATACAAGTCATTGTCTACTGATCCAAATTCCAAAAGAGACAAGAAGATAATTAACGCCACATCAAAGCAAACCACCACATTTTTATGGACTACCGAAGATACACAAGGCTGGAGTACCTCTCAGACCGATTATCAGTTCATGAAACTCAACAGCAGAAAATTCCAACGACCAATCATCCAACCTTTAGAGGGCAAATCATCCAATGTCAAGGAATTTTGTCGAAATCATCGGATCCATGGAACTTTGGCCAGAATATCACTTAGTAAATTTCAACATTGAAAACCTCTTCACGAACGTACCATTAGAAAAATCTCTCGACACAGTGAGAAAGAAACTTACTGAAGACAAAACCCTGATGGAGAGGACGGAGCTGCCAATAGATTCAATCATTGACTTACTTCAATGTTGGCTCAAGAACTGCTTTTTTCAGGAGAGGGACCGGTTCTTCATGTAAGAAGATGGATTGCCTATGGCCTCCCTGCTATCACCAACCATCGCCAACATCTAAATGGATTGGTTCGATGAACATACATTGAAGAAGTAGGAGAGGCAGCCTAAGCTATAGTTGAGGTATGTCGATGACACCTTCATTATTTGGCAACACGGAGGGACTGGTTTTCCGGAAGCACCTAAACCGATCAAAACCATCTCTTAGACTTACCATGGAGATGGAACATAGTGAGTATCTACCATTCATTGATGTAAAGTGTCAAAGGATTGGGACCGGAATCTAAACAACCGTTTACAGAAAGGCTACACATAAAGGATTATACCTACAATACAATTCTAACCACTTATCAGCAACAAAAACTGGCATCATCAACACACCAATCCATAGAGCCAAAAATATCTGCAGCACACCAGAAGTTCTCAAAAGAAGAACAAGTAAAACGCCTTTTGGCGAATGGATATCCGGAAACCATCATTAACAAGGCGTTTGAAGAACAGGACAAACCACCTAGGCAGGAAACTCTACTATTACAGTACATTAAAGGCTTGTAGGAGAAACTGAGATGAATTGACACAGATGTGGAATCAGAATGACCTTCAAAAGTAGCAACACCCTGAGGAGGATAATTACAAGAACGAGGCCGGACGTTCCAGCAATACCAAATAAGTGCATAAACAGCATACCTTGTGAATGTGGCAAACTTTACATTGCAAAGACAAAGCGACCACTTTACACCAGAGTTAAGGAACACCGCATAGCTACTCAAAGGGCGGAGCTAACGAAGTCTGGGCTAGCTGACCACGCATGGAGTGAACACCATAATACCAACTGGGACCAGGCCAGGGTAATTCATAAGGAAGAGCACTGATATAGAAGAAAATTAATACAGCATACATAATCTCAAACGAGAGTATAATTAGCGATCCCAGCGTCAAAATTTGAAACATTTGCAGAGCTTTCTTCGGCCAGTGCCGCTACGGATTACCAAAAACCAAGAGGTAAGACGACGCTGATTGAACCGGATAAGACCCAATAACCATAACCGGCGACGCATTATCGGTTAAGGGTATAAATACGAGGGATAATCTGAATTGCCAATCATTCACCTGATGACTAAAGCATACACAAAGCTATTGAAACGTTCTGAGATTAACCATTTCAAGACGATGGAAGTCCAAGAACGATTTATACTGTCTACCACATTTAGACTAACATAATAGGGCCCTACATTTCCGCCAGTTTTTGGGCGTAAGGTTTCTTGATTGTTTATTGTTTTTTTTTTCGTTTTGACATTAAACAAAATAAACAAATTTTGCAATATAGACTGCATACATTTTTATTGGCACTGCGCATTTATCTTAAAGGAGTCTGCAATTTAATATATAAATGTTGAAAGTGGGCGAGTTTCCATCTTTTATTATTTGCAAAAATTATGTTCACCATCACTACATTACTGAATTTCATTGTCATTTTAATTATTACAAACCTCAAACGAAATAACACATTAAATATTGAACAATTGAAAACCTCACAATCTTTATTTTAGATTCACATTTTGTGTTATAGTTTATTGCACTGATTCCACAGAACAAATACAACATCCAACATCCAAAACCCATTTTGTTATAATTCTTGTCACCACTGTGTACGAAACAATAGTTACTAAAGCTCGTTCTCATGAAAAGCACTCAATCTAAACGTATTATTACACTGACTTAAACCTTAAACCATTGACGGTATTGCATAAGCTCACCTAATTGGATTAACTTCATCCACTACTGCTTGATGAAATGACTTTCGAACTGTGGTAGGTCCGGTTTTCAACGCGATAGGTGGAACGATCATATTAGGGTAAGTGGAAATCCTAATGCTATTGCATTGCGAGCACATGGGGATTTCGAAACGATAGCTGAGCGTTGGAAACCTGCAAACCGAGCTCTCTCCTTAAACTTTTACGAAAACGAATTATTATCCAAATTGTTGCTTGACGCTAATGTTGGTTTAAAATTTTGATATATGTATGTTTCGCTTTTTCTAGTGCATAGATTTTCAGTGGCAATAGTGTCTACCGCTTACATATACAGTTCTTCAAACAATGTGGTAAGTCATGTGTTATTGGGAAACTGACTGTGTTAAAGATTTTAAATTTTTGATTCGAGGGTTATAAATAATGCTCTTTTCAAACGTATATAGTTATATTGGGAGGTGACAGTCAAGTTGATACTAGAAAGGGAACGAGATATTTTCTGAAAGCGTATAAGATTCAATAATTAAGGTGAGTTTCATAACTGTTTTGTAAGTCTACGATAAATAGTTCCAAAAATAATTGATATAATTAATAATGAAATTAAAATAGGGACTTCCGGTGAAGAAGGCAGGGCAGTCGCATGCGTGCGTGAGTTAGGTAAAGGAAAATTTTCAAATTTCTATAAAATAATCGTGAAAAAATCCAGAAAGTTGTTAGCTACTCCCCATAGCCACTTATAAAGTGATTAAGATGCTCTGGTGGTGATTGGTTTGTGTTAGTATTAGTAAAAAAGCTGAATGTAAAAGGCCCTGTCCTGTATATAGTCTATACATAACCCTCCCAATTAACATTCATTTGATGGACATCGTCATTTTACGTGATAGATAAAATAAGTGGTTAATTAAATTAATCTTCAAAATATTTACCTATAGCCACTCTTCATTGAGAAACCCTTGAAGAAGAAGAAGAAGAAGTAATTAAAATAGCAATAGACATATAAATAATTATAAAAATTTCCATTGCAACCAAAAAACATGAAAATTGGCACTTCTAATAAAACATAATTAGAATTTTGAAATATTTAACAGTGTCTTTTAAGATATAAATTTAATATTTTATCTTATTAGAGTATATAGTCGATAGAACTTTTAACTTGAATTTTAAGAATTTCAGTAGCTGCCTGAAGTTTTCTTTATTAGCTAAAGTAACGAATTAACAACACTTTTCTTATTTGGCAATATGAAATAATCAAATTTGTGGAATAAGGATAAGTCTAGTTTCACCAATTATATACTCGTATCAGTATAGTAACTTACACTATATCTGACAATATTTTTTATTACTCGGTTGCTTTGAAGATCTTTTTTCTATAAATGAAATTATCTCATAAAAAATAGTAGTGAAGATATAATAGGTTATGGCATTCCTTGAACTTTGAATTTTATACGAATTTCTTTAAAAAAATGCCCTATCCATTTGAAATAATATAGTGACAGACAACATCCTATAGAAACAGGAATATCCCCGAGATCCAAGTGTTTTGGGTAAAATTTTTGATAACCTCTAAATTCTAATTCTTAAATCTCTAGCATGCTCAGTTTCCCCATAACCCCTAAAACGTCCCTTTATTTAAACTATTTTTTTTTCAACAAACCAGAAAATAACAAAGATTAAAGACCTACCGTCTTTCTTTATGGGACTAAATATATTTGTAAAATATTACATTTTAATTATATAGGGCTTTCAAAAATTTAGTTTTTTACGGTTTCTAGGTCATTACTCTGTAAAAAATAATCTGGTTTAAAAAAATTATGTGTCAAAAAAACCGGGCATTTAAAAGGAAGTATTACATGATACCCCTTAGTATTTAAACTTGTAGAACTGTTATTCACCCCCGCTTAGGGGTTGAAACTCTAGGGTGACCGATACTTCTAAAATGTGTCCCACCGTAAATATAAATTAACGGTTTTTTTCTGTCTTTTTCTTTTAAAGATATTTTAAAAGCTATTTATGGTGGCTAGTATTGAAATGAAAGCCCTGTATATGCGGTAAAGCCTAATTTAGCACTCACAGGAAAAAGTTTGGATTCGGTGCTTCGTCAATCAATCTTGAGACATCTGTTGGTTTAGCTACATGCTTATAGTATTGGAGAAATAAATATTTATTTCCATCCCATAAAATAATTTGTAACAATGTCACCAGTCAAGATATATTAAATGATCTCATTTTTTTATAGCAGTCGAGTAATTTTTGCTTACTTCGCGAAAATGTTGCCTTTCAGTCCTATTATTCCATATCACACTTGCTACATTGTTGATTAATTCTTATTTTCATTCCCTCTAGCTTATACTGCAAACGTCTGTGGTTTTAAACGTTTGTCACCTGTCCCGTTTTCTGTATTGGTTATTTCGACTCCTTGGTGGTCAAAGACCAAGAATGTGGTCCAGTATGTGCAAAATTCTCACATTAAGAAAATCGTACCACTACTGCATCAATAAATAAACTTCTTTTCCTGATAAAACGTTGAAATTGGTATTTATAAGTTATATTAAACAAGATGGAGTAATTCATACTGACCAAGTAAAAACACGAATGTCTGCAAAAAAGTAATTTTTTTTAAAGAATTCATGAGCTTCTTACATTTATTCATTTGGTATATCGGTATAAGGATGTGCTCCAGTATTCAGTTTCGATATGAACGAAATGCAAAACATTGTTAGAGTATCTTTAATAACACAATAAGATTTGAAATTTAAATAATTCCAGGGTTTACACCGTCATATTAAAGATTTACTTCTTTTTGCATAACAGATTGTAACTTACACTCCGAAAACCAACTATTTTGTAAAATATGCTGTATCCTGTCTGAAATACTGCAGTCTAGTTCCGGTCTTGTCGGTAATGGAAATACCAAACGAAATTTACTATTCCATGAAAAATCCTTTATAGCCCAGATTGTGTCCAATATGCAGTAAAAACTCCAACCAAGTTTAAACTATTAGATAATAGTGGACAGAATGAAAATTAAAACAATAAAATAACGGAGCTAATGCCGGCATTGTTGCGAAAAACACGAGAATAGAACCGTGAAATTTGCAAGGGTGGTTACGACTGTACAATACTTTAACTGTTTTAAAACCAATATGATTTTGTTGTCAAATGCCGCCATACAAACTGTTTTTATATTTACAGACATCCTAACTTTGTTAAAATACTGGACGTTTCGTTGTGAAAATATTCGAAAATTGCTTTTACCGGCATTTCACGTATTAGCATTTTGTCTTGGGTTCTTAAAGTATGAATTAAACTTACAAATAACTAGGTTTGTTACAGTTTTTCGACAACATATGAACAGTTTTATCTGCACCATGTTTGTGATTTCGTCTCAGATTCACATTTAAAATTAATTGTGTAAGCTGTATAACATTAAAAATATAATAAAATATATGAGATTATTCCATGCTAGATTATATATATATATATATATATATATATATATATATATATATATATTTATGTTATATAAGTTATTCCATCGACTTATATGAAACAACCTAGCAACAGTTCCCAAGCTGAGTCAGCATAACACGTGTCGTCTCCAGTTACCCGCAGACGAACATCCGTGAGAACTGCAAGCGCTGCGACACCTTAGTCAGCGTTCTTAGTTTATAAATTATACTTTTTCATTGTAACATCATTCATTATTACTTACAGTTCTGTCTAGTTTAGTTTAACACTCATTTTGTCTTTTTATTGTTATAAAATATTATATTGTTATTTTCAAGTTTTATATTAAAAGTTAATAATTGTGCAACTATAAATAAATTCCTTTTTTAAAAAGAGAAATTTTGAAAGTGTGATATAACAAATTGGCGCAGTCAGTAGGATCCGTCTTACGTTACTAGAACACGAGTACTCTAACTGGTAGCGGCGGATTCCTATCCCTCAACGGAACAACGAACCTGAAGGAAGTCCTCACTGCAGTCAAACGTAGAACACGGCGCTTTCAATGTTCCTGTTGATGTAAGTAATGGTGAATCGTCATTCGTTTTAAGTAAATATTATTTGATTTATTTCATTGAATATTGATTTTTAATATTTGATATAATTTATTTGATTTGATTGATATTAATTTATTTTATTATTTGATTTTACATATTTATCAATTTGATTTTTATTTTGATATAGTTGATTCAAATGAAATATTGATTTATTTCATTAGCTGATTTATTTTATTCTATTGATATATTTATTTGATTTCTTTTATTGATATTGATATATTTTATTTACGTATTTTATTGATTTATTTATCCATTTGATTAACTGATTTATTTGAACTATTGATTTTAATTGCTTTACTGTTCCATCGTTCAAACAATCGTTAATTCCCACTAACGTATTTTACAGTTCATTAATTTTCTATACCTTTAATATCTCATTTTTACACCCTTGTTCCAATTCTTTTATATCGATTAATATAAAAATGGCACAAGCTTCTCCAACACCGGTTACCACCGAAACCGAGAGATATCGGTTAACGGAAATATTTTCCGTAATACCTGAATTTGAAGGCGACCAAATTTCCTTGGGAACCTTTATAGACGCGTGTAATTGCGCTTATAATATGTCCACTGCGGATCAAAAGTATTTGTTAGTGATCCACATCAAGAATAAACTCAAAGGGAACGCGGCGCAGTTGATAAATTCAAAGAACCCCGGATCGTACCTTGAAATCAAGCAACTCTTGACCCTACACTTTGGAGATTCTCGTGATCTCTCTTCCCTTATTCACGACTTACAACGTCTAAAGCAACTTTCGAACGAGTCTCCACTAACGTTTTACAATAGACTCCAGGTATTGAGTGCGAAAATGCACTCCTGCATCCACAAAACGGCTGGGCTTAGTCCAGAACAAAAAGACGCCCAGACCACTCTAGTGGATACAATGGTGATGAATACCCTTCTTACGGGATTAGAACCCCGTTTAGGTCAGGTTATACGTGCCAGTAATCCTAAAGACCTTCTAGAGGCACACTCCCGTATTAGAAGAGAGCTCCAACTTTCTTATTTCGAGGATCAGAAAACAAACAAATCTGTTTCTCTCAAACCAAATTTCCCACCTCGAAAGCCGACACAACCACTTAAGTGTCTTCATTGTGGTCGATTAGGCCGCATAGCTGCAAATTGGCGTTTGAAAACACAAAATAGTTCTCAAACATTTAATCAAAACTATAGACCGAATCCTGTTGGGCGTAACCAGCCAACGCGGCCCAATTTCCTCAAATAAACCCCCTGTTCAACAAGGACAACAGTTTCGTCCACAAAACTTTCAGAGACCCCCTTTTAGGTCTCAAATGAACCCTAACTATTATCGCCCATCGGTAATACAAAACAATCCTAATAACTGTCCTGAAAGGACACATCATTTCAATCAACACCAAAATGTTGATTACACTAATTATTCAGACTACAATTATTATACGGATGCTAACACATACGATTATGAGGATGATCTTCAAAATTATCCTATCGTTGAACAAACGTTCGAAGATACTCCTATCGAGCCCTTTAATAGTCATCAATACCAGGATTTTCTAGCGCTTCCGAGCCTAGACCAACCTCCCGATTCGACAACAACTTTGTGCGAAGTCGAAACACAGATTCAAAGCTTGAATCTCGACGATCTGAACCCAGACTTGAACTTCCCGGAGCAACTATTTCTTTAAGCCCACTTCTTACAGTTAACTCTAAAAACCTTTACTACATTCTTGACGCTTCTTCTAAATTCAAACTACTTATTGATACCGGAGCTGGCATCTCTATCTTCAAAGAAAATACCGTAAAGAATTTCACCCAAAGATCTCCTGAAAGGGTAACGATTCAAGGTATTACCCATGAAAAAATCCCCATTTCACAATCTACCCTAATTCCATTCGCTCCACGTAACCCACATAAAGTTTTCATATACGATTTGGACATTGAGTTTGACGGCATACTAGGTTTAGATTTTATCGAACACTATGAATGCATAGTTGACTTAAAATGTAAACAGCTGATAACAAATTTTAAAACCATCCCTTCACACAAAGTTCCCGATAACGGTCAACCCTTGACTGATGTACCCGACACACCCAATGTTAAGCCAAATATTACTTCACAAACACCCACACCAAACAAAATAACCATTGAGGCACGCACAAAAAAGATCTTTAAACTTAAATGCTATCTTTCTAACATCGACGCCATCTTACCAACTCAAGAAATTGACAGCGTACGACTTCCAAACGCACTCGTACACATTAACTCAAAAGGTGAATTTCTATCTTCCATCATCAACGCTAACGCGTCGAAAATGGTCATTACGAATTCGTTCGTATGCCGTTTGGTTTAAAAAATGCACCTTCTACTTTTCAGAGGGTCATGGACAATATTCTTCTGGGTATACAGAATGAACGTTCTCTCGTCTACATGGATGATATCATCGTCTACTCTCCGACCATCCATGAACATATTTCCCGGTTGACAGAAGTTTTTAAACGACTTCGGAAGTCCAACCTAAAAATTCAACCTGATAAGTGCGAATTTCTTCGTAAAGAAGTGGCTTATCTTGGCCATCTTATCACACAAGAAGGTGTAAAACCAAACCCTTCAAAGGTTGAATGTATTCAGAACTTTCCGCAACCCCAAACTCCGAAAGATATTAAATCTTTCCTTGGTCTCGCTGGGTATTATAGACGCTTCATACCAAATTTTGCGAAGATCTCTAAGCCTCTGACTAAGCTACTCCAAAAAGACGTCAAATTCATCTTTGACGCAGATTGCATGTCTTCCTTCAATGAACTGAAGCAAGCCCTTGTATCTGACCCAATCCTGATATATCCAAACTTTGAAGAACCCTTCCTGCTCACTACTGATGCTAGTGCTTTTGCTATTGGAGCGGTTCTTTCTCAAGGCCCTGTGGGAAAAGATCTCCCTATTGCATACGCTTCTCGCACCCTCTGTGCTGCAGAGACACGATATTCCACCATCGAACGAGAATTGTTGGCCCTAGTTTGGGCTGTTAAGCACTACAGACCGTATCTTTTTGGGAGAAAGTTTACACTTCTGTGTGACCACCGTCCACTTACTTGGCTCTTTTCCATCAGAGATCCTGGCAGTCGTCTAGCCAGATGGCGCCTTAAGCTAGAGGAATACAGTTATAAGATCGAGTACAAGCCCGGCAAGGTAAACCAAAACGCAGATGCTCTTTCTCGCATCAAAATCAACCATTTCAAGCAATGTGCTGATTTCCTTTCCAAAATCAAAATTTTCGCTAACAACGAAACTCACTCCGGACAACCTGAAAACTCTGACAATGACGACGAACATGGTGAAAGGATTATCGCTGGGTTTAATCGATTTGTTCAACTCTACAAAACTGCGTCAATAATCGATTACTCTAAAATTGAAATATCCAATTCTCAACTTCTAGAAAAGTCCCACAAACGCATAGTTACATTCTTTTGGCAAAACAAAACTAACGACTTACACGACAAAATTATTGATGACTTTTTCGAAGAAGAACCTAATTTTAGTAATGACACTCTTAACATCATGGCCAGTAAAACAGTCAGGCATAAAAAGTACTTAGTTGTACCTTTGCCCTACGACCCTGAAACTGTCGTCTCGCATCCTTTCAAAATTATTTATAACAACGTCGATCAATTCAACGACTCCGAAACATACTGCATAGAAAATAACATAGAACTTCCCATTCTTGAAATTCTATCTTTCATTCTCTCCGACAAAGAAATCAAACTGAAAATCTGCCAAAACATTGTTACAACTCCTACCCAAAACGAAATTCCTATAATAATACAACAATACCACTCTGGTAAAAACAACCTCCATCGTGGCATTAACGAAACCATCAGACGTATTAGGGAAAAGTACAATTGGACCGGCTTAATTAAAACTGTAGAACAATTCATCAAATCCTGCGAAACGTGCCAAAATGTAAAGTTCTGTAGGAAAAACCTAAGTGCACCTTTTGTTATTACGGAAACACCCAAGACTCCTTTTGAACGTATTAACATTGACATCTTCGAGTATCCATCTAGAAATCATGCACTGACTATTAGGGACGAACTCACGAGATTTACGCAAGCCTACCCCATAAACGAGAAAACAGCTTCAACTGTCGTAAACACCCTTTTGATTTTCTTTCAACATTACGGAACTCCACTTCGCATTCATTGTGACTATGGACGTGAATTTGATAACACCTTAATGCGGGATTTATGCCAACTATACGACATAAAACTGACATTCTCCAGCGTTCAACATCCCGAGCAAACGGTTCTATTGAAAGATTTCACGCGACCTTAGCAGAAATGATAAGGGCAAATACAGCGGAACATCCAAACGAACATCCATTTAACGTCCTCCCTTATGCCATCATCTGTTATAATAACACGAAAAATAAAACCACCGGTTTCACGCCCTATGAACTCATATTTGGGCACACTTCAAGTAGGCCTCCAGAAACCCTTTACAACCAGGGAAAACTTATTTCGAAATCCGTAAGAGACCTAAATAACAGAATGGACTATTATTACAGACTCGCCCGTGCTAAAACCGAAAGACAGAAAGAAAAATCTAAAGTGCGATTTGACCAACACGTTTCTACTAAACAACCCGATTACAAAGTAGGTGACAAAGTCTACGTAAAAGAGTCCCAAATCAAAAACAAAGGTGAAAACAAATTCAACGGCCCCTTCGAAATTACCGCAATACGAAAAAACTCTGCCACCGTCAATTTACAAACAAACCAAATAACTAAAGTTAACTTTGACAGACTAAAACCCTATTTTGAATAAATCCCTTTTTTCAGATTCTGTGGACTGTTTTCAGTCGTGAACCTTCAACAGTACTTCATTACGCCTGTTAACAATACTATAGGCGTTTTCTTTCATGAAGAAGGAACCCTTAAAATTTCTAATGACAAATGGACACTCCTTGTTTACAAAGATATAAGCCCATTTCGAGACGCTACTTTAAACAACGACAATATACTGAACAGACTTTTAGATACTATCAACCACAACAAAACTAACGTTAAAATCTTCAAATCAAAAGTACAGACTCACGTAAGCCTCCTGAAACAAATATCAAAATCTGTTAACATCAAATATACAGACATTTTCGCTGACACTGAGACCTACAGTACCAACAGAAAGAAACGCGGACTTATTAACGGACTGGGATCAATTTGGAAATCTATTTCCGGTAACTTAGATGCAACAGACGGACAATACTATAGTGACTCTATCAATAAAATTACTAAAGACCAACATCAAATTGAAAACTTAATGAAACGACAATTATCTGTAACAACTTCGGTCATTAAGAGCCTTAACACCACACTACAAAAATTTCAGTCCGAAGAGAAAATATTTTCGGAAAATATCGAAGCAATTACGAAGTCAGTTGAGTTCATTACAGACGATCTTGCTTTTTATGAACTTCAAGCCGATGTCTTGGATTTGTGTGATAGCTTAATGGAAAGTTACGTATACATTGAAGATACCCTCAACGATGTATTAACTGCAGTCTCTTTCGCCCGTCTAAAAATCTTACATAGCTCAATTATAAACCCAGTAGATTTGGCCGACTCCCTTCAGAAAATATCACAGTCACTTTATGAAAATAACTTACCACTTCCAACCTATAGTTCAAATGTTGCTAGATACATCGATCTAATAGAATTGGAAGCTTTTCAGATCAATAATAAAATTGTTTTTGTACTAAAAATCCCCTTAGTCAATCCTGAAACTTAGACACTGTACCGCTTGTATCCTATCCCAGTTTTGGATTATCAAACAGGATTTCACCATATGCTTCCAACAAAAATAAAATATATCGCGAGAGATGACGATTCGCTATTGTACGCATCTTTCGAAGACCTGAGTGACTGTAAGCCATTATCAAAAGAACATAAGATCTGTTCCAAAGTTATTCCACACACCATAGACAAAGAAGCCCTCTGCGAAGCACAGCTTCTTAGACAGCCAGCAGCCCTTCCTTCAACTTGCAAGCCTTTAATATTATATGCCGAAGAGTATAATATTCAAGAGATTGATCTGAACCTTTGGATAATCTCGATTTCCGGACAGTTGCCCATCAACATCAAGTGCAAGGGAGAAGATGTCGTTACCCAGTCCATTTCGACAAATTCTCTATTGACCATCCAACCCAGTTGCAATGCCTTCATCGGTAACACCAGGGTCCATGCCAGAAGGACCACCAACAACGTTCACAACATCACACTTAAGAGTCACCCAGTCAACATCCCCTACAACTGTTGCGACAACCTGCCAACCATCAGTCAACTTCCAAAGTTGAAACCCATGAGACTACAGGAATTGGATGCCAGAGACCTGAATATCGCTAACCATAAGCTTAGACAATACTCCAGGGAACTGGAAAAGCTCCTGGACCAACCATTCTTGGAGAAACACACCTCCTGGTTTACGATCATCACAATGGCAACAACCGCAATTGTGGTTGCCCTCCTTTCCATCAGCATCATCAGGAAGAAATTCCAGAAGCCTCCAACAATCAGCCCTTCTGCCGATCCAGCACCACCACCAGGTCCATCAACCATCAAGCCCAGGGTAAAACTCCATAGCCTCCTTAGTCCTGTCGAGGATATTGAATTGCAGAACCTCCCTTAAAAGTCGATGCTGTAACATCAACTTTTTTATATGGATGGGAGTTGTTATATAAGTTATTCCATCGACTTATATGAAACAACCTAGCAACAGTTCCCAAGCTGAGTCAGCATAACACGTGTCGTCTCCAGTTACCCGCAGACGAACATCCGTGAGAACTGCAAGCGCTGCGACACCTTAGTCAGCGTTCTTAGTTTATAAATTATATTTTTTCATTGTAACATCATTCATTATTACTTACAGTTCTGTCTAGTTTAGTTTAATACTCATTTTGTCTTTTTATTGTTATAAAATATTATATAGTTATTTTCAAGTTTTATATTAAAAGTTAATAATTGTGCAACTATAAATAAAATCCTTTTTTAAAAAGAGAAATTTTGAAAGTGTGATATAACATATATATATATATATATATATATATATATATATATATATATTGTAATGGATTTAAACAGACATGAAATAATATAAAAACATTAGCAATTTGAATAGTTAAATAATTGGGATAATGTAAATAAAATGCATACATATCTAACAAAAAAAGGAAATTGAAGGAATCATATTATCGAGTTAACCTAAAAATACAAATAATGTAAAAAAATGTTTCAAAAGCAAATTGTTGAAAAGGTGACATATAAAGTTAGATATTATATCATGAAGATTTTAATAAAATTTGTGATGTCTTTGTTTTTCCTGAGGTTAGTGAGTGCTTGGTGTTCTGCCCTGGATACGTTTGACTCTGGTTTTTTAGCAGACCGCAGGATTCTTGCTACGTCTTGCCTTATTTCTTCGGCTTTCTCCGGTTCGACGTGGTGTAGTGTTGATTCCACGCCAGAGATGATATCTTCGACCGGTATGATTGTTGGAGTTATTGCGAAGTTGAAGCCTTTACACAGGATCTGTTTCTCGACTGTTCCAACATCAACAGCAAACAGGACATAGAATCAACTTTGAGGGCTCTAAGCATCTGGCAACAGAAAACAACTTCAAAAGAAGAACAATTAGGGAAGCTATAGAAATTGAAAAGGAAGGAGAAATCAATAACCGTAACTAAGCTCTACACCTGCATCAAGCCTGGAAGAACATCTTACGGGAAAAGAAGAACAAATTAAAAGAGAGCGCAACAATACCACAACGTTGCATTCCGTCACTCGTAGCTAACTATCAGGACGCCCACCCTTCTAACGAACATCTGCGGCCGCCATCGGTACAAACAGAACCACGTCATCGGTACAATTTGCGACAACGCAATGGTGTCACCCAATCAAAACAAACGGCACCGCCCCCTCAACACAATCGGAGGCGGGGCAAAGAAATAGGAGGGGACTCGTGAGATAGCATAAATAGCGGCGCGCACATATTAGAGCTCACTTCCACTTCAGACGCCACGGAGAGCAGACCAAGCGGAGAACGACCTAGCCGACGATCTCGGATACAAAGTAGTCCGGAAAGGTCCTAACCTGCAGTGTTGGAAGAAGAGGAAAAGCCTTATGAAAATGCCAAGTGAGATTTTGGCGAAAGGTCAGGCGACCGTTCCTTTACAGGGACAAAACTTTCAACGGACGAACACCCGGACCATCAAGAGAGCTACACATAGTTCCGTCCGTGCCAACTTGTTTTCAAACATATATATATATATATATATATATATATATATATATATATATATATATATATATATATATATCAGAATGCAGTTAACGGGAAGCAGCCAAAACCGTGGAAAATAATACAAGAGATTTCGAAATATATTTATTTCTTTCAGTTTATTTCTAAAAGTTACACAAATTAAAAAAAAATAGAATAAATAATGTATAATAAAATATATAGACAACTTACTGTAAGTAAGGTTTAAATATTAAAACCAAACATTTAGAGGATTGAATATTAATATATAATGTAGTTTAAACAATGATCTTGAGGAAAAACAGAATACATTCAACTTGACAAGTAATTGATAGGTGAGTTGACTGAACAGTTTTTTTTATGATGTGTAATATTTTACAGAATTTTTAATATGTTGATACTAATTCAAATAGTCTTGTCTTAATTGAATTAAGAAGAGTTATAAAATAGTAAATTCCTCAAAATAGTTTTATGCATATTAATGGTTAAATTATATTAAGTTGAATTTTGGTATATTGAATATGTATATTCAAAATATATATTATAGAAAGGGGTTAACAAAATACACTAGTAACAAATGGATTCAAAAAGATACTTCTGTTAAGTTATTATGACTGACTATGTTACCGAATTTAGATTATTTTCAATTTCTAATAAATTACAGAAAATTATTTTTAAATGTTGTAGTTCTGTCTTTTTTATTGATGTTATTGTGTTGGTTGTTAATTTATACCATCTCTAAGAAATTTCTTTTGAAACTATTACTTTCGCAAGCCATAACTCTAGCATTTTAAAAATCTGAAGAATGATTTTTGTTTAAACTATGAGTTGCAAGTGCACAACTTTCTTTATTAAGTCTAATGTCAGTTCTGTGGGAAGTGATTCTGTATTCAAGATTTATAGATTACTCGAATACCGTAACTACTGTACTCGAGTAACTAGAAGCGAAAGCAGAAAGCTACGAGAATTATGCGAACCGACCTGAAGAGGGCAGAAGTGACTCTGCCGAAACGTCGTCATTCTACCAGCGATCCCGGCAGGGATCAGGTATCAACTACGCGGATAGATTCCCGGAAACCACCTAAAACATTTAGTGCCCGCGAAAACTTAAAAACAAATATATATATATATATATATATATATATATATATATATATATATATATTGTAGTCGATTAATTATTTATTTTTTTATATTATTTATTTATGTTTGGTCTATAAAAGTTTTTGTAAAAAAAAAATTTATATGTTTACTTGAAACTCAAACAAAACATAATAGCTAATCATCTACACGTTATAATAGATATCTGAGACATAAGAGATCATAAGAAAGCTTTCACCTTCAAATCCTGAGTATTTATGCTTTTTCTGAAAAAATTGACTAAAGGCTAAAAATTCATTTGTATTTTTTATTCACCCCATGGGTTTCTCCATATAAAAATATAATTTTGCTTTTCCCTATGTTGTTATATATTTTTAGATAGCTTGGAACTCTAAGAACTTTTTAATCCTGTAAATTTTCATTTAAATGCTTCCTTTTCAAATTAACCCCCTTTAAAAATTATGAAATTTTTCATATTATTACATTTTATTCCTATCTGAATGTAATTTCTGTTTTTAATATTTAAATATTGTTTTACTACACCTTTCTAACTATTTATTCTGTAAAATTCCTATCAATTATTACTGTTTCATTATATTTTATATGTAGGTCAATGAACTCTTGGATCATCTAGTTATTTTATAACAATTTTTCCATTTTATGCTACTTTATCTTAAAATTAACTATAATTTCCCTTTATTCTACAAGTTTTTCTATAATAAACTCTTCTTAATTTACTGAATTTAGAATACTATGCATTCTTATGAAGCTTCGTGATTTGACTTTCATGCCCTGTTATAATACTTCCTAAATTAACTTTTTCATCGTTTTCCCATATATATATATATATATATATATATATATATATATATATATATATATATATATATCAGTGTATTAATTATGTTTATTTTATTTTAGCCTGGATGATTCACCGGCACACAGAAAAATAAAAATTGGCTGTACACCGGGCGCCACCCATCTACAGGCATGTTTTTCGACCCGCTGAATACGAATTTCAAGTCCGTTTAGGCCGTCCAGCCTTCAGTTTCGAGTAAATTGCAAAAAACTCCAAAAAATAGCGAAAATTCGATGTTTTGACAAGAAAAAAAATTTGAGGCTCTAAGAAAAGCATGATTATTATGTATTTTGATCTGTCAAACACTAATTTTAATTGTGCTCCAACCATAAGCTGTTTTAAATCGAAAAAAGTTGGAAAAAATCCTTAAAAATTAAAATTATTTAATTATTTATATTTAATTGTGTTTAAAAGATTTTTTTCTATTTTTTCAGTAGCAATTTTCTGCTATTTTATCAATTTTTTGTCGTCTTATGAATGTTTGAGGGCATTATGGGCCAAATTTATTGCAGAATCAGATCAAAAAGATTAAATAACATCAAAATTTTCGTCAATTCGCTTCCAAAAATTTTTTATACCACGATAATCCCAATTTTTCGCGATTTTGGCAATTTTTAAGGATTTTTTCGATTTAAAACAGCTTATGATTGGAGCACAATTAAAATTAGTGTTTGACAGATCAAAATACATAATAATCATGCTTTTCTTAGAGCCTAAAATTTTTTCTCTTGTCAAAACATCGAATTTTCGATATTTTTTGGGTTTTTTTTTGCAATTTACTCGAAACTGAAGGCTGGACGGCCTAAACGGACTTGAAATTCGTATTCAGCGGGTGGAAAAACATGCCTGTAGATGGGTGGCGCCCGGTGTACAGACAATATTTATTTTTTTGTGTGCCGGTGTTAGGCTTTCTTTGGGTTTCTTTACAACTTATATATGGATCTATTCTGCTTATGTATACATTTTCCAAGATAACACCTTACTATCTATTCATAACATTTATACATTATCAGTAAGTATTCATTATATCATTTTATCAACAAACACTTTATTCCATATCTACTAAACAAACATTAATCATTTTAAATAATTATTCTTGTCTTACACAAGCATGTTACAATTTAGGTATTGTTATTGAAACGCTTTCATTTGCTTTCGAACATTGTATTCACAAACGTTGTAGCAGTCTTTATTGTTAAATTATACTATCGACCTTTTCAAATTTATAAAAATTATAAAATTTGGCATATTTATGGCAACAATTCTGTTGAAAGAAATCTTTTAATAGCATCTAATTTCGAACTATTCATTCTTAACATGCTTTGTTGTTATGCAACCAACATTACCTTGGTTCATTTCACTCAAGGATTTTTTTATTTGAAAATTTTATCATATACACCTTTTAGTTTTGTGATCATGGCTTTTATACATCTACAATATATATATATATATATATATATATATATATATATATATATATATATATATATATAGTAACGGATTTAAACAGATATAAAATAGTATAAAAAACCTTAGCAATTTGAATAGTTAAATAAATGGGGTAATGTGAATAAAATGCCTGCATATAAATAAAGGGAAATTGTAAGAATCTAAATTGTGAAATGAAGTGACAAATATTTGTAACTAAATAAGGAATCATATTGTAAGATATAGATAAATTAATAATATAAACAATGTAAAAAATGTTTAGAAAGCAAATGGTTGCAAGGATAAAAGGTGGCATATAAAAGTTAGATTTTATACCATAAAAATTTTAATAAAAAATTAATACTTACATAAAGAAATATATGCAAAGACTCATAATAAGGTCAAACATTAAAAGGTTAAATTCAGTTCTAAAATAATAGCAGAGTTTGTAGAACACATATAGATTCACAAATTAGGCCATGAAAACACCAAACAACACATGTTTTAGAACAAAATCAAATTTTAAATAAATAAATTCTTTAGTAAACAGAGAATAGAAATGTCAAATTATAAAAACCGTTATAAGTTTTCAGAACTGGATGGAGCAGTAAAGAAATTTATAGTAGGAGATGGAGCAGAGAGCATATTATAGAATAAGCAAATAGTTTAAATGATATAAAAATCTCAATTTTTAATAAAATCCAATTTTTATAAAGTACCTGTTAAATGACTGCTTACCAACAGGTGACTAATGTCAACTCAATGTTTTTGAAAATATAATTGAATGATTTGGGTAAAATTAATAAGGGTAGAAGGTATTGAAATTTAAGTTGAAATTTGTTTAGATTTTTGATATGATTTAAAGGGATGATATTTGGAAATTAATAAAATAACTATAAATGGAAATGGAAATACCAGGTGGCAAAACAAGTATTATAAATAGAAAATCTGACAGTGACAAACTCTCTTTCATCGTCAAGCTTCGGGCAGAGCAGTTTAAAAATTTCGTTCTCATAAATTAAGTTTCCATAACAACGAAATAAATGTTCTATGAAAATATTAAAATTAGTGTCAGGAAGACAACATTAACCCAAATTTAATTTGAAATTATTTGGGGAGACAAATTGAAAACATTTTTATAAATATTCAATAAAAGGAAGATAATGGGAACTAATGGTATGAAAAATTAAAGTCAAAATATTGGGAGAAAATAAATTTGCAAACCAGTACGAGAAATCCAATTAAGTGGCAGAATTTTTACCAGCAAAGAAATTTGAAATTTGGAATTATTATTAAAGACCAAGATCAGAAGAAAGGAGTTAGAAAACCAACAACAGTGAGTTTTTGAAACATTGTTTAAAGAATATTAAAATTTTGAGAAAGTTTATTTAATAAAATAAGAAAATCATAAAAAGGTTAATCAATCAGTAGTAATAAAAGTTTTACAAATTTTAGAATAATAATAGTTGTGACTGAATGAATTTTTTTTAACATAATTTGATAGAAATGTAAGAGTAGCTAAGTGAAAGGAATTTTATTTTGTTTTGGAAGAAAACTTGTATAAATATTGTATTGTGGAAAATGTAAATAAATTGTACTTTGATTGAAATTTTAGAAATTTGTTTTATCAGTAATTTATAAAAAAAATATAAAATTAAAAGTAGAAAAAGTAAAAAAAAATTAAAGTGCAAATAGAATTTCAAATTTAAGAAGTGTAAGTGATCCAGAAGAGAGATAGATACTTGTAAGATAAAGAAGATAAGTATAAAATATATTTATTTAACATCTAACAAAATGAACCCAAGCAAAAGGGGCCTGAGGAGTACCGATCGAATGCGAGACGAGTGTAGACGTGTGTGAATTTCTCCGTGCTATTATTCGGAATTTTTTTGCATTGTAAATACCTAATAAGATACAAATTTAATTCAGTTAGAATCTCACAATGTGAACTAAGCAATTTGTGGACTACAGTGAAAATAACTCTCATGTGTTAGATCAATTAATTACTTAACCGTTGGGTGTGATTAATAAAAAAAAACAATTAGAAATAAACATTATTGTAGGTTAAGCAAAGACCTCGCTTGCACCGGAGCAAGGCGGTTGCAAAATATCAATTAAAAATAGTATTGTCTTTGACTACATGGACAATACAGAAGTCAATAATACAACATACGTTCCAAACCTAACAATGTCTGAAAACACATCAATAGCAAACAATATAACTCTCAAAAACTCCTACCTCACAGCAGCTAAAAAAATACCAAAACCATCATTCCCAAAAAAAAGATCAAGCTATTGTACTACATGCAGTAGACAGCCTTAAATTGTACGACTACGTAAAAGCCATAGGAGATATTATAGGATCCAAAAGCACAACATTCGCTTCGAGAATCTCCAACAACAGAATATGCATATATTTAACAAGTACTGCCCTTGTAGATCAACTTATGAAAATACATTCGTCAATATTAATTCTCACCAACAAAGAGAATATTAATTTCAAATATCTCTCCTTCCATCCCACACGAGTTAGTAGAGAATGCAGTAAAGAGCCTAGGACTAAACACTGCATCCCCAATATCATTTCTAAAAGCGGGTATACCCGGAGATGATTACAGTCATATCCTTAGCTTCAGAAGACAGGTATACGTTTTTCCACCGACAGATAATTTCGAACTCCAGACATCATTAGTAATAACTTTCGAAGGAGTTGAACAAAGAATCTTCTTTTCCACTGACAAAATGGAATGCTTTCTGTGTAAACAGGTCAGCCATATCGCAACGACCTGTCCAAATATCACTACAGACAACACATTATTAAATCATACCAAGCAGTCAACTCAACCTCTAGAAAATACAAAATCTAAACAAATACCAACAACAACAGTAATGAACCAGCAGCAAGTAGGTCAATTAACTGGACAAAAACGAATACACCCAGACATTCTATCCCTTAGCGATGAGCAAAGTGACTTAGTTGATAACGATCTAACTAACCCAGCCAATGCCTCAAAGATGCCCCCTCTTCAACACTTACCAGCCAGTAAAGATAACACTAAAGAAACAAGAAAGAAAGAGAAGCGTAAAACTGAAAATAAAAGCACAGACACAAGTCTCTCTGAACAAACAAAACAGAATATAATTGATGCCTACCAGGAAACAACAGAACCTTTCCACCTACAGATAGACAACCTCTTAGCATTTCTAGAAAACTCACACGGTAATAGCAACCCATACAACGAAGCCCTAAAATTCACCAACGATATCAAATCACTACTTCACAACCTCTACCAGATTTATCCACACATTGAGGACAGAGCGATGAAAAATAGATTCACCAGACTATCAAAGAAAATAAAAGCCCACTACATATCGGAAACAACGGACACCGAGAGTCTACCCAGCAGTTCGTCACAATTCTCTGACGACCATAAGGACGAGGAATATCTGTCGGACGATTCCTACCAGTCTCAGAAATCCTCATACTAATTACACTCCAACAGCATTCACATTACTACAATGGAATTGTGACGGGTTTTATCCCCGCTTAGCACGAATCCAGCAGCTTTTCGCCGAAACTACACCTGATGCTCTCTGCTTTCAAGAAACAAACCTCAAACATGAACACAACCCTCACATCAAAGATTATGTAGGGTATCACCATATAAGGACAAATTGCACCAGAGCCAGTGGTGGGGTATCAATATTTGTATCCAATGATACGTATTCGGAACAACTTGTGCTACAAACTTCCTTGGAAGCAGTGGCAATTACCATGGGGTGCCCTCAAAAAATTACCCTTTGCAACATATACATCCCTCCAAATCACAAACTAACACAAAACGAAATAACCGATTTACTAAAACAAATTCCCATGCCATTTGTAGTAGTGGGAGACTTCAACGCACAAAATACAATGTGGGGATCAGACACCACTTTCGGAAGAGGTAGAATAATCGAGCACGCAATAAGTAATTCAAATATATGCCTCCTAAACACTGGTAATGTCACACACTTCAACATCGCATCGGGTAAATTTTCTAAAATAGATCTTAGCCTCTGTGACCCAGGAACACTACCATTGCTCACAGGGAACACACTAGATAGTCTGTACGACAGCAACCACTTCCCAATAATAATTTCAAAAAACACCGCCAAATCACATTACAGACATACTGGCTGGAATCTTAATCAAGCCGACTGGGAAGGATTCAGTAGCCATGTAGCCGAAAACCTAGACAAAATAAACTTCTCCAACGATACCAATGAAGCCGTTAATCAACTCACACAAAGTCTAACCATCTCCGCAGAAAAATATATCAAAAAATATACAGTTGACCCGAAAAGAAAAATAGTACCCTGGTGGAACGAACACTGCGCCGCTGCAGTACGAGAATGTAAAACAGGCTTGAATAGATATCGTCGAACAAGAAACATACAGGATTTAATCACATTCAAGAAGCAAAATCCAAACTTGTATTGAAAGAAAGCAAACGAACATCCTGGAATAAATACACCAGCACAATGACATCAGAAACACCCCCCACACAGATATGGCGTAAAATAAAACAGATGAAAGGACAAAATACAAGTTACAAAATACAAGCTCTAGTTCATCAAGATATAACCATCACAGATAGTCAATGGATAGCCAACCAGATTGCAAAATATTATCAAGCTAAATCAAAGAACAACAGCACGAAGATCAACGCACTGCCATATCAAGACTTGACCACCAACCCAATAAATAACAGATTTTCACTTCAAGAACTAAGAATCGCACTAGCATCTTCAAAAAATTCTGCAGCTGGACCAGATAACATTCCTCTCCTATTCCTAAAAAACTGAAAACCAGTTCATTATCAAAACTCCTAGAACTGTACAACCAAATCTGGCTACAACGAGAATTTCCAATCAAATGGCAACAGTCTATAATAATTCCTTTAAAAAAGCACGAAAACGCACCACCCGTACCACAGTCATACAGACCCATCTCACTGACGTGCACATTATGCAAAGTCTTAGAGAAAATGGTCAATAGAAGGCTACTGTGGTACTTAGAAAAGCAGAACATACTATCAGACGCACAATCAGGATTTCGACAAAATCGTAGCACAATGGACAACCTCATCACCCTTCAAGCAGAAATAGCTAGCGCCATATCAGACAAACAAGACGTTATAGCAGCATTTCTAGATATAGAGAGTGCTTTTGACGCCGCACATAAGGAAACCATCCTCAATAAGCTCCAAGAAACAAAACTAACAGGAAACATCTTCCACTTCATAAAATATTTTATGACAAACCGAACCTTCTTCGTAAAAGTAAATGGGAAAACATCAGACCCACACTCTTCTGAAAATGGCGTGCCACAAGGCTCCGTACTCAGTACGACACTATTCCTGCTGGCGATAAACGATATATGCAACTCAGTACAACTCCCTGGGAAACACTCGTTATATGCAGATGACCTAGTTCTATTCTGTCAGGGTAAGTCCATAATAAGTACCTGCAAGCTCCTGCAAAATGCAATTGATAACCTAACCGAATGGGGTGGCAAACAAGGCTTCAACTTCTCGTCCACAAAGTCCAAAATAATAAGATTTAGCAAAAGACGTAGTAACACACAAGTCCCACAGCTAACAATCAACGGAACACCACTACAACTGGTGAAACATATCAAGTTTCTTGGACTGACATTCGACAGCAGATTAACCTGGAGAATTCATATGGAAGAAACAAAGAAAAGCTGTTGAAATCGCCTAAATATTCTCAAAACCCTGGCACACCAACAATGGGGGGCGGAAGAAGAAATTTTGCTAAGAATCTACAGATCATTAATACGCTCTAAGCTGGACTACTGCAGTCCAGTATTCATCTCTGCCTCAAAAACAAATAGAAAAATACTAAATACTGTTCAAAACACAGCGCTAAGGATCTGTCTCGGTGCATATCGAACGAGCCCAGTAGAATCACTTCACTGTGAATCACGAGAACTCTCCTTCCCCCTCAGACAACAGAAAATACTCCTATCATACACAACGAGAACATCGACTACTCCAAACAACCCAGTTTATAAACTTCTTCATTCCACACATCCCATCCAATCCCCATCACAGCCGTCGAATCCAATACTCCAAAACGTTCAACTTTGATGGAAAACATAGACCTACAACAAATAACTCCAATCACAACTTCGGATATCCACCATGGACTCTCATGTTGCCCACCTTCAACACAACTCTAACAGAACACAGCAAACACGATATCGAACCTACTATCCTGAAAAATGCCTTCCTCCAAATCCTCAACACAATTCAACCCGATACCACCCTTTATACAGATGCTGCCAAGAACAACCACGGAGTGGGATGCTCGGTTGTCAACACTCAAACATGCCTTCAACAGCGTAAATTGGAAAACCACTGTAGCCTACATACAGCAGAGCTGTACAGCATATTAAAAGCATCGAAGACAATTGAACGAAACAACCAGAAAGTAGCAATATGCACCGACTCCTTATCCGCAGTATACTCTTTAAAAGATATCTATACAAGAAATTCACAAAACCATCCATCAACTAAAATCTCGAGGAACTCAAGTAGTCATTATATGGATACCATCACATATAGGCATAAAAGGAAATGAGTTAGCCGACAAAGCAGCCAAAGAAGCAATATCAAGGAGCACTACAAATATTAACCTATGTATTCTCAGAGACCTCAGAAAAGTTATAAATGAGAACAGTCTACAAAAATGGCAGGAAATCTGGAACAGGTCAAACACCAAACTGAGTAACATCCAACCACTCGTAAACGCCGCGAAAGCCCCCAAAATGAAAAGGTCCGACAAAATAAAAATTCGAAGGCTAAGAATTGGTCAGACGCACCTTACACACAGCTTCCTGATGACCAAGGACAATCCACCAACATGTCAGCACTGTGACCCAAGCAGCCCACTCACTGTTGAACACATTCTAGTAGAATGCCCACAGTACAGAGATGAACGCAGAGAACATAACCTCAAGAACACTCTCAGGGAAATCCTTAGTATACCAGAGCAGCAGGACAAAGCAATACAATTTCTTCGCAGCACCAACCTATACCACAAAATATAAATAAAAACTGTAAATACCTGTAATGTAAATAGCAACTGTAAATATTTACCATAGCCCTAGTAACAAATATTGTATTATTAATATATAAACACAGTAACTGTGTCAATGACCATAATGTAGTCGAGACACTTTAATCTAAATAAAAAAAGGGGGGCCTGAGATATAAAAATTATAAATTCAAAATCATTTATTATAAAATTATAATATTAAAATAATACATTCTATATATATATATATATATATATATATATATATATATATATATGAACTAAGCTAGGTTCCGGGTGAGAACCGCGTCTGAATTTATTGAATACTCGACGTTTCGACTCCTGCTTCGGAGCCATTATCAAGAGACAAAAGTGAAAAAGAGTTTCAGAGTCTAGATCGAACTCGGGGCCTCAATCTGCCTACTCCCCAAGAGTCACTAGGTAACTGAACTGAATTTGAGTCTGCTCTGCTTCTTTTATTTATAGGTAGCGCTGGGTTAGAAGAAGATGTCACGTGATGAGGCTGTGTTGTGATTGGTTGGGTATTGGTGGGCGTGTCTGCTTTGTTTAATCTGGCAATTACGGAGGTCTAAGCTGTGGGAAGGCGAGTACTGTCATCGCGTCTATTTAGACAGAGAGGTCTTTTTTCTATTTCGATAGCTTCGCGAATAGTGGATGCCCTAAGAGAATTGAGAGATATGATAGTCCTACTGTCCTCGAAGTTGATAGAGTGCCCTGTTTGGATATGGTGATGCGCGAGAGCTGAAGTCGGATCTTTTTTACGAACTGACAGAGAGTGTTCATATACTCGATGGTTAACGCGCCTGTTGGTACGACCGATGTAGCTTTGTGGGCAATCGCGACATGAGATTTCGTAAACTCCTCGATCCTCGTTAGGTACTTTGTCTTTGGGGTTACCGGTTAAGTTGCCTATAGTTTGAGTGGTGTTGAAGATAGTCTTTATTTGATGTCTTTGTAAAATCCGTGCAATTTTGTCAGTGACTCCTCGAATGTATGGAAGTACGGCTTTTTGATGTTGTTGTTCTGTTTCTGACGGGGTTGGTGTGATTGGGGGTTGTTGAAATTGATGAGTTATACGCGCAATGTGGTCCGGATGATAACCGTTTTGTCGAAGGATTTGTTGAAGATTATTAAGTTCGTTTTGTCTATTGTCAATATCTGTTAAACGAATAGATCTGAGAGTCAAAGATTTCATTACAGAACTCAATTGGGCAGGGTGGTGGTGTGATTGGGCATTTAAGTATCGATTGGTATGGGTTGGTTTTCTATAGACGGTATGTGAGAATCTGTCATTGTTGGTTTTTGTTATGAGGACATCAAGAAACGGGAGAGAAGAATCGGACTCGATTTCCATTGTAAATTGTATATTAGAATGTATACCATTGAGGTGTTGTAGGAAGAAGTCTAATGAATCTCTGCCATGAGGCCAAATGACAAAAGTATCATCTACATATCTAAGCCAACAGGAAGGTTTTAAATTAGACGAGTTTAGGGCCTGGGTTTCGATTTGTTCCATGAAAATGTTAGCAAGCACTGGAGAAAGAGGTGAACCCATGGGGGCCCCACGGACTTGTTTGAACAGAGTGTTTTGAAATGAAAAATAAGTGTTAGAGGAACAGTGTTGTACAAGTTTGATAATGTCAGAAGAGATATTGTATTTTGTTTTTAGAATATCTAACGTTTCTGAAATGGGGACATTGGTGAAAAGAGATACAACATCGAAGCTAACTAGGATGTCATTTTCTGAAATTCTGTAACCACTTAGGATATCTAGGAAGGAAGAAGAGTTCTTTACGTGCGAGGATGCTTGCTCGGCTAGAGGTTGAAGGGTTTTGGCTAAGTACCGGGCTAATTCTTGGGTCGGGGATTGTACCGAACTGACAATGGGTCTAAGAGGAATGTCCGGCTTATGAGTTTTGGGTAGTCCGTAAATTTTCGGAATTTTAGAAGACTTTTCACGAGGAATGATGATCTTTTTAATGTCAAGAGGAAGTTGTGTCCTGTTGATGATTTCCTTAGTCTTTTTCTCTAAGTAAGTAGTAGGATTATTGTTTATTATTTCGTAGTCTGCAGTGTGGAGTAGGGAATTCATCTTGTGAACATAGTCCTTAGTATTGAGAAGAACAGTCGCGTTACCTTTGTCGGCAGGAAGAATAGTTATGTCATCGTTGTTACGTAGTTGTTTTAGTGCATGTCTTTCGTTAGAAGTTAGGCTTGATTTTGGTGGCTTTGATGTGCGGAGTACTCTAGCAATGTCTTGACGAGTATCTTCAGCCTCAATATCTGTTAGTTCAACCAAAGCTACCTCAACTTGAGAAATGATTCTTTCAGTTGGGATAGTTTTCGGCGTCACTGCGAAATTGAAACCTTTGGATAGGACGTGTAAACTGGTAGAGTCTAAGGGGAAGTCAGAAAAGTTACGGACGGTCGTCTGAGGGGGTGAGGTGACAGTGGGTTGTTGTTTTGTAATAAGTCGTGTTAGCTTAAGTTTTTGAGTGACTGTTTTCTTTTGGGCCAGGTGTTCGGCTTTATCGCTCGAAATGCGATTAAAATTGTCCCACAGAATTGGATGAGGATTGAAAGTATGTAATGATGAATAACAGTGATACAAATTTCGGTTGGTTTGGTCAAGTTGATATCTGATTGAATGGATGGAATTTCGTAAGAGGGCCAAACTTGCTTTGTTAAGAATACTGGAAACTGAACGTGAAGAGGTGTGATGTTTTAGTTTGAAAGTATTTGGAATGACGTTATAAGTTCTACAAGATTTGAGGAAAACAAGATCACAAAGAAGCAGAGATTTTCGAATAAGAAGTTTGCTGTATGTTTTGGTGAGTTGGAAGAAATCCTCCCCGTAGAGGCGAATGAAATGTTCTGAGAGGCTTCCGCGGTCATTATTATGAACTAAGCTAGGTTCCGGGTGAGAACCGCGTCTGAATTTATTGAATACTCGACGTTTCGACTCCTGCTTCGGAGCCATTATCAAGAGACAAAAGTGAAAAAGAGTTTCAGAGTCTAGATCGAACTCGGGGCCTCAATCTGCCTACTCCCCAAGAGTCACTAGTTAACTGAACTGAATTTGAGTCTGCTCTGCTTCTTTTATTTATAGGTAGCGCTGGGTTAGAAGAAGATGTCACGTGATGAGGCTGTGTTGTGATTGGTTGGGTATTGGTGGGCGTGTCTGCTTTGTTTAATCTGGCAATTACGGAGGTCCAAGCTGTGGGAAGGCGAGTACTGTCATCGCGTCTATTTAGACAGAGAGGTCTTTTTTCTATTTCGATAGCTTCGCGAATAGTGGATGCCCTAAGAGAATTGAGAGATATGATAGTCCTACTGTCCTCGAAGTTGATAGAGTGCCCTGTTTGGATATGGTGATGCGCGAGAGCTGAAGTCGGATCTTTTTTACGAACTGACAGAGAGTGTTCATATACTCGATGGTTAACGCGCCTGTTGGTACGACCGATGTAGCTTTGTGGGCAATCGCGACATGAGATTTCGTAAACTCCTCGATCCTCGTTAGGTACTTTGTCTTTGGGGTTACCGGTTAAGTTGCCTATAGTTTGAGTGGTGTTGAAGATAGTCTTTATTTGATGTCTTTGTAAAATCCGTGCAATTTTGTCAGTGACTCCTCGAATGTATGGAAGTACGGCTTTTTGATGTTGTTGTTCTGTTTCTGACGGGGTTGGTGTGATTGGGGGTTGTTGAGATTGATGAGTTATACGCGCAATGTGGTCCGGATGATAACCGTTTTGTCGAAGGATTTGTTGAAGATTATTAAGTTCGTTTTGTCTATTGTCAATATCTGTTAAACGAATAGATCTGAGAGTCAAAGATTTCATTACAGAACTCAATTGGGCAGGGTGGTGGTGTGATTGGGCATTTAAGTATCGATTGGTATGGGTTGGTTTTCTATAGACGGTATGTGAGAATCTGTCATTGTTGGTTTTTGTTATGAGGACATCAAGAAACGGGAGAGAAGAATCGGACTCGATTTCCATTGTAAATTGTATATTAGAATGTATACCATTGAGGTGTTGTAGGAAGAAGTCTAATGAATCTCTGCCATGAGGCTAAATGACAAAAGTATCATCTACATATCTAAGCCAACAGGAAGGTTTTAAATTAGACGAGTTTAGGGCCTGGGTTTCGATTTGTTCCATGAAAATGTTAGCAAGCACTGGAGAAAGAGGTGAACCCATGGGGGCCCCACGGACTTGTTTGAACAGAGTGTTTTGAAATGAAAAATAAGTGTTAGAGGAACAGTGTTGTACAAGTTTGATAATGTCAGAAGAGATATTGTATTTTGTTTTTAGAATATCTAACGTTTCTGAAATGGGGACATTGGTGAAAAGAGATACAACATCGAAGCTAACTAGGATGTCATTTTCTGAAATTCTGTAACCACTTAGGATATCTAGGAAGGAAGAAGAGTTCTTTACGTACGAGGATGCTTGCTCGGCTAGAGGTTGAAGGGTTTTGTCTAAGTACCGGGCTAATTCTTGGGTCGGGGATTGTACCGAACTGACAATGGGTCTAAGAGGAATGTCCGGCTTATGAATTTTGGGTAGTCCTAACTAAATGGTACAAATATACTAATGATAAATGACTACCGTGCGACCGCGTCGCTCTGATTTATAACATTAAGAAAGCTGACTAATCTAAAGAACGGTCAAGTCGATGCGTTCACACGTTTACATATTGAAGCAGGAAACTGGTCAGCGAAATATGATACTTTGTCGCTAGCTAGATAAGCAAAAAAAATACATATATGGAAATAAAATAAAAGTAAAATGAACATAATGATTAAGATTAAATAGGTTACATAAAAATACAAAAAATATATATTAAACACAGAAAGTGAAATTAGTCCATAGAAACGTATCAATAAAAGTTCTCACTTCTATAGGTCTGGATGTTCTGGTTCCTCTCCGATGTGGGGCCTCAGTTTTGGTATGAGCCTGGAGAACGGTTTTGCCAAGGTTCTCAGACTCTCTGGATTAGAGTTGTCGTTTTTCGGAGGTCTCTTAACGTGCCTTATGAATTTCAATGAGCTGTATACAATAACAATTGTTACAATGATAATTATTGTAGCATACGTGAACCAGGAAATGTTTTTATTAACAAAGGGTTGATTGATGAGATCGGCAAGATCCCTTGAATACTGGTCCAGCTTGTGGTTGGCTATGGATAGTCCTTCCATGTTTAAATGGTCCAGTTTAAGCGGTTTAAGATTCGGGATTGTAAGTTTCTCAGGATGAGAATTGCAGCAATTGAATGGAATTAAAACTGGATGAGAATTGTCTGAAATGTTTCTGAATTTTTACGGTTCGGATTGGATTTTTGTAATCCCAACAAAAGCACTACATTCCGTTTGTAACCGAATGATAGAATTGTTCGCTAGCACTAAAGTTTTGGCGTCAATTCTTGGACAATTAATCGTCACATGTAAGGGTTCCGATATGATCATAAACCACGCATTTGTTTCAAGTTTTTGAACATTGTACCCTTCACTGAAAACGATGGCACTTTTACATGTTTCGGGGACACTACGAATGTTTTTCAGGAGCTGCTCCTCACAGGGTGCATTTGAGTCTATGGGATACGCGTATAAATCGGAGCACAGTTTTCGGAGTGGAGTCAGCTGTTTGCACGCACTCAAGTCCTTGATCGGTATGTACATAAGAGAATCATCATTTCGCGCAATATATTTTTGTGTGAATGAAAGAATATGATGAAAAACAGTTCTATCATCTAAAATTGGGATAGGATATAAGTGGTAGGCGGTGTAGAGTTGTTGCTCTACAAGAGAAATCTTCAAAATAAAGACTAAATCTGAATTAGTTTGAAACGCTTCTAATTCGATTACTTCCAAATATTGGGCGACACTTGAATATCTGACAGGTAACGGTAGATTGTTTTTGACAAGATTTTGCGAAATTTCCTGTAGTGACTTTATCAAATGATCAGGTGTGATTATTGAGGAATGAATTATTTTTAAGCGAGCAAATGTTATGGAATTTAAAATATTATTGAGGTTATCTTCAAGAAATAAATAACTTGCCATTAATTTTTCGCATATTCCCAAAAATTACTGTTTTGCTTGGATAAGGGCTATTTTGTCGTTTAGAGTATGTATTGCCAAATTGATTGCGTCGATGTTTTCGTTAAAGTTTGCTTCGTCAATTTGGAGTTTCTGAATGGTTTCATTGAAAGTTTTGATAATAGAAGTAGTTACGCTTATTTGATTTTTTAGAAGATTCTCTATTTGTAATTGTCCCTGGTTAAGTTTATTGATACTATCTGTGAAGAATGCGCCATCGGTTGAGTCAAGGTTTCCAGTGATGGCTTTAAAGATAGTTCCTACACCGTTAATTAGTCCTCGTTTGGATCTTTTACTGTCCATGAATATTTCTGAAAATTTAGTTTTAATTGAATCTGAAATTTGGGATAGGAGACTGATGTGAGTTTGTACATCAATTCGGATTGCACTTGTGTCATGAAATTTGAAACCTGGGATGGGATCGACAGTGTTTTCTAATGTTTTGAGGATTCTGTTGTTGTTTTCAAAGATTTCTTTAAGTATCGTCAAGTTACGATGAACTAGTAATGTCCATTTATAGTTGGAGATGATTATTCTAGTTTCGTCGTGATAGTAAATACCAAGAGTGTTGTTTATTGGTTTGATGTTGAACTGTGAGACTGCTGATCCGAACAGCAGTAGTAACCTGAAAAGAAAGTTAGTTTTCAGAATAGAGTTTCAATCTGTCGAAGTTAACTTTCGTTCTTTGGTTTGTTTTGAGATTTAAGAGTGTGACTGAATTATTGTGAATGTCTAAAATTTGGAATGGACCGTTGAATTTATTATGAAGTTTGTCTTTAATTTGGGATTCCTTGACGTAAACTTTGTCACCAATTTTAAATTCGGGTAGTTTGTCCGAAACGTGTTTATCAAAACGTTCTTTAGCCTTTTGCTTTTGTAAGTCAGTTTTTTCGCGGGCTACTTTATAGTAATAGGAAATCCGATTGTTCAAGTCTCGTATATATTTACTAATCAGTTCCTTATGGTTGTAAGTGGTTTCAGGTGGTCTGCTGGACGTATGTCCAAACACTAGTTCGTAAGGCGAAAAACCATGGTTTTTGTTTGTCGAGTTATTGTAAGCAATAACCGCATACCGGAGTACATTTAGGGGATGTCCATCTGGATTTTCGGCTTTATAACAAAGTAGAATGAAATCGTTCTACAGAGCCATTTGTTTGCGGATGTCCTACGTTTGAATAAGTTAGTTTGATGTCGTACAGTTTACAGAAGTCTTTGAATATAGCGTTGTCTAATTCCGTACCATAGTCACAATGGATCCGCAATGGCGTACCAAAATGTTGGAAGTATAACATCATAGTACTAACAACTGATTTGGCTGATTTGTCTGCCAAAGCATAAGCTTGCGAGTATTTTGTCAGTTCGTCTCATACAGATAAGATATAGTTTCTGTTAGGTATTTCTAGTATGTCAATATTTATTCGCTCAAATGGTGTTTTAGGCGTTTCCGTAATGACGAGGGGATTGTCTAGGCTTTTGCGACACGCTTTAGTTTTTTGACAAATTTCGGAGTTATTAACGAAATTTTCAATGTCTTTTATGAAACTTGGCCAGGTGTACAGTTCCTTAATACGGCGGACGGTTTCGTTAATGCCGCGTTCCAAGTTATGGCAAACAATGGCTAAGAGCTCTCGCTCAATGGTGGAGTACCGGGTTTCGGCTTTACAAAGGGTTCTAGAAGCATATCCAATCGGTAAATCTTTACCTATTGGCCCTTGAGATAATACGGCGCCAATAGCAAAAGCACTGGCGTCTGTAGTCAGTACAAACGATTCGTCAAAATTTGGGTAAATGAGTATAGGGGGTGGAAGTCAATGTTTGTTTTAATTAATTGAAGGATTTTATGCACTCTTCGTTAAAATTGAACTGTTGGTGTTTTTGTAATAGTTTTGTCAGTGGTTTGGAGATCTTTGCAAAGTTAGAAATGAACCTACGGTAGTAACTAGCAAGCCCTAAGAAAGATTTTATGTCTTTAGGTTTCTTTGGTTGTGGAAAATTTTAAATACAGTCTACTTTTGATGGATTGGGTTTTACACCGTCTTTAGTTATGAGATGTCCTAAGTAAGCGACCTCCTTGCGGAGAAATCCGCATTTGTCAGGCTGTATTTTAAGGTTAGCCTTTCTGAGTCTTTTAAATACGTCTGTCAGTCGTGATAGATGGTCATGTATTGTGAGCGAGTAAATGATTATGTCGTCTATGTAAACCAGACATCTTTCATTCTGGATTCCCAAAGAATGTTATCCATCACCCTTTGAAAGGTAGAAGGAGCATTCTTCAATTCGAAGGGCATCCGGACGAACTCAAAATGTCCGTTCTCGACAGTGAATGCAGTTTTCGCGATGTCTTTTGGGTCTATTTCTATCTGGTGGAAACCAGAGGCGAGGTCAAGAGTCGTAAAGTTCTGGCATTTGCCTAGTTGGTCTAGTAGGTCTGAGATGTTCGGTAGTGGTTACTTGTCATTGACTGTAAGTTCGTTAAGTTTGCGGTAGTCTACTACAACACGCCACTTCTGTTTTCCAGAGGCGTCTAATTTCTTTGGTACCACCCAGACGAGAGAGGACCAAGGCGAATTAGAGGGTCGTATAATGCCTTCATCGAGCATTTTTGCTACCTGGGACTTAACTTCTTGTTTGTGTACTTGGGGATAACGGTATGATTTTGTATAAACGGGTTTCGCGTTGTTGGTATCAATATTATGTTTGATTTCGTTTGTGATCGCCTTCGAGGTAGAATATGTCTGAAAAGTCAAGGCATAATTGTAAGATTAAGTCTGACTCTTCGTCGTTTAAATGTTCTAGTCGGAGTTGTTTACCGATTTCTTCTTGTCTGTCGGGTTCGTTATAGTTCAAAGGAGTATTTTGTGAGAGTGAATTCACAGAAAAGTTTTGTAACGGTTCGAGTTTTAGATTTGAAAAATTTACTATTTTAGGGATGGCATTCGCATTTAGAATGGAGGTTAGAAATTGGCCTTTGCTGTCTACTGTAACAACAGCATTAGGGAGGTGAAATTTTTCAATTTCCATAACTGTTAGAAGGGCTTCGGTGTTTCTTAGTTCACAACTAAGTTTAAAAATTTGTTCGGTACGGGGTTCAATAGAAATTGTATTAATGGACGTATAAGAAGGGGTACATTGTATAGATTCAGTGGCATTGATTGTATCGTCTGTCACTTTATACAGGGGAAGTGTCTTAAAGTTCGTTATTAGTTGTTTTTTGTCAAAGTCTATAATGCAGTTGTAGTGCTCGAGAAGGTCAGAGCCTAACAAACTGTCGAATTCTATATCAAGGTTACAGATGTAAACCTTGTGTGGGTCTTTTATATTAAAAGGGGCGAGGGTCGATTCATTTATAAGGATTTTCTGGTTGGTAATTCCCTGAATTACTACGTTTTCCTGAAATCTTTCTCTGAAACGTGTGCAAGTATCTGGTTTGAAAATAGACAGACCAGCACCGGTGTTTATTAGGAGTTTATATGTGTTAGAGGAATCTGTGATGTAGTAAAGATTTTTAGAATTTACGGTCAGAAGCGGTCTTATAGAAAGCTCTCTTCGGGGAAGTTCAAATTCGGGTGGAAACTGTCTAGATTTAGCGTTTGAATTTGGGTCTGAAGTTCTGTGATTTCCGGGGATTCCGTTTGGAAAGGGAGGTTCTGAAAAGTTACGGAGGAAAATTCGTGTTCATTTTCAACATAGTTGTCACATTCTGCGTTATCTATTTTTGAGTAATAGTCGTAATCGGTTTGTGTTGAATAGTGTTGAATAGTCTTGGTCGTAACTTCCGAAATCACTATTTTGGTATTGACTTTCGTATAAGTTAGTATTGGGTTGGTCGTACTCATAGTTATAAGAGTTGTTCAAGTGATGTGTTCTTTGTTGCCGAAAAAAGTTTTGGTTACGTTTATATTGACCTGAACTTTGGGGTTGTGCACTTGTCGAAGGTCGAGGTTGTTGAAAGTTTCTGTTCTGTTGGAAATTTTGAGTATTGGGTTGGAATTGTGGCCTATTCTGGAATTGGCCCGGTTGTTGTGAAAATGGTTAGGACGCATGTTCGAAAAGTTTTGTCCGTAATTTTGGTTTTGTTGCATTTGTCTCGATTTGGTGAGACATTCGTTAACAGTATGCCCCATTCTTTTACAGAAGGAACATTGTTTTTGTACTGGAAACTGGTTGGGCTTTCGAGGAGGTGGACCTTGGTTTCTAAAATTTGAACATTTTTGAGATTCTAAGTGATGGAGTTGGAGTTCACGTTTTATGCGTGAAACGGCGGTCAGAATGTCTTTAGGATCGCTAGCACGAACTAGTCCTATCTTCGGCTCTAAGCCTGTTAGTAGGCTATTTAGTGCCATGGATTCGATTAAGTCAATTTGTGCCTGTTTTTCTTTTTGAGTTAAGTTTTGTTTGTTAACCGCAGCAAGCATTTTTGCTTCGTGGGTTTGTAGTCTGGCTGAAAATGTTATGGGGAATTCGGTATTTAATTGCCTCATTCTTTGAAAATCTTGAATCAAGGCTGAGAGATCTCCAAAGTGGTTCTCTAAGAGTGTCTGAATTTCTGTTAATTGAGTCGGGTTGCGAGAATTTATTAGTTCGGCTGCTCTGCCGCGAAGTTTGTTTTTGATGTGCAATATTAGAAGTACTTGTTGGTAGTCAGTTGCCATACTATATGCAGTTTGGCATGAAGAAATGAAAGTATTTAAGAATATAGGTTTTGCGTCATATTCCGGAATTATTGCGAAAATTTCTGACATTTTGTATGGCTCTACAGTAGGAGTCGCAGCAACTTGTCTTGTAGTTGCCATTTCAAATATTCAAGTGTTACGAAAGTAAAATTTAAATAAAGCAGTAAAATGGAAGTAAGCAAAGTCACACAAAATTATCAAAATTCAAAATTATGTATGAGTAAATCGGTTAAAAGGATAATAATTTACGAATATAAAATAAAATAAAGCGAAGTAAAATAATAATAATAAATTGGTTTCAAAAATTATTCAACAGCTAATGTGGTTTAAAGGAATGAGAAATATATGGAAATTTTAAGCGAGAGAACTGATAATAATAATAATATAAAAATAAATATAAAAATCGTTTCAATTGATAAATAATTGAATCAAAAACGAGATGTTTCTACATACGTTATTAGTACCCTACGCATGAGACTGTTCTGGAGAAGCTGAGGACTGGTTAGCTGTAAGGTTGCGTGTTCCGGGTTCTTCGCTGCCATAGTTGTTGTCTCGGTCTGGAAGTTCTTGTCCACAAGGATTTGGAAATCGACACAACTAGTGAGTGTATACGTGTTCTAGCTTTGTTGGACAATCCTACTGACTGCGCCAATTTTATATCTTGTAAATCACTTTTGAGTTTTAAAAAAAATATATTTATTGAAATACAAAAATTAAAAATTTAAATAAAACATTAATTTGAAAATTAAAATGAACTAACTAAATGGTACAAGTATACTAACGATAAATGACTACCGTGGGACCGCGTCGCTCTGATTTATAACATTAAGAAAGCTGACTAATCAAAAGAACGGTCAAGTCGATGCGTCCCCACGTTTACATATTGAAGCAGGAAACTGGTCAGCGAAATATGATACTTTGTATCTTACACGTGCATGATATTTACGCCTAACATATATATATATATATATATATATATATATATATATATATATATATATATATATATGGTTGATGATTTATTCCGGTGTACATCCGTTTTTCTGTATTCATTTGAAAGATCACTTGACGTTTCGCCAAAATCATATTTGGCTTTCTCAAAAGATACTAAGTATATATATATATATATATATATATATATATATATATATATATATATATACATTTGTTTTTAAGTTTTCGCGGCACTAAATGTATTAATGGTTTCCGGGAATTCATCCGCTTATTTGATAACTGAGCCCTGCCGAGATCGATGGCAAAACGACGACATTTCGGCAGAGTCACATCTGCCCTCTTCAGGTCGGTTCGCATAATTCTCGTAGCCTTCTGCCCTCCCTTCTAGTTACTCTAGTTACAATATCAGTATTCGAGTAACTAGAAGCGAGGGCAGAAGGCTACGAGAATTATGCGAACCGACCTGAAGAGGGCAGATGTCATTTTGCCATCGATCCCGGCAGGGATCAGTTATCAAATACGCGGATGAATTCCCGGAAACCATCTTATATATATATATATATATATATATATATATATTCTTCTGCGGTCATTACTGTGAATAATGCTAGGTTCCGGGTGAGAACCGCGTCTGAATGTATTATATACTCGAAGTTTCAACTCCTGCTTTAGAGCCATTATCAATAGACAAAAGTGAAATAGAGTTTCAGAGCCTAGATCGAACTCAGGGCCTCAATCTGCCTACTCCCCAAAAGTCACTAGGTAACTGAACTGAATTTGAGTCTGCTCTGCTTCTTTTGTGATTGGTTGGGTGTTCGTGGGCGTATCTGCTTTGCTTAATCTGACAATTACGGAGGTCCATGCCATGTTTGGATATGATGATATTGGATGGATATTGAGAGCCGAATCTACGCCAGCGTACGCAATTGATAATTTTGGCATTATAGGAGGCTGTTTTCGGGAGGACAAATACGTGTTAAAAAATTTTTATCCGTTTTAATTTATATAATAAAAACACAATGGGTCATCAGAGTTGATGAGTTGCGAACTGTAATAATACAGGCAAAAAATATATAAATTTAGAAATTTTTTGTCTCCGAAATGGAAAATAAATCAAATAAATAAGTGGCTAGTTTTGTAAGAAGGCAAAAGTATTACCATGGTCTTAATTTTCACTGTGAACAACCGACTTCCCGAAAGCAGAAGAATATTATAACATAGATAATAAAATTCATTTATAAATGCTTCAAAGGAAATAAAAAATATTTACTGTTAGATTCGATCTTATAGTAAAATTATCAGTTCGTATATTATAAAAACAATTTATTAGTCCTTCTGTATTTTTTATGTGTTAATACCTTGCCTTTATTTATTATTTGTAATTCGACATCCTTGTGTTTTAAGGGATGTCATGACAGCTAAATATGAACGGTTGTTGCAATCGAAGTTTAATGGAAAATCTAGATTTGTAGTTTTCGTATTAAGGGGCGTTCGCACGAGTCAGGTCAGAACATAATTTATAGAGAGAACCTTAGTTTCAATAAAGTTGTTGAACTTTTTAGTGCACTAAGAAAAGTAAAACAGGTCAAACTTTAGTGTTTAACGTTTTTAACTGGAAACTTGTTTGCAACTTCAATCGACTTCTTAGTTCGGTTGCAACTTGCTGACGTGCACATACGTTTGTTGATGCTGTTTTAGGATATTAAAAATTTCCATTATAAAAATTGTTTCAAAGAATAAGCTTCAAGTAGTGTGGAAGTGTTGTAATGTTCTTGTTGTTGAAAGCATTATTGACTGTCTTTGGAACTACTGAATGGATAAATACAGAATAAAGTAACACGAAAAATGCATAGAGTTATATTGTGAAAAAAAATTCTGGTCTTACTTAAGCTGATTTCAAAAATGAAATATGAAGTGATTGCATCTCTTTGTTTGTTGTTCTGTAATTTCTGAAAGAACTAAATCTATTTTAAATTTTCCATAACGAATTGAATATTACACTGTCTGTTGGTAACATTGTTAAAGTAAGTTATAACGTCGGCCGAGGGAGGACCCTGTAAATACCTACCAAGAGTAACTGTCACTTCGGGAAAGTTCTACTTACTTCGATATTAGCGCCATAGAGTAATCTCGAGGACTCTCTAAAGTAAAAATTGTATAAGTAGGTGTTCTGTGACCGTGAGTTAGTTTGTCTTGTCATAAGTTATGAGGAAGATTCACGGAACGTCAACCGCATGGTGGCGCTACAATTGTACAATGGCTGCCACATATATAAAATTCTCATGCATGGCGGCCATTGTATCTTTGTATGCAGTGCTGCCACCTCATAAGTAGAACGTATATGCTTTAAGCAAAAGTCATAGTGTGAATTGTGTTTTGTGTTGTATGTGTCAAGTAATTTAAGTGAAATTTAAGGATTTGTTTTCATTGTTAAGAAAGTAGTATTAATTGAACAAAAAAGTGTCTAATTGAACCCACGGGATCCGTAGCAATATTTTATTTTGGTAAATTATTAATTACTGTATGGGGCAGTGGGAATTTCTATTACTTTTAAGAAAATTTAATATTTAACCATAAAAAGTGATAAAGCCGAGAAATTTGATATATCAATAATAAATTAAGTAAACTAAATATTATGGGGGTGGACATTGACAAGTGTGACTGACTGATTATTATTAGTGAAATCTCAAAAAATAGAAAATGTCGGACATATAAAAAATATCGTGTATTTATTTTTGTATAAATTTTTTTACTAAAATGTCAAGATCTCTAAAAGTTTAAAATGAAGTAATAAAAAACATCAAAAATGCCAAAATTGTCAGTGCCACCATTAATAATTTCTTCTAGATTCCGTTAATAAATGTCAAACAAGTCAAATATTTTATAATGCAAAAATGACATATGTCTACAATATAAAATATGTAAAAAATATGAAACTTGCGAAAATGTCAGAAATGACTAAACTGTCATAAATGCCAAAATTTAAAAATAGGAAAAATATCAAAAACATAAAACATTTCAAAATTTTCAAAATGTCAAGAATGTTATAAGTTATATGCCCAAAATATCGAACATTTCATAGAAATATCAAATTTGACAATCTAAATTCAAAAAGGGGGAAATTATCAAACAATAAAAATGTTAATAATAGAAAACTGTCAATCAACCAAGATTATGTCGACAGTTCAGCGTCGAACTACTGGTTGATCTCTGGTCATATGTTTCCTGAAACGGCAGGCTTTATATTGGCAATCCAAGATCAAGTAATTCGAACTAAGAACTATCTAAAGTACATCGTCAAAGACCCTTTTATCAACAACGACAGACGCACATATGGTTGCCAAACATCTGAATCTATCCAGCATATCACAGGAGGTTGCCAAGCGTTCGCTGCAACTGAATACAAAGAATGACACGATGCTGTGGCAAAAATACTGCACCAGGAACTAGCGCTGAAACTCGAGCTATCACAGTCATTAAGAACACCCTACTATGTATACAAACCAGAATCTATTTTTGAAAATAATAACTACAAACTGTACTGGGACCGGACGATATTGACCGATCGGATTGTTGCTCACAATAGACCAGATATAGTTTTGGTAGATAATGTCTCTAGAAAAACAACCTTAATTGACATAGCAATCCCTAACAACAACAACAACATAAATATTAAGCAGGCTGAAAAAATAGCCAAATACAGGGATTTAGAATTTCAAATACAGAGACAATGGGACATGAACAACACTCGAACAGTACCAATTGTTATGTCAACAACAGGAGTAGTCCCAAAACATCTATTAAACAATTTGAAATACCTCGGTCTGGACGAACATCTTTACCAACTGATGCAAAAAGCCGTCCTGTTAGGAACAGCCCGGACGGTTAGAAAATTCATGGGGAACTGCAGCCACGACGCCAACCACGGGCCTGATAACCTGGCAAGGGCTCCCACAGAGCTAAACCCTTTTGATATGTAGTATATCTGGGGTTTAGTGAATTTTCCATTAAGGGCACACTATGTGTGCCTTAGAGGGAGTGTGATGCCATACATTGTATGGTCAAGTCGGAAAACTGTCAAAAAAATATAAAATGATAAATGTTTTAATTGTTCTCAAACACACTTGGCTTTGTAAGAATAAAAGAGCGTACCGAAGAAAACCTTTCAGTTTCATCGGGAACGGTCAGTCACCACTGCTAGTTTTTATACATCCTGAACTTTTGATATTTTAATTGAAGAGCAATAAATTAGCAATTAATTCTGGCACAATAAATCTCCCAACATCTTTTTTAGATCTAGAGATACTGGGTTTGGCTAATGTAGCATAAGTCTTATGTCATCCCGATATATCTATTAGGTCTGATGAGAGTTATTGATGTATCAATTTTAGCAATAAATTGTCATATAATTCTGGCACAAGATACATTCCGATATATTTATTAGAGCCGGAATTGGGCGTATGGCTAATCTAGCAACATTAGCCTAGGTGTTTCTGAAGGGGTAGTAGCAAAAAAATAAATTTTACACTGTTGAAGGGCAATTAATTAGGAATGAATTCTGGCACAAGAAATCTCCCGATATCTTTATGAGATACGGAGTTATGGGTATTATTAATGCCGTCTTATGCCATATTAGCCAAGGTTTTTCGGAGGGGTAAAATCAATAAATTTACTTTTTGAGTAGTTACTGAGCAATTAATATTAGCAATTATTTCTGACACATGAACGATTCCGATATCTTTACTAGATAGGGAGTTATGTGTAGGCAAATGTAGCACAAGTCTTATGTCACATTAGCCAAGGTTTTTTTGGAGGGGTTGGAGCAATAAACTTACTTATTGCGTTGTTGAAAAGCAGTTAATTAGCAATTAATTCTAACACAAGAAGCATCCGGAAAACTTTATTAGATCCGGAGTTATGGGTACGGCTAATCTAGCATAAATCTTATGCCACATTAGCGAAGGTGTTTCTGAACAGGTAAAAGCAATAAATTTACATTTACCTTTTTCGTAGTTAAGCAGCAATTAATTAGCAATTAATTCAGGCACAAGAAACATCCCGATATCTTTATTAGATCCAGAATTATGGGTATGGTTGATGTAGCATAAGTGTTATGCCACATTAGCCTAGGTTTTTCGGAAAAGGTTGGAGCTACAAATTTTCTTTTTGTGTAATTAAATAGCAATAAATTATAGGCTAGGTCCGAATTTAGCCTTATGAAATAGATGATGTAGCATAACAGACATATTATTAAATTTAAAATAATTAATATGATAATTGTCTGGTCCCGGTGTCGGGTCGAAAGTTACAGTTTTACCATTTCACTACCCTTGTCATCAATATTCGTATGTGTAAACGTGGGCCTCCGTTAAGATCCTTTCGCTACAATAACCAATTGCCATTCCTCGATCTCTCATGCCTCAATGTATTTAAGTTATACCAACTGAGACTAAAAAATCATTAGAAAAAAAATGACTTGAATTTTTTTAAAAAAGTTATCGAAGTCATGTAGTTTCAAACTACACCTAATATCTATAATATCTATTCCTTAGCACACATTTATGTGTATCGGATTTTCGCACTTAGTTAAATGTTTTTTTCTGACGACGAAGTTGGTAGATTACAACACTCTGATGTAAGTATAATTATGCAAAAACAATTAGTAATGTATGACATAAAAATTCTTTGCCCATGAGAGTCCGGTATTTTATTCTCATGTATCTGGGATAATTTTGTCATAAATATTAACCGGTAGTCAAAATCTTGCAGCGTGAGTGGCCATGGCGGTCTATAAAAATCAACATATATATATGACACGTCTGACCTGTTCAATTATATGAAGCATTAAATTTATTTTATTTGGAAATAACTGTCCGACCAATACGTATACCGCACTAAATTACAAAATTAATTTTAGTTTTGGTAAATGATTTTGTGATTGTTATTATATGTTGTAGGACATAAATAACATTTTGATTTTTTATATACTACAAAAATCAAATTTAATTCATATGCGTTTGAAATTTATTTGTTCTGTCACATATATAAAAGCATTGTAAGATTTATAATGTTTATTCTATTTTTGAAGGGTTGAACTATAAATATAAGTAAGGCGGACATTTTAATAAAAGTTTGTATTATGTGTGGTATAAAATGTTGTTTCAAGTAATATTTATAAGGAGCCTTGAGCTTTATTGTATGGAACTCCTTGAATGTAAACACTTTACTGCAATTCTAAATATAGATTCTCAGTTGGAATTAATGATTAAAATCACTGACTGTATCGAAAACTGATGGGTATTTTTGCCGACCAAATAATATGTTCATGGTTTTTCTGCCTGTTTATCTGGGTTTTTTCTCCTCAGTTTTTAATGGGAACAAAGTGCAGTACGGTCAATTACAATAAAATGTGTGAATTATTTATTGATTTATTGTCCCTTACAGAATATCTTCCTTACAGATGCTCTAAGAAAAATATGATCAACCAGTATATCTGTTGTAAAGACGTTTCAACTCCAAGTCGGGATTATTTAAGCGTTAATTTATTGGATATATAAATAGAGTTACAAAAGTATTTGTCTGTCAAGTAAGTTTGATGGTGACTTTATGGCCTTTCGATCACGTGATACTCAGTTTTCATAAGATAATGTCTCTATAGATTGTGGTGCTATGTCTGCATTACTAATCTTCATACAAATAGTTTCTCTGGGTTCCCCCTTTTTAAAATTTACTTCTTTTACCAAAACCGTGGTGTTGTCCGATTCTACTGTACGGCACCTTAATATGTAATTGGCTATGTTTCCTTTCACCACGTGCCGTCTAAATATGATGTATTAGTGGTCACCCGTATGGCCACAAACACAAGGTGCACTGTACACGCAATTCTTAGAATCTTGGACTGAGTTGAACTGTTTGTATGCGTGAGAACTAGGCGCTTGTGTAACTCCGGACACAAATATATCATTGGATATATATCCTCATATATCGCTAATTCACTTCTGTCAATTTTATTATATACGATATATCCGAGTGGAATCGGAGGCCGTCGAAGTAAAACTCATTCCGTTTTACACAAATCCGGAGCTGGAACGATTTCAGATTTCACAAAACTCTTAAAGCACTAAAGCTGGCTAAACGCACACAGAGTGGACTGATTGGAGTGGATCTCTACTTTGTGGCGGAGTGAATGTATTTGTACTTATGTACCTATATTATATCCGATATGATTACAGATTTCATCAAAATTTCTTGTTGCTTTTTAATAAAGGGTTGTTTTTTAAGAAAACTTAACAATTCATTAATTTGAATTTTTAACATAGATAAATTTAAAATGTAACTTTTAAATATAAAAATATACAGTATCTAAAATAGAGTTAATCATGGACGCCAAAGATCTCATTTTGTACTATGAAAAGAAAGCTTTCAGCAATAATTGCTTTAATATTAGATAAACCCTTCATCACTTCTAATATTCAAATAATGGATATTATTTCTAGTTGTGATTTGAAATTTATTAACAATTACTTATCGAGAATCCGTGATTAACATTTTTATTTTATTGAAATTACAACTGAAACACTTCTTCAGACCCTATGCAAAAAATATATATAACTTAACTTTTCTTTGGTATAACACATATTTATTACAAGCAACTTGATTAACCGGAATCCCTCGTCCTCTATCAACTTTATCTTTAGTCCGGCTATTATTCGGTTTTTTTAATATTTATAATATAGGTACGAACATTGGCACACAGTTGTTGCATAAGAGACTCTTATAACCCAAATTTTATTGTAATTGTTAATTTTTATTATTTTTGACCCTTTGAACTTTAAGAGAGGTCTTGGCTACTTTTTACTGCTTTTTACATTTATTATTTGCGTTGATAGTGACACGTGTTACATTTTAGTCCTCGTCAAGTTATAGTTGTTCTTTTGTGAAAATCATATATAGTAAATTAACGAACTTTATTAGTTTGTGAATACCTACATAAAATTAAAAAATCATGATGGCAATAAGAAGAAAATGAAGCCTAATTTATAATGATTTTTCCCAAATTTTCAATTTTCAATTCACTTCGAGTCGGTAAGTCCAAAGTATTTGCTTATTTCACCTCCCAAAACGATGTATCGTATATGTAAAGTACATTACTTATAATTTTTTTAAAGTGTGTGCAAACCTAATTAAAATAATTTGGTCAAGTGCGAGTTGGACTCGCATACTAAGGGTTCCGTACCACCCTTAAGATTGCTCCGTTGGGGCTTGTACACCCAAACTTTATCCCTCTCCTGGAACCTGAATGGCCCTTGAGGTCGTATCGCATCTTTATACGGTCACTGGTGGCAAACATCTGCGTTCGGGCTAATTCTTGTATTGTCAGAGCTGGTCGGCATAATCGTCGATGTCTTGAGGAGGTTCTTCGGGGGAGCCAAATGCCAAATTGCACGGTAATCGCAGCTAATTTCCGAATAGGACGCTGCCTGGGGTCAGCCCTGTACTATTATGCTGACGACCTTGGATAGGTGTTGTTCCAAGGTCCTGTTGAATCTTTCCACCATTCCGTCTGACTGTGGGTCTAATGGTGTTGTTCTCGTTTTCCTGATCCCCAACATCGTGCAGACCTTCTGGAATATATTCGATTCGAAGTTACGCCCCTGGTCTGAATGTAATTCCATCGGGACGCCAAACCTGCTGAATGGTTGCCTCTTGGTTGGGTATCACATATGCCTCAGGCCATTTGCTGTAGTAATCCATTGCGACCAGAATATATTTGTTCCCCCTCTCAGACTCGGGAAACGGACCGGCGACATCGATGGCAATTCTTTCAAATGGGACGCCCACATTGTACTGCTACATTCTGCCCTTGGTCCGGATCTTCGGGCCCTTACAGTCTGCACAGATGGCACATTTGCGGCACCAAGCTCTGACGTCTTCGAAGTAATTCACCCAGTAGTACCGCTGGCGAACTTTGTCAAGGGTTTTATTCATTGCCAGGTGGCCTCCGGTAATTCCATCATGTAGTTGGGTTAGGATGGCTGGTACCTTTTTCTTCGGAACTACCAGTTGGGACTTGATTTCTCGTCCATCAGCGCTTTCCCAAACTTGCTTGAGCATTCCATTGTCTGCTCTTAGAGAGTCCCATTGAGCCCATAACGATTTCAGCACGCCGGAGTATCTAGCTACCTCTTCCCATCGTGGCCTGGGTGCCCCTCTCGTTTTAGTGACAAGATTGGTCCGATGTCTGGATCAGCCATTTGGTCCTGGATGCACTGTTCCGTTGTCCAGTCTTCATTGGCCTGCACTCGGATCTGCCTGATGGAGATACCCTCTCGCTGTTCCGCCTTCAAACAATGTCCACATTCCGTTCTACAGGGTCTTCTGGATAGGGCATCGGCAATATTGTGCAAACGGCCGGCACGGTGTTCCACCTTGAAGTCCTATTGCTGTAATTTCTCCATCCATCTGGCCAGTTGTCCTTCCGGTGTCTTCATGTCCAGCAGCCATTTGAGTACGGCATGATCTGTTCGGATTAAGAAATGACGACCATAGAGGTATTTGTGGAAATGTTCTACAGCCCTTATTATTGCAAGAAGTTCTTTTCTGATGACGCAATAATCTCTTTCTGGTTTCGAGAATCCACGGTTGTAGTACTCGATCACCATCTTGCACCTGGGATAGGATTGCCCCCAAACCTGTGTTGCTGGCGTCGGTGTCAAAGATGAACTTGCCGGACTGTGTAGGAAAGGCTAGGATTGGGCTGGAACATAGTGCTGTCTTCAGTAGTCTGAAAGATGTTTCGCAATCCTGATTCCAACGGAAGGTCTCTTTCTCAGTGGTCTGCCCTTGTAGAGCCGCGGCAATGGTGGCAAATCCCTCAACAAATCTTCTGTAGTAGGAATAGAGACCCAAGAAGCTTCGCAGTTCATGCTTGTCTCTCGGGACTGGCCAATCACGTATGGCTTCTATCTTGTCCTCGTTGGTGCGGATTCCTGACTCGGAAACGACCCAAAAACTCTACTTCTTTTTGAGTCTCAGATTGGCATTATTAATTCTGGAGAATACTTCGTCCAAGTTCTGACCCATGAATAGAATGTCGTCGAGGTATACTAAGCACGTCCTCCATGTTAACCCGCTCAGTACATACTCCATTAGCCTCTCAAATGTAGCGGGTGCATTACATAACCCAAAGGGCATGACCATGAACTGAAACAGCCCTTTACTGGTGGAGAACGCTGTCTTTTCTCTGTCGTTTGCGTGTATACCAACCTGCCAATATCCACTTTTTAGGTCTAGTGTGGAGAACCAACGGGAGCCTGCTAGTGTCGTCAAAGTGTCATCGATTCGGAGTAGTGGATAGGTGTCTTTCTTCGTGACGTCATTCAGCTTTCCGTAATCTACGCAAAATCGGATGGTTCCATCATTCTTTATAACTAGCACGACGGGAGCGGACCATGGGCTCATGGATGGCTCAATAACTCCATTTTGTAACATCGACTCGATGTTTTCCTCGACTGCCTGTTGTTGCCCCAATGGTAGTCGCCTAGGTGGTATTCTGATGGGTTGAGCCTTACCGGTATCTGTTCGGTGCTGGATGATGTTGGTACGACCTGTGATTCCATCTTGACTGTTAAAAATTTGCCAGTGCTTCGTGAAAAACTGCTTGGCTTTCTTCTGCCCGTCTGATGTCAGGTGTATCAAGTGGCCAGCAAACTGTTGGAGAAATTCTTTACTGGGCCCTGTTTCCTTCACCGACGTCTGGTACTCTTCTTCGGAATTGATGATGGTCTTTACTCGCTGGAAACAAGCTCTCTTGACCATTGGCAATTCTGATGTCGTTGTTGGACAAATTCAGGACTCTGATTGTTATATCTCTTCCGGTTTTAACTATAGCCCGTCCAACTAAGTAGTCATGAGCTGAGTGTACGGGCTCCACCATTCCAACGCAGCTCCCAGGATTGCTGTCTAGCTGCCCATGAATAATCTGTTCCGTTCGACCGGTAATTCTAGCTGAAGGCTTTGCCACAATTTTTATGGGGGTGACTGATGTGTTGACGGGCCATGTCAATACAAATTCCTCATTTAGGAACCGAAGAACATCATATCTCGGAACGAACATAATTAGCCAGCATTGATATGCTGGCTAATTATGTCTATTCCCAGTATAAAATCGTCCTCAACATTCGCTACCAGGACCCTATGCGGGATCATGTTGTCCCCTATCTGTAGCACGACATCTGCCTCACCCTGTAAAGACCGGTGACTGTTCTGAGCTGGATGTTATTGGTAACTGGCCGAATTTCTTATGGATGTATGGACACAGCGGCGCTGGTGTAGATGGTGATGGTAACTGCTCGCTTATTGATGGTGCCTCTGATGACTAGGCTGCCGCTATCTCGGCAAAATCCCCGGATAGATAACGTTTTGGGGGCTGGTGGAGGGTCAGTCAACATTCGCCCCCTTATGCTGACTGGCTGACGGTCCCTGGACATGTGGCTGTTCTGTTGGTTACCCCTGGTAGGTAGGTAGCCTCACTCGACAATCACTTTCGAAGTGTCCTGTCCTTCCGCAGCAGTAACATGCCCCTCTGGTGCCAGTTCTTTGTGACCGTTCTAATATTTTGTTCAGGCCAGCCAGCAGCGCTTGAAATGGTGACTCTGACTCTTCCTGGTTGAAGGAAACTGCTCGGATTCTCGGCTTGGACATGTTCATGACGGCCTCTACTTCCAAAGCCCGAAGTAGAGTTTCATTACTCTTCTTGACGCCACTCACTCTTAAATTTCTTTGTACTTCCACATCTCTGATGCCGTTTATGAAACTCTGTGTGGCCAACTGGTCTTTCGTTTCCTCTGGCAGGTCTGGGTAGGACAAGTGTACTAACCGTCTAATCTCTGCTTCGAATTCTTGGAGGCTTTCACCGGATTTTTGCGTCTTTCCACTCAGTTGGACTTGGTATACCTGACTCAAGGTTTGATTGTCGTATCGCTTATCCAGGATGGCGATGATCTTATTGAAATTGCCTTGGTCCTCGACTGGAATGCGAAATTACTAGGAAGTAGATTTTTCGTGATTATCCAATCCATTAGCTGTAGCTACGGCCTCAAATTGCCGTTTATACATGGGCCAAGAATGTGGGTGGTTTACTAAAGGAACCTTTAGGACTCACGTTGTGCTGGTATTTTCCACGCTGTAAGGTCTGTTGCATTTTTTTTGAATTCTGTTTCTACATTGTTTTGGGTGGCACCGTTTTTATCTTGCACTGCACTGTTTTTAATGGAACTGATTTCAAATTTCACCTGGCTCTGTATGGAATCGATGTCATCTACTTTGATTTCAAGAGTCTCCACATTACTTGTTAGGATCTTTATGTCGTCGTTTATTTCTTTTATGTCTGATTCAACTATTTCCATTCTTTCATTAACTGTTTCATTAACTTGCGATACTATTTGCATTAATTGTTCATATTGCAATTGTCTTTTTTCTTCCGTTTTGCCTTGTTTTTCTTCAAATTTCAAGAACAATCCTTCAATTAAATTATGTTGTTCACTTTTCATCGGGGAAACTAGATTTTGTTGTTCACTTTTCATCGTGGAAACTAGATTTTGTTGTTTTTCTTCCGTCGTGGAAACAAGATTTTGTTGTTTTTCTTCCATCGTGGAAACAAGCTTTTCTAATTCTATTTTACGTTTTTCATCAAGAGATTTTACTAACCGTTGTTGAATTTCTTCTTGGTGTTGTTTTTCCTTCTTGTCACGTTTTTCTAGAAACTGGACTACTTTTTCGTGTAGTCCCTCCGTAACCTGCTTGACTATTTTTTTTTGGTAGTTTCGTCCATTTTTTCCATTCTTCGGGTTTCCATAAATCAAATTACGATTTTAACTGCACTTAATCCTTTACTTCTGATCACCAAATTGCTATATAATCCGTGGGTTCAATTTAAAATTATAAAACTAATATTCACTTTCACTTTTCTAGAACTTTTATTTACATCGAATATACAACAGCTAATTCAAATATCACAACAACAATTTTACATATAAGCTCTTCGCACCATCAACTAACTGCTGCCAGGATAGGTCCTCCTTTTAAAATCAGCATCGAATTCTCTAGTAAAATCAGTCATCACTCCTACAGCTGTCTAGTCATTTCGAGAACAATTTTTTTTATCTCAAAGCGATTGTTGTCGTACGGAAATGAAACAGGGTCGACATTAGTAAATTTCGTAACAATACATAGCTTGATGTGACATTTTCATGGGATTCAGTCATTCAAAGCCCATATGCTATTGAGTATTACGTTTCAGTTTTATGTATGAACCATCATCAGATCAGTATAAATATAGTTTGCTAATCAATATCCTAAAAGACACCATTTTTATATATTTTTTTCATTATCTTTATATAAATTAATGTTTAATAAAAATATTAATCTCCAGAACTTCTTACCTAACAAACAAAACGAAAATATAAATGGGCTTATAGAAAAGTTTAACATTTCAGGTCTAATATAGTAAAATTATCTATATATAAATAGACAAAGACAAAACTGTTAGGTACCATTTTCTCCTCGGTCTCTCAACCGATTTTCCTTATTTTTGTTTTGTTTAGTAGCAATTGACGACGTTCAGTGCAGAATGCTAAAATTTATTTATATCTAATATTGGTTTCTTCATTAAATAAAATATAATAAAAAACTATATTTACTTGCATACCGTCAATGCCAAACAGATAACAGTAACAGTGTCGCCATATTGCTTGGAGAGAAAATCGTATGATGGACTGACTCGAATATGAAAGACAATTTAAATTATACTAAAAATAACAAAATTTGACCCGTTCCTAAAGTTATTCTACATCCTCATTTAAAGAATCTTTTAATTTTTAAATAAGAGTACAAAAAATGTGAATTAATGCTCTGATTTTAATATTCAAGACAAATAGTTAGATTTGGCACCATTGAACTCATGACTATCTTTGATGTAGAGTCTTGATTTGAATTTTGACATTTCAGAATATTATTTGGTGTAAGATTATTATACGCTAGTAAAGTATCTTTGACAATAAGCATTTGCGCCATCTCGTGTTTTATTTGTGGAACGCTGGTTCTGTCAAGGCTGTAACATTTGTTTCCTGTTATAGATTAAAATTTAGTTATCCCATAAAATGGAAGTGCGGTGTGATTGATTTTGAAAATACATAAAGGAAAAATCAAAAATTACAATTCTACCGTTTTCCTGGATTTCTATAGCAATCGGAGAGCAAGGAGAAAATAGATTGCAGCAGTTCGTCGTCAAGGGCAATTAAATTAAATTTTCACGTTTTTAGTCATTACTAAATACATAAAAGTAATCAAAAATGTTGTTCTGTTAACAAAAATAAGATATAATAACTCTAGTAATCAGAAAAGTTAATCATGTAAATACTTTTTTTTCTAAAATAAATTGAAATTTAAGGTTAACATAATTTTTAATTTTTTAATTAATAATATTTTCTTTTTGGAATAAAGAAAATAAGTAACTTTTTAGTTACAGGAGGGATGAAAATCCATGGCAACCAGCAACATATTCAAGGATTTGCTGGGTCCATTTCGATGGAGCAGAAAAATCAAACAATAGAGATACATAGTTTACAATTCAAATATCTTTCCTGTAATATATCAATATTTGTACTCTTTTAAATAAATAACACTTTTAATTCTCATTATTTTTATTTTTTATCAGCGCTTCTTTATTATTAGTTATTAGAAAATTAGAAAATATATAAATAATATATAATCAATATTCATTTCTTTGTGAATTAACATGTATATTTGCATCTGTTTTGCTTTATTATCTTTATTCCAACTTCAAAATTTTCATCTTGATCAATTAAAACTTCATCGTCAGTGAAATCTGCCAATAAATTATATATAATGTATAAAGTACAATTGTTTTTTTCTTAGATATATTTACTTACTATTGCTAATCTCAATTGGAGCTTCATAGACTCCTGAAGATGCAATTTTTTCTTGTAGGTACTCGAAATCTTTAAGCCACAAACCAGCATGAAGATTTTGCTTTTTTATATACATATTGAAGGAAATATAGTTGGATTGTAACTTTTGTTATGTGCATTGTTTAGTTTTTTCCCAAACTATTTGACCACTGCAAATCATTGAATTTCTTTCTGGTTGAGATGGATTGCCCCACTGCTGTAATTAAAAAATCTCAGTTTTGTTAATAGAACAACAATTATTATTAATTTTATACATACAATAGTGACTAACAACGTGAAAATCAAATTTATTTACCCATGATGTCCAACTACGGCAATTCACTTTTTCTTCATCTCTAATTGATATGGAAATCCATAAAAATGGTATACTTGTAATTTTGGGTTTTTTCTTGGTGTATTTTTACAATCAACTACACCGCACTTTCAGTTTGATTTTCTTTTCCATTTTATGAGATCACTAAATTTTAATTATCTATAACACAGCAAACATAAATTACGGCCTTGACAGTGTGCTTCACAGAACCAGCGTTCCACAAATAAAACACGAGATGGCGCAAATGTCTATTGTCAAAGATACTAACAATTTTTGTTTCTCATTTGTTGACTGGGTACCTAACTATACATGTGAGCTGTTTTTCCGGAGACAGCTGGTTTCTCGTCAGTTAGGTAGATAGGTATATAAATATTTTACTGATTATCTAAATAATATGAGAATTGTCTCATACAGTGAAAAACTAAACTTCATTTTACATTCGGCAACATTTCATCTTCAGTAATTTAGTTGGATGGTTATGTAATTATTATCTGTAAATACCGCTTTCAGGTGGTACTAATGCCATAAGTTTCGTTCGAAATATTTTTTTTTGTGTCCTTTATGTTTCTTTCAAGTTCATTTGTTGTTTGTATCTTATCCTCTCCAGATTCAGAAGTTCCATTTGATCTTCGCAGGGTGCACATTTTACTAAGTACTTTTGTTAACAAATGTTCTTCAAGGTCTCAGATCCATACACCAAAGTTTTCTATAGCATTGTTGTGTAGATTCTCATTTATAGTTGTTTTTCTAATCCGGTACTCCACAGTTTTCGTGTAGTGACCTAATTTTGGTTCTTGCTTTGTGTTGTTTAATTTATTTCTGTATCGTCGGTGCATTAATCATAACAACTATTATTAGTAGTGGCATTTTTATGATTTCCTCGTAGATTTGTGGCGCTTTTTGCTATTCTCGACTTTTATAGGTTTATGTGCTGTCCCCATTTATATATTCAACCAGTTCAACTGGAGGGTGTATACCCTATTTCGATGCCTATTACAATACATTGGTTTTTCCAATTTTTTAAAGCAATCTGTTTAAATCTTTGAATACAATATATAGTATTGTGAATTAAATAATACTAAATAATATTTTTTTTTAGTTAGATAATTCATATTAATATTATTTTTATTAATATAATAAGACAAAAAAAATATCTTATTTATATTTTTAAGAGTTTATATAAAACAGAGCTATTTACTAAGACATAGTCTGTATAAGCAAGTTCAATTATGTTATAAATAATTATAAATATTTGGGAATAATCACCACGACACTTGTAAATCGGTATCAGAAAGCTCAAAAAGTTTCAGGGTCTAGGTCAGATTCTCTGTCATATTCAGAAACAAGAAGGAAGGCACATTCAACCCCTTCTTCTACAACATATTTCAATTTCAAAAAAACTTGCGTTTTCATATAGAGATATGATATAGATATAATGCCTATATCATCTGACATGATACAGTTGCTGCTCTGTTGGAGAATTTTTGTGGTGAGCAATGTAAAGAGATGGCGTATTTCGCACTTGTACAGACGTACAGGTACGTATTTTTTATATTTACTCAAATTTTTGCGCGAAATCTACTGGATATTAGGGTGGTAACTAAAACCTTTAAATCTGTTTGTGGTTAACCTAGATGTCAATTAAGTACAATTTATTTTTCGCTAATTTAATTAATCTTAATTCGAACAATATTCACTTCTTATTCAACCACTGTTCAGCATTTTTGACTTCAGGACTTTTTTTAAACTTTTGTGCTTTGTTCATATAAATTCTTCACTGCTAATGACAACGAAATCTGACCCCGAAATGGTTCGAAATATACAATATTTTCAAGTATTTGCGATGTTATTGCTAAGAAGTACATTTATATTACACAATTGTATGTTGATAAATACTTCTAGCAATCTAAGGGAATATATCCCTCTACATGAAATGTATATTCTCTAGAAATTTCCCTTCAGATTGTCAAGTGTCCAATAAACAGACAATCGAGAAATATCGCCTGCAAAAACGCAGAGACGGAATGACTCACATAAAACAAGTTAATTTATTTCCACGAAAAGGATTAAAATGACTCGAAAAGCTACAATACAATTTGGCAGAATGCCAAATAAACGTCAAGATGCGATGCTTGATGAAGTGCATGAGAAAAACAAGCATAGAAGCGGAAGGGTTGAGGGAAAATGTGATAACGATAATCGCCATCGAATAAAAGCTGACTGTTTACTTTTATTATGGCGAAATGCTCCCCGTTAGTTTATCCACGCATTGAAAGAATATACTTGGTTGAATCAGGGAATAAATGATAAACAGCACTAACAAAAGGAATAAAAGTTTTCTGTTTACCATGCTGGCAACGAGAAAAGCATAAAACTCGAATTGTTTTGATGACTCTTGATGACAATTGTAGTGGAACTAAATTAAGTAAATCAAATTTTTCCTTTACCGATTTGACATTTCATATTAAGTAACAAAATAACTAAGTGATATAAATTTTACATATAATTACAAGTCCATTCTTTTATGTTTTAAAATCTCCCCACTCAAAATATAGAACACAAAGTATAGAGAGTTGTGACTGTGGACATTTCTGTGGACAGTTAAGAAAATTGCTGTATATTCCATACGTTTCGGGGTCTAGGTCAGACCTCGTTGTCGATGGTTAAGAAACTATGGATAAAAAATGCACAATTCTAAGATGTAAATTAAATTATTTTATAATAGGGTAGTAAATATTTATTTTTTCGAGTCACGCTTTTCCAGTTAAATAATAACTGTAAGCCCAATACATTTGCTAACTTTTTTATGAGATGCATAGCAATGCATTTTTGAAATGGGTTGTTTAACAGAAATTTTGTCGAAAATTAATTTGCCTTCTCTTTGGGATGAAAGCCATATAAACTAATGCAATATAGATATGCATTGCTATTTGTTTTTAGCGTTTTTTAGTCTTTCGCAAGTTTTATAATGTAGTGCAAAAAATATATTAGTAGAGAAACCCCAAATCTGGTTAAGTATTGAACTTTAGAAATAATGCGTTTCACGTACTCGTATAGGTATGCTAACGTTAAAGTATAGATGATGGACCCATCATATTACATTCAGAAAAATTCATCAAGGTTTGAGATACCTTGGTAAATTTGAGTCTTGCGGTACGGGAAACTCAACAAAAGTAACACTTTAAAATTTTACACTGGTTTCTGGCATATTATAAAATTATCATGAAAGTAATTTAACCTCAAATTAATTTCGATTAAGCTCTAGAAATTAGGACCAAAATTTCCTTAATTATTCTCTGTTATTCATGAATTACCGAGTCTCAACGAAATTTCGGTGATTGTTATTTTGGACCAGTAGGGGTCCGGTTGATAGTACTACGACTTGGGCAGAAGTAACAAATATTTAAAGGTATAGGTGATCAATATCAACTGGAATATCAGATCAACTAATTATTTACTAGAAACGTTTTAGTATACTCTCAAGTGTGGTGTTATTTCCAAAAATTCGTAAAAAAAGTCGGGATGCCATAGTTATTATCATTCAGAAAACATTTAGTCTGCTATTCAGGCTCATAATTGTAGCACAAGTAATGAACATTATCATTGGCCCATTCAACATGTGGACAGCTTTGGTATTCGGTGAATCCTATTTTCGTTTTGCCGACTGTTGCTAAAATGCTTCTTCGTCAGATGATTGATAGTTTTTCGTACTTTCGTTTCCTTTTGCAGTCTTCTTTTTTTGCTTTTCCTTTGTAGATGTCAATCCTTTCTTGCCCTTTACAGTGTCAGGTTGGAAAATTGTTTCTTTTTTGTTTATATCACTCAATATATTTGCTACAGTTCTCAGAGATATTGTCGGTCAAGGTCTAATATATTGGTGTGAGAAAGGAAATGAAAAGAACTCGCTTAAAACACGCTAGGTCCTGGAATTTTCGAGACAGTTAGGAATTAAAACAGTACATCACTAGGTGTGTTCGGTCAAGTCTGAAGTCGAATCTGTGGCACTAATTGACAAATCATTTGGCCGTTTATTTAATGCCGAAAGATCGTCAATTGGCGTGTTCGTGTTCATTAACTGGAATATCTTTATTTATTTGCAATGAAAGGTCTGTTATATAGAATAGTGTAAAATCAGTTATAGTGAATATATTTCTAATGGAGTTATATAAGTGCATGCAAACTCAGCAATAGCATCTGCAAAGCTCATGCTTCTTTAGCAATCACAGGAATATAGTGGATTTTGATCATTTGACTGGGACGATTTCGCCTGGAGTTTTCTGTAGCCATGTTTAACATTTTCTCTAATGGTCCAAATTCTGCTCTATCAATGGCTCAATTTTTTTGTGGAGTAAGGCGAAAATGACACCAAAACAATTTCTTTAAAAAATCTAAATCTATATATTTGACGTATCTTAGAAGCAAACCTTTGTGTTCAAATGTTGACTGGCCTTGTTTTATAAAGTGTTCCAGAGCCAACAGAAAGTCTATTTCTTGCACCTAGCCACTAGCAGTCTCCGCGCCATAACTTAACATTTGGTCTAGATATTGCCTCAGTGGGAGTACCAAAAAGCGAGGTAAATTAACTTCCTGAATATTAACTGCAATTGCAACAGTTACTAATGTCAGAAGTCCCTAATTATTTAATTCCTCTATGAACGAGTAATTGTCTCGATATTCGGATTGCAGTCACCACCGTTTCGTCCATATTCCAAATATTTCTTGACTAAAATATATACCTATAAAAAAACAGTCAACTGTTCCTTACCAGCCATTTGCATGTTATCTCATTATAACTGCCTGCTCATCAGGGTACATCTTTCTATCTCAAAAAGTCACCAATGCAGGGGCGTAGCTACCGCCGTATCAGCCGTATCAATGACACGAGGCCGGGCCCCCAGGCTGTAGAGGCCCCTAACGTTTGTAAGATAAAATTAGTAAAATGTTATCCTCAATGTCACTTAATCTCGTGCTTTATTAGTTTGATTTGTGAAAAGAATGAGTGAAAGGAAACGAGATTATCCTAGTGGGGCCATGAAAAGAAAAAGTAAATAGAAAAGAGAGGAGGTTATAAAAAATGCCCAAAAATTCTTCATTTTTTCACCAATCAGCTTCTGTGAGTGATTTATATTGCAATGGTAAGTACGACCGATTTATCTACCAGTAGCGAAGGGTGAATTTATTTTGTTTTCTCAAAGAACAATGGCAACCTTCAATACATGAAAATGCCTGATAACGTAATTTATCGAGAAATAATAAGAATTTTGTTTTGATATTCTTCATTAGTAATTGATAATTACTCTCAAAGCAATTTTCCTCATAATGCTGTGAGTATATTTAATTTGATTTGTTTGGCTTGCTCGATATATAGGAGAAAGCGAACTTATAATCAAAAAATATTTATTTTAATTTAATGCGAGCATGTTGTTTATTTTGTGAGAAATCTTCACCTTTCATTTGGGCCAACCAATTAATTTTGATATAGGGCCCCTCCAACGCACGCTACGCCACTGCAACAATGATTCGTGATGTGCTAAAAACCATTTTTGCGAACAAAACAGTGGTCAATTATTTTCAATAAAGAATGTCACTACTTGCTCGTAGGTACCTGTAGGTAGCTTTTATTACCGTATTCAATGTTTAAGCTTTATATGTAAACAAATTTATCCAGTAAATGTTATTTATTAGAAAATACAGAAAGATCCCCAATATGCTTCTAAGGGAATTGAGAGTATTTTTCTTGGTTGCAGTTTGACCATGTGTATATTCATCATAAGTCAGCATTTAACACCTTATACCAGATTAATTATCTATATTGTATAGGGCTTTCCACACATTCGAGCGGAAACGCCTATTTCCAGATATTGTCTTTTCTCATATATGGCAGGTAAAATTAATCCACAGTCGACGATACACACCGTGCTGTATCGCTTGTCTAATTCCTCACAAAACCAGGTGGTATTCATGAATAATTTCGCACATGTTAACGCTCTGATGGCAGATATGATTGTCTATTCGGCATGTGTGACTTCTGCGGCCGCATTCTGTGTCATTTTGACTAATGACACAATTTGTCGGCGCCCAAGCATCGCACTTCAACACTGCCAAAACGACTTTTACAAACACTGCATGGGTTGGATTTGAAGCACTTTTAAGGCTGAAGCGAGCTGCACAAATAGTATATTGCTACATTTGTGCTTTAATGCACCTACCAAATTTTCATTGAAATACTTGTATATTTTATGCCGGATTTTATTTCCTTAATAGCATGCTTTACAAAATAAGGGATATTAATATAAAATAACAAATAACTTATTTGTTCAATATGTGATTTCAATGTACGTAACTGCCAAATAATATATAGTCTATCAACTAGATTTTATATGTCATCATATACATGACTGGATAAATTCAATATAATGGAGATCAGGTTATTTGTGTCAAGATAATTTACTTTGTTGCTGAGACAGTGGTACAAATAATTAAGGGAGTAAGGATTGAACGAAAAAAGGGGAGCAATTATTTTAAGGCAACTATAATAGAAGCTGCATTTGAGAAATTGCTATTCTATATAAAAATAGGCGAAGACAAAGCAGTTTGTTGCTACGTGTGTCAATCGATTTTATGACTTTTTGTGTATGGTACCTAGCTATTACCAGCTATAAAGCAATCAGTAAAAAAAAATTGGAAACTACGCACACAGTGGCAAAACCCTCCACATTTTTTAGAATTAAACAAAATAAAATGTTCTAATTATTTTATGAACTTCTCTACTCTATTGCAGTGCTTTGCATATATTTTTAATTGCTGGTTTAGGAATGACAAAGGAAACTGTGGCAACTATAATCCCCAGTTTGACTTCCTCTATTCTGTAGTAGTTATCTTGACCAACTGCCGCATTGGAAGCATAACACTACTTCTTGTGGTACAGCCTTCCATTCCTCTTCAACCGCAATAATCAGCTCGTGACGAGTTATAGGGGTCCGGTCTTTTAAATATTGCTCTGCAATTCAAATTCCACACTTGTTCCATCGGATTCATATTCAGTGAGTTTAATGGCGAATCCATATTTGCACATTTACTTCTTCTAACACAGTTTGGAACATTCTTGCCCGGTCGTTAAACCTTGTCGTCCATAATAATATAATTTTATCCAGGTTCATCACTCACGGGTTGAATAATTCTTCTAATGACATTTTTTTCTATGTAGATATTTCCTGTCGTCTTCCGGGGTATATTGTAAGTGTTGTCCGATACATTCACACGCTGCACATTTGGTTACCTCCATGTCCATACCCATACCAGACGTCGGCTGTCACTCGTTAATACGGAAAAGTGCACGTTCCTCCACTTAGGTGTTATCTAACCCCCACGAAGCGGGCGGCTATGTTCCGTTTATTAAGTCGAGGTCCCCTTAATGACCTTCTACATTTCCATTACTAGCAGCACCTCTTCACTGTAATGTTCATCCCCAAATTATCAGTTAATCTAAAATTGTCTTGGTGCCTGAGATATGTATGTTAGGGTTACCCAGTACAGAATTAACAAGAGAGCGATCATCTCTGGCAGTTCTACTTTTGAACTTCCACCACCCGATATTCTAAACACTTTTACAGTCGGTTGGAGCATCAAATTATTTAAGTAACAAATAAACTGGACAGGCAATTAGATGATTAGACCGAAATTGTGGAATGTAAACAGAGACGAAAAAAAAAAATTGTTTGGAAAGTTAAAATCCACTAAGAAGTTTCAACAATTCGTTCGTAAAAAGCAGACAAAAACTTTGAAAATCACAGAAAACGTCTATTCCTCCGTGATTATGTTGATTTTTTAGTTAAGATTTACGAGCGGGTCCAAGAGTTTTGCTGATGTGTAATTCATTCATTAATTTATATTAATAAATTTTAAGAACCACCTTTGACGATGACACCATTTTTTCAATAAGAGTTCAGCTATTTCTGTTGACCATTGGGTAGATAGAGGACATCTTTATTCCATATATTCTGACAGAAAGAGATTCAACAATACGGTCAAATTTCGACTATTGGGCGACCAGTGTTTTCTTAAGTGAAGGCAACGCTTTAACGAATTATTGTAGCTGAAGTCAGGAAATGTATGTAACGAAAATAATAAGAGCAATATTGTTGGAAACTAAAATGAATGGAAGATCATAAACGTGATGGTTTTTAGTCAATATTGACAACCCCAATTTATCTCAAGTGCTTAATTTTAAAGATTAAAAAAATCTAAATATAAAAATTATAACGGTAAGGGTTTTACACTAAGAGCATGTAAACTAAAGCAACACTCTATATTGGGGAGGGTGGAGTGACCTTGGGTGGTCAAACGTGACATAATATGTTATTTCATTTACTTTAATTAGGTCTTTGAAAATGTGATCCTCACACATTTTGTTGAAAACTTGAATTAAATATTATTTTTACACTATTAGTTTACTTTATTGAATAACAGGAAGTATAGTCAGATATTTAATTTGATCAGAATTATTTGAACAATACAACCAGCTTGTTCAGACTAACGACTAGATCATTTTGAAGAGTATTTTAAACACTAACTGTTAATAAAAATCGCCCTTTAAATAAAGCCTGATAAAGGATTTAATTTATTCCCATGGCTTGTTCTAGAATATGACTTTTTTGGAGATCGGTATTATGGTTGTTCATTCATCAACGAAAGTTAAGGAATTTGTGGAAATTGCCGACAATATTAGTTGCATTCGCTTAGAAAAATTTTCGCGTATAATTATCTAAGAGAAAGCAGGTCGATGGATTTGTTAACGGATTCTTGTGTAATATGTGAGATATATTTAAATATATTTAACTGTTTAATTGTGACGTGATGTTTCTATTTAGTTCTTACAGTACGTAGTAAAACAATGTCATTGATTAAATTTTTAATGAGATGTAAAAAATTTCCAATATTTTTAATATTACTCTGATAGACTATATTTATTAAAATACTTTATTGTCATCATTAAACCTTCTCGTTTGGTTCTCCGATCTTATGTGATTTTACTAAACTTTAAGCACTTTCTCAAATAAATTAGCGGACATTTATTGTTTAATTTACGAATGATAAATCTTCAAGAACCAGCATAGGTTAAATATAAAAAGCCATGCTCTACTAAAGAATAGCAACCCAATACTTTTTTGTATAGAGTTCTTGCCCTTTTGCTTACTTTCCACTTGTAATAACAAATTCGCTCCATAAAAAAGCAAGTTTAACATTAAATTGTGGGTAATCATTTAGTTAATTCAGCAAAAATAACAGTATTTTTATTAAAAATTATCCAAATAAATGTTGAATTTCCTTAAAAGTTATAGCTTCAAAAAGATAAAAAAATAGAGATTGAACAATATCACTTCTTTGCATTGCCATAGCCATGTGAACCAAATTTATTATTTATTAGCAAACAAATCAAGAGCCTAGAAAATTCTTAATTACAGAACTTACCTACAACATGCTGTACTTCACAATTTTTGATTTCAGTATTCAGTTTGTTTTGGAAAAGCTGAAAGATATGTCGAATGTTTCAAAACAGTTAAAAGCTATAAATTCATGTTTTTTATCAATCAATTGTTTACAAGAATTGTTGAATAAATTCCAAAGTATGGGAAAACAGGGCAATATCTATCAGATTGCATATTCATGCTATCGAACTGAAATTTTCAAAATTCAACAGTTTCGAAGATAAAGGGGTGATCTTTTTAAAATTTACCGCAAAAGTGCCCCCATCCCCAACAATACCTTCATTTAACTTTAATGCTCCTGATAGGGTCACCAAACTATGTACTGGTAGGCAGTAGATTATATTGGTCACCATCCACTAGTTTCGAAGCAATTATCTATAACAGGCGGACAGACACAAGAGTGATACTGTGTGGGTTTTATAAGAAAATATCATTGCATTCTGGCTTCCCCTGTAGCTTTTTATCGGTCCATACGGTACTTCTTGCAACCCTTTATCATAACTCATAGGTAAACTACCATCCAAAGAATTTGATTTGATGGGAACTCACAGTTCCTTAAGAAATTATATAAGTAAACAAGAGATTTATTTATTTCGAACAGAATGCTAGACCCATCACAACCAAATTTTCACAAACCGGTATTAACGTTCAAGTTATGAATAAAAGTCGTCCCTTTTTATCTCTTGCGAACGATCTTCCAACCAATTATAGATACCTTAAGCCACTGTAAGAAGTATCACCAAACTTTTACATCTCTAAGGTGACTTTCGTTTTTTATCTTTCAAAATCAATAAGTTACCAAGCATTCTCGATTTTACGGCCAAACAATTTCATTAATAAGGTAGTATCACCGCCTGATCAGGATGTTCGAAAAAAAGGGTGATTTAAATTCCCTTTAACAATGACTAGAAGAACGGACGTTATGTATAGTACGTAGAAAGAATGCTCCAAAGAAAAATCTTGACAATCATAATCCGGTGTATAATAATGAACGCAGACATTGTTGTAATGTTACTAAATATATATTTCCATTTTATTTCTAATTTTAACAATACAATGCTTTTTCATAATGGCAAACATACAAGAATCTGAAGTTACTAAAAAATTCTTCATCCAATGACTAAATTAATCTGGATACTGTTAACCAAAATGTACGGTTCTGCAATGTTGAAGATTTGGAAATTACCTATTACCGGTGTATTAAAGTTATACATACAAAATAAAAAATAAAAAATAAACACTACGCGAGCTCAAAAAAACTAAAAAGTTGAAATAAAACATTAAAAATATATGACTTCCAAATAAAGCTAAAAAGTTGAAAATAATTATAACAAAATACCATTCTAAACAATAAATAGCACATTCAATGTTGTTAAGTACGTACCGACAAACCAAAAAATTTAAACATTATAAAAGGTGCTTACTTTGTAAAAATAATTACTTACCTATGTAGTATATTTTTTTAGTCGGTGTCGGGCAAATTTAAAACACTACATTGTGTACTACTACTTTATCAAACTTGATATTTTTAACCACACTGTATATCAATTATTCTAATCCGCCCTTATATTTCACTATCAAATATTCAACTGCATATGGACTATCCGATACAATTATTTTTACTAATTGCCCTGTATAACTAGATACACTCCTGACTATGTTGCAACGTACCTGTATCTGGAACGAAGCTTTACAACATTTTTTCGACTACTGTGTATAACCAAACTTCCACTTCACCCTATATACCAACCACCCTGTATATACGGCTGCCAATGACCACCATATTTTTTTAACTACCTTCACTATCTATCATTCTACTCCGTCCTATATTTCAAACCACTCCGTTTGGGCCGCCCTATCAATCATTCTTTTCACTAACGTTTTTAATTATCACCCTGTATAACAATATTTCCTTTCCACCTTATATGCTAACTTTGGCTACGAATATAACATTTTAAATTCACATTGCATAACTATTATTCTCCTTAGCATATATTTCAACCACCCTGTATATAAGCTTGCTCATTGCCCCTGACTATAAATTTTTTAATAACCCTGTGTAACTGTAATATATATTTAAAGCAACTTGTAAATTCAACTCATAGGTATAGCCTTATTTTGATATTTTTTAACGATCCTATTTAACAATTATTCCACTCCGCCCTATAATTTCACAATCGTATATATTCAACTACTGATGGCTGCCCTATATAATTATTTTTTTCTCTATGTATGTTTACAGGGTGGGCAAATAAAAATGGCCGCCAACTATATCTCAGGAATGATTTGTAGTAACGCTTTGTCGAATAAAATCTAGACTAAAGTTGCAAAGAGAAAAACCTGGAAATCATTTAGGATGTTCTACGTCGACTGCTAGAGGGCGCAACTGAACACCAAAAGTGAAAAACGCTCATTTACTACAGAATTTACTTAATTAAAATATTCCAAAAACTTGAAAATCACAAATTTAAGATCATCTCGCATACTTTTTACTTGAAGTATTCTATCGTGGCAAGTAAACGATATGGGGGAGTGGGAAACCCGTTACAAACAAACGCTCGTCATCCTGGTTTGGCTTAACCGGTATTTATAAACTTGGGCTTCTTGAAATTGGCTTTTGTCCATTAATCCCTCAGGTATATATTATAACAATTTTAATAACCGAAACGTTAAAGGAAGCAATCCAAATTTTTTTTAGAAGTAATATTTTTTCCTAGGAAATATTAAATACAAACATGTAGTTTGGACAACTGTATAAAAAGAAGAATACATTATCAACAATTCAGTGAATACCGGGTATGGATACTGTTTTTCAATGACCAGATTTTTATCGACTGCTCCGGTTTCCCCCAGTAGGTATAATTGAATTAGGTTAGTTGCGGCAGCAATTACTTTTTATGACCCATAGATAGTAAGTTCAATTTTCCCATTGTTATTCTTACTGCCACGGTTAGGTGGCGGTTAGAAAATTAAAAATGTTAGTTTATCTTATTCAACATAATAATGAGAACAAATCAGGTAATGCTGAATAATGATATGGGTTTTCAATCAGGAAATTTCCCTATATGTATCAGTTGCCCCTTTTCCTCCTAAAGTGATTAAAGAAGTTTTTCGTTGTTGTCGTAACCAGTACGTGGCGATAAGTTAATTTATATTAAAAATGAAGTGTAATTTTATATTTATATTACTTACTCTTAGTAATTAATATAAACAATTACTATAAATATATTGAAAATAATATAAATACAATAAAACAGCAAAGTAAATCAATACAAAAAAATTGAAGTTTGTAGCGCACCAGCTGCTCAAAATGTCGATCTTCATTTTCGATACAAAACTGCAACCTCTGACGAATAGATACAATGGAATTTTCAATTTCTGCTGCTGTGAGAGTTCGAGTAACAATGTCAAGTCATCCTTTGTTGTGGCGGTGTTTGCTAACTCTAAATCCTTTATTCGCCCCCATAAATAGAAATCAAGGAAAGACAAGTCTGGAGATCTGTCCAATCAAATATACTTCAACGTAATTTCCACAGATCAGGATATGTTTGGTATATCTTCTGGCAATTGATTAATAAAAAATCTTGATATCATTCTCCAGGTAGAATTTTATTAAAAAAAATTGTGCTCCCACATTTCCGCACCATACATTAATGGACCAATGTCCTTGATGTTAAAACTCTTGCATCCAGGAGGGTTCGTTTGAGGCCAATAGTGCATGTTATGGCGATTTACACTGCCATTACTGATAAAGATAGCCTCATATGAACATAGTTAAACGGCACAGAAATGAAGAATCTTCCTCTATCAGGTGTAACAGCCAGTGAATGTAGTCCAATCCTCTATCGAAATTTCGAGCGGTTAAACTTTGGTGGAGAATCGCAAGATATGGGTGCAACCTAAAAGAATTTTGCTTATCAAATATTTCTGAATAATTACTGAAACTAACAATTTTTCTAGGTTATTATTCTAACCTTTGTTTTCCTGGTATAACACAGCTATTTTAGTTAGAATGAATCAAGTTAATAGTTACCTGTGTTCTGTTAAAATATTTCGAACTGTTGTTGGACATATTTATAACTCCCTGGCTAACGTTCATGCGCTTATTAGTAATTGTAATGGTTTTCATTTGATTGGGCTTGCAGTCAAGTGAAATGGTACAAAATATTCCATTAGTGTATAGAAAGGAAAGGTATACGGTGGTAGGTGTGTGTGGGTGTGTGCTTGCATCGAAATTCAAGCTGCAAGAAATGTGCGCAGTTGAAATATAGGGCGAAGTAAAATTACAGCAAGACAGGTGGGTTCAAAAAATCTTACAAATAAATGTGTTATTGAGTGATACATAAGCCATTTCATATATAGGATGGTTGAAATATAAGGTAGAATAGAATTCAAGTTATATTGGGGGGTTCCAAAAATGTATTGGGTGGCACATAAGTAGTTGCGTATACAAGAAGGATGAAATAAGAGCGAAGTAAAACTATAGTTATAGAGTGGATCAAAAACCTTCGAAAAATGGTAAAATAAGTATATGCAGTAAGGATATTCGAGTTAAAAAGAGGAGAAGTTCAAAAAATGTTAGAAGCAGTTGCATATACAGGATGATTGAAATATAACGTGGAATGGAATTATAGTTAAAAAAGTGGTTAAAAAATGTTATATAGTGTGAAAGATAAGTAATTGCTTATACTTGACATATTGGATTAAGTAAAATCATAGGCATAAAGGGTGATTTAAACAATAGAATAATAGAAACAGTCAATAGGGTGGAGAGAATTAATACTTATACAGGGCGGTTGCAACATCGTGTCGAGTTGAAATATAGTTGTACAGGGTGATTCAGAAAATGATAAATAAATAATTTATATTGGAGGATCAATACACAGAAACATATACAGGATGGTTGCAATATAGTGTGAATTAGAGTTACACTTACAGGAAGTGGTCCAAATAATAAAACATACAGGTGTGGAAATTCGTTCTCTGGGGTCGGGTAGAATCCCATGCGATTTTGAATCAATCAACGCAATACGCACCAGGAGAATGAAGTCGGTGTGACGCCAGTTCGGACGTATTCGGGCGGTAATCACCGCATTCCGACGATATGTTGTAAATAATTATAAGGCTAATGATTAATTTCTTATTGACAACAGTTACTAATTTATTTTATTTTTAAGAGTATCTATTTTATTTCATTTTTAAAACGGAAAAAATGTTAAGTTTTCCTTCTGGCGTAATAGCGGACAATTAATTTTTCATCGCAAAAATCATGAAAAGGAAAAATGCTCCGAAATCCGTATTATTTGCGTAAATAATTATACTCCTTCGTTGATAAAACACTACTGACAACGAAAGAGACGGACAACGGACGGTCGCTCTGTGACGATCGATGCTGTACGATACGATATTCTCGTGCTTTACCTTGAATTCTCGTGAAACAGACGTACTTAAAACGACAATCCTCGTCTCATGAATATAGTAGCAGTTCCATCCTTGTTTAACGTTAGCATTCTCCGACCCCAGTCAAACGTTTTCCATACCTGTATAAAAAAGTATAAAAATATGTGGGTAATATAGTAAAAAATACAAATTTGAGAGAGATAAGAATACGCTAAAACAATAAATAGAATTTTGCCTTAAATCAGATAAAAAAGAATATATATCAGAAAATAGTTATTGATTGGTTTCTAAACGGTTTTTGTAATAAAGTGTTATAATATACAGCTCATAGACTAGTGGAGAGAAGCCAACCTCAAAGTGCCAAAGCTTTTAAAAATCGGTTAAGCCAAATTGGTACGACGAGCGTTTGTTTGTAACAAGTTTCCCAGTTCCCTACCGCTTACTTGATACAATAGAACCAAATACTTCTAATAAAGTATATGCGGAAACTTTCGATTTTCTAATTTTTGGAATACTTTAATTCGGTTAATTCTGTAGAAAATGAACGATTTTCACTTTTGGTGTTCAGTTTCGTCCTCTAGCGGTCATAGAACAACCGTCTAACCAATTTACAGGTTTTTCTCGTTGCCACTTTAGTCCAGATATTTTCTCCCATTGTACTACAAATGATTCCTGAGATATGGATGGAGGCCATTCTTATTTGCCCACTGTGTATGTATACCTTGTGTTAGACATTTATAATAGTTTATCAAACCTTATCAAACTCCACATTAAATTGAACTTTTTAATATTACGAATTATTGCTCTTAACTTACCGTGATGAACAAACACTTCTCAAAAAATTCACTGTATAATTGATTAGGCTGCGAAATTTACACTAATAAATGATAAATTAGTTACTTTGCATCTGTCTTGAACTATATTTTCAGGGCGAATTCTGAAAATGGTTGCTAGTTATGTCAAACCAATGAGACTACATTAGAAATGTTAATATGGTCGTTAAATTTTCTTAAATTTTCCCATGTTCCTCGCAACTTTCTTAAGTTATCGGTCTTAAGCTTTCTTCTGACAACACAACAAACACAGCAAAAAAGACCAAATGTGATGCCATGGAAACTAGGCATTCATTTTTATGTATTGATAGATTAAATTAGTTACCCGACTTGACCATACAATGAATGGTATCACACTCCCTCTAAGGCACACATAGTGTGCCTTTAGGGAAAAATTCACTAAACCTTAGATATCATAGATATCAAAAGGGTTTAGCTCTGTGGGAGCCCTTGCCAGGTTATCAGGCCCGTGCATGGCGTCGTGGCTGCAGTTCCCCATGAATTTTCTGACCGTCCCGTTCCTAATTCCAGAGGTGTTGAATCATCAACCTGACATATGCTATGTGTAGATGTTCGAGTTTCTGGAAATAATTACGCAAATTATTTGTTGGTCACGTAACTTGCCTATATCTGCCAATCCCCTGCCTCCTTCATACCGTGGCAACGTTGTAGGTTCGACAGAGTCTCTTGGATGGTGATTTTGAGCATTTGTTAGCAGAACTCGAACTTTTCGTTATAATTGTTCAATGTCACTCTTGCACCATTTAAATATTCCGAATGAGTAACTGAGTACTGAGCACGCATAGGTGTTAATAGCCTGAAACAGATTTTTACTGCTAAGCTTATTTTTCAACAGTCGTCTTACCCTTCTGCAGAACTTTGTTGATAGGTCCTTTTTTATGGTGGTTGAGCCTGCTTTATTCCAAGGTATTTGTAAGTATGGCCTTCCTCCATGGATTTAATTGAGGTGCCATCTCTCATTTCGTAGGGCCCCTGCTGTATTTTGCCTTTTACTATATTGATAATTCGGCATTTGTCCAGGCCAAATTGCATATGGATGTTACTAGAGAACCCTTCTACTATTTTAAGCATATATTAAGCTGCCATCAATATTAAGTCGTCCATGTATAGCAAATGGTTAATCTTTAGTGCTTGTACGTTGTTGTGTTTGAGACTGAACCCAAAGTTAGTCGCGTTCAGTTTGTGTGAAAGTGGGTTCATGGAAATGCAGAACCACAGCTGGCTAAGAGAGTCTCCCTGGAATATACCCCTTTTGATTGGGATAGAGTAGGTTTGTATCGAACAGTCGGCTTCATTCAGAAAGATTTTGGTTTGCCAGGTAGTCATGACATATTCTAAAAAGTTAACAATACAATTATTTACTTTATAGAGTTTCAGCACCTGAATGAGCCAATCATATGGAACTGAATCAAAGGCCTTTTTGTAGTCCACATATGCCATGTAGAGATTTCGTCGTTTCGCGTGGGCTTGATTGCAGACAACGGAATCAATTATCAGTTGTTCTTTGCAGCCCATCGAATTTTTCGCGCATCCCTTTTGCTGTTCGGTAATTATGTGTTTCAGCTCACAATGTCTGAAAAGGCGATGATTAATGCACGACGTTATAGGTTTGTATAAGGTTGGGAGGCAAGTGTATGGTCGGTACTTTGGTGGGTCCTGTGTACTTAGGTTATCCTCTGGTATGGGGTATGTAGCACCATGGGTAAGGAAACTAGGCATCTTGTGTGGATGGATAATTATGTCATTAATAAGTTCTGTTAATTTCTCGTGGGTGGTTTAAAGTTTCTTTATCCAGTAATTCTGCACACCATCTGGTCCTGGTGCTTTCCAGTTATGAAGGTGTTTCATTATGTTGGACGTGTCTTCGGTTGTAAATGCTTGGTGTTGCATGTTATCACAGTTCTGAAATGCAGCCTCCTCCTCATTAATCCAGCTCGCTCTGGAGTGATGGGAAACTGTTGTAAAAAGTTGTGTTTTCCAGAACTGCTCGATGGCCGTTTTACTGGGATAGCTAGGGGTTTCATTATTATTGATGTTGTTGAGTTTTCTATAAAACCCGCTTTCTGATTTTCGGTATAGTGCGTTGTCTAGTTTCCGTTGGTTACTGGTTTTGTACCTTCTCAATCGGCTTGCGTAGACGGAGAGCTTTTGTCGGAAACTGTCCAGATACTGCTGAGATGTGATGTTTTCTCCATCCCACTGAGAGTGTATTCGGTTATTGTCCAAGATAGTCTTGACAAGTCTTTCTATTATGTTGTTCCTGACCCCTCGTCGGTACTCGGTCAGCCTTCCAATGTCTTTCCGAAGGGAATTAATTTTCCCTTCAAGTCTTTTTTGGCCAAGGTGGTATTCGGGGTGTTTGTCTAAATTGGAGAGGGTCTTGATTTGGTCTTATTGCGACCCCAATTGTTCTGCAGATGGAAATTGCAGCACAGTAGATGGTTGTGTGTAGCGACTCTAACGTATTAGCACTTCAAACATAGTTTGGCAAGATAAATTTGTTCATAGCCTACAAGACGATACCCAGTTTCTTAGAAGATCTTAGTTTGGGAAGAGTTGGCCTAGTCAGTGGATCTGTTCCATTATACTCTCTAAGAGCTCCTTCCATTTCTGCTTAGATCTTCTCAAGCAGGTCAGCGTTGGTTGGCTGTTCTTGCTGAAGTTCTTGAGTCTCGTCCGCTCTTTGTGCCAAAGGTGTTTCAGGCTCTACTGGATCGATTGCATTTTGACCAAATACTTCGCGCTCCGCTTCGCTCTTAATTGTGTTCAGTGGTTCAGGTGAAATTAGGCCATTTCTCAAGATGACACGATATTGATCTGCCACTCTCTGTTCGGTAACTTGAAGCTCTGGGTACTCACGACAGAACTCTTGATGTAGTGTTTGGCGATATCCAGTTTTGTCCTGGCCAAGGTTCGTAATTCTGTAAAATGTGCGCATTATAAATTCATTCATGGCGCTAGTCCATTTCATGCGCTGTCTTTTCAGTTTCGCTTGAGGGAGCGCTGGTTGTTGATTTTTTGCAACACTTTCTGCGAGTGGAGTTCTCGTTATTGTTTGACTCCATTGGTGATGGTCACGTTGTTGTTGTGACTATATTGATGAGTGTGGTTGTGGTTCTTCTTTTTCTTGGGCTGTAGCTCTTTCGAAGGCAGGGGCCCGCCTCCTCAGCACCCTGCCACCGACGTCCTGCATGCTGTCATGTCCAGCGCCGGCTCCAGACATGCCCTGAAGATCCCCAGGCAGCGGCTCTTTTCCGAGGCATTTACTCCGTATTAGTATTAATTATTGTTATTGTTGTTATCACTAACTTTATGGTTATATTTGCTATACTAAACACATTGTGTATTATAGAACCAAATAGCAATTTAGAGCTTGTGTTGTCACTTTTCTATTAGGCTCGAAGTATGTGAAACCTAAAGCACAGTCTTCACAAAATTGAAAAATTTTCATTTAAATCGGTATGTACCAGATATACAAAAGTCATGAGGTTAGTACTCACTCATTTAAAAAGCTGAAAATAATATACTATACTACATATATGCTTGCAAAGTACAAAGAAAAATTTCAAATTACCGATTAAAACTTCCAGTGCCTACAGTTCCGGCACTAATAAGTTGGAATTAAAATATTTATGAGGAAATGTCTGTTACGTCACTTCGATGGAATTTATGAGACCCTCTAGGTGATCGTCCTTAGTAGATTACTAATTAATAAAACTATACAAATCAATATAGGGATTTGGAGAAATCGACCCTTTTGTTAGGTATATTGGTCGAGTTCCATGCATGCATGTGTGTATTCACAAATTTTATCACTTTACCAAAACAATTCGTTTCCCAAATTTGAACTTTTACCAATCCGGACATATACTAAACCACACAATAATGATATATGTACAAAACAAAGTAAAAAGCAACGCGCCAAATCGTAAACCTCCTGTTTTTATTGGAAGTCCGTTAATAAAATAATTTGGAATCCAAAAACAGAAGAAGACACTACGGGAAGATTATCCCCGTTTTCCAATTGCGACGCACACAGAAGCATAGTGCGTACTCTGTGCCTGCTCTGCATAGCACACTGTGCTTGTGTAAATGGCGATAAATGGAACGTGCTTTAGTTCTTCAAATACACTACAGATTCATTTATGAAACAAGTAATCACAAAATAGGGAAACAAAGCAGACTTAAACAAACTACTGCACTTTTAAATTTATTTGCCGCTTCATTATAAATAAGTTTTTAATGCAAAATCACTGAAATAGGCAATGTGGTATATTTTTCTCTGAGGTTATTTGATATTAAATCTTAAATTTTTGAAGGATGGTATATCATTAGTTAAAAACTCATTTTCTAATTGGTAGTTCTGCTTAACATATACACAATATAGTACCGTGTTCTGAACCTTCTGGTCGAGCAGGCAATTTGTAGTGGTAAAAAGATGATTGGCGTTGTTAGTTTTATCTTCCTCTAACATAATCGAAATTACTTTGTAAGACAAAGAACGAAACGATGGTGTTGTCACTTGACTGTATATCACCTCACTCTATGGCAGTATATTAGTCTATGACTGCTTACACAGCCGATACACACAAATTTTCCTGGTGCCCCTCTATGCGCACACGGTGTCATGCTGGAGTACTAATGGAACAGTGAAGGCTTGGGACACAGTACGCCTGTGTGTGTACTCCAGCCTAAAATCTTCTTCTTTTAGAATACGAAATACCAAAGTTGCATTTTAAACAAACAATATTGCATTGCGGTTATACAAAAATAATAAATAAAAAAATATCACGAAAATAAATTCAGTTATCGGTTGAAACGGTATAGCCTATTGCATAGGTTCCTGCACACCGTTAGTTCTAAAAGTCTTGATGAAAATCTTGTGATAGAAAATCCTACAAAAAATCAAATTAATATTTTCCTAAACCAAAGACAATAATTTAAATATTTTAGCTTCAGTTAAATTAACTAGCTTAAAATGACGGAATTTGCTTCGAGGTTTCATTCCTTTGTACGCAAGACAATATATATTATATATAAATATAATATATATTGTTTCTGGTTAGGGAACCTTCATCAGATGCGCTTCCCACAATTGAATGTCCTCTCGAACACTTCTTTATGCATTTGATGCATTTCGTTAAATTTGAAGACGCGAGATGTAAGACCGACATCTAGGATTTTCGAGAGAATCAGCACACAGAGATTCCGAATCTGGAGCCGTTCCGTGTAATTGCTGTTCTTCCTTAACTCCTAGGAATTTACGAAATTCATCAAATGCATAAAGCAGTGTTCGAGAGGACATTCAATTGTGGGAAGCGCAACTGATGAAGGTTCCCTAACCAGAAACAATATATATTATATTTATATATAATATATATTGTCTTGCGTACAAAGGAATGACACCTCGAAGAGAGTATTCAATATCTCTGACAGGTGAAGTAACCTGGAAATTTTATCGTGACATTCTGTCCTAGGAGTTAAGGAAGAACAGCAATTACACGGAACGGCTCCAGATTCGGAATCTCTGTGTGCTCATTCTCTCGAAAATCCTAGATGTCGGTCTTACATCTCGCGTCTTGGAATTTGCTAAATAACCAAACAAAAGTAAAAACAACTCTTTGCTAAATTTATTGAAATAGTAATTATAAAGCCATTACAGCTTATTATCATTTTGATGATAGTAAATCCAAACAGTAATACTTTTTTTTTCTACATATGCCTATCTAAATTATTAATCGCAAACGATGTTGACCTGGTAGTCATCCAGGAAACCCATGCTGCAGATGAACAACAATTGAAAACAAGAGGTAAAATTCCAGGGTACGATCTCCTGGGAGCCACATATCACCACGCATACGGTAACGCCACATACGTTCGACGCATCGTTGAAAATGCCTACCTAATATCCTGCAGCACACAGAATAACATACACTCCGTCGTAACTAAAATTGGAGAAATCCATATAACAAACATCTACAAGCCTCCCAAACTGTCCTGGCCACCACACGTTATAGACCTGAGCCCACACCCAGCTGTATACCTGGGAGACTTTAATAGCCATCACCATGACTGGAAATACAACAGAAACGATGAAAATGGTGAACTCTTGGTGAACTGGGCGGAAGAAAACAAGCTCTACCATGTTTTCGATGCTAAAGCTAAGGGCACCTTTAGGTCTGCCGCGTGGAGACGAGAACACAACCCAGATTTATGTTTTGTGACCACTGACCAAGGCCACAAACCACTACCAATCAGAAGAGAGGTACTCGATAACTTCCCCCACAGCCAGCACAGACCCATTATTCATGAAATAGGCATCCAAGTACAACTAATTATGTCCTTTCCTCGACCACGCTGGAACTTCAACAGAGCGGACTGGTCCCTCTTTGCCAATCAACTTGACAAATGCCTCCGTAGGATACAGCCGTCATACAAAAACTACGACAGATCTATCGGTGCCGTCATCTCCACCGCTAAGAAACATATCCCAAGGGGCTATCGCAAAGCGTACGTCCCCGGCTGGAATGCAAACAGTGACCGCCTATATCAACAATTTCTCGATAGTGGTGACAACGAAATAGCCGACGAACTCCTCTACAGCTTGGACAGTGCTAGAAGGGATAAGTGGACAAATACAGTTGAATCACTCGACTTTAAAAGATCAAGTCGCAAAGCATGGTCTCTCCTAAGAAAATTAGGAGACGACAGCCCACCTGCCCGCCCAAAACCTAATATCCATCCAAATAAGATCGCCTCTCACATAGTTTCTACATCAAGAGGGAAAAGTAGCAAACAATTCACGACCAACGTTAAGAAGCAACTGACGTACCTAAAACTGAACGCCCCGGAAGAATCAGCTTTCTCGCGTTCCTTTACCATAGAGGAAGTGAACACAGCAATCAAAGACATGAAGAGCGGAAAGGCACCTGGGATAGATGGCGTGCATCCAGAGTTTTTGATGCACAGTGGAAAGTCGACAAGAGCGTGGCTGTCGAACTTCTATACTAGCATACTACAAACAGGAATCCTCCCAAAACAGCTGAAACAAACAAATATAATCGCCATACTAAAACCTGGGAAAGACGAAAACAACCCAGAAAGCTACCGCCCGATTGCGTTGTTGAATACAACATATAAACTCCTCGAAAGACTCGTCCTTAACAGAATCAGCCCAGCACTGTCGCACCACATCCCAATAGAACAGGCTGGATTCCGACCAGGCCGCAGCACAACAGACCAGGTCCTAGCCCTCACAACTTATATAGAGGCCGGATTCCAAGGGAACTTGAAAACCTCGGTAGCATTCATAGACCTGACGGCAGCCTACGACACGGTCTGGAAGGATGGATTACTTTTCAAGCTACTCAAAGCAATCCCATGCAAAACAGTTTACCGCCTAATGAACAACATGCTTAGCAGTAGATGCTTTTCTGTCTCAATGGGAAATGTTAAAAGCTCTCTTAGAACCCTTAACAACGGAATCCCTCAGGGATCAGTACTTGCCCCAAGCTTATTCAACCTATATATATATATATATCAGATAATCACAGTCAAAAATTTGGGTACGCGGATGACTGGGCATTGGCCACGCCACACTGAGCGCATCCTCACTGAGGACCTTGCTGGCCTGGAGGCGTACTTCAGGTCATGGCGACTCAAATTTAACCCGAACAAAACAGAGGTATGCTGCTTCCACCTAAACACCCAAAATGGCACACAGACAGCTCCAAGTTTTCGCTGACAATCACCTGCTAAGACACAACAGCACCCCAAAATACCTAGGAGTGACCCTAGACAGAACACTGTCTTTTAGACAACACCTCCGAAATACAGCAGCTAAACTTAAGACTAGGAACATTATCCACAAGCTGTGTGGAACAACATGGGGCTCAAACGCTATAACACTACGATGCTCAGCCCTAGGGCTTGTCTACCCAGCTGCCGAATACTGTGCCCCAGTGTGGCTAAACAGCACCCATACAAGACTAGTCGACACGCAACTGCACACAACAATGCGAATAATATCCGGAACAATAAAATCCACCCCGACCCAATGGTTACCACTACTACGCCACATACCACCTTCAGAATTGCGATGCCAAAACGCCTTACTGAAAACTTCGCAGAAGATACAAAACAACCCTAACCTGCCAATCCATAAAGAAATAGCCGGTGCTAACCACAACCGCCTGCGTTCGAGAAACCCGCCAACGAGAACAGCTGAACAGCTGAGGACCAAAAACTTCCACTTAACCAGCCAGTGGCATAGCACGCAACAAAATGAAGCGATCCCAGCTATCCGAGAGATCTCCAGCATCGACACTGCTCCTCCGGGATTCGGCCTGCCCCGGAAGGTTTGGTCCACGTTGAACAGAATACGTACTGGATACGGAAACTGCGCAGATTTCCGATATAAATGGAACCAAATCCAAAGCCCCGAATGCGACTGCGGAGCTGAGAGGCAAACAATCCACCACATCACAACTGAGTGCCCAATAAGAAAGTACGACGGAGACCCACGAGACTTCCTGCACGCGACACCAGCGTCGATTGAATATATTCATAAACTAAATATCGCTCTGTAATTTTTTTTAGTAATGTACTGTGTATAACTATGCCATACGCTAAATAAAATAAATTCTACATGTGCCTCCCGTTAAAAGTTTATATTGCATGGTTTTGGTATTTTGTATTTTGCCCTTGATATATGTTTGGGGAACTTCCACTTGAACTAAGCTTGTCTTTTCGCATTAGGTTTAAGACCTTTGTTCTTTGTTTGATATTCATTTCGTTCGTTTGTTTTTCGGTCCCTCAGGAGAATTCTTAGCAGTCTTTCCATTCCTGTTTCTGTCGTTCTTAACTTGTTCACCATATAGTTTCTAAAGTCCATCTTCGAGCACTGTAAATCAACACAGGTATTGCGCATTTAAAAATATTTCTGTATGTATACTTCGAGGTATCATTTTGTTCTTAAGGATTGTAGGCAGCTTGCTGTAAGCTGAGCAACGCCTTAAGCGTTTTCTTGGTTAAATTTAGATTTCTTAAAAAAATGACTTGTTTTAACTGTTCTAAGTTACATTTTCTTTAACATTTTGTAAATTTTATTTATTGACACCACAATATTTTCTGTGCTCAGTATCGGTATCTGAAAATAATATACCATCAGCAATCTCTCTTTGACCAATCAAGTTGTTTAATCTTCCTTCCACGCAAATGTAAAGAACTTGGCAATATAGTATTTCCCTGTTGAGAGGAGTGAATTTTTACAATTTTCTGTTATTCGTTCTTGGTCTAAGCACATATAGTTTTATTTATTTTACAATTACTGTTACTTTAATCTTATAGCTTTTTCATGTTTCATAAATGGTAAGGCAAAGGTAGCCTCGTTATAAGTCTTTGGAGTTTATATTTACAACTTTTATTTATGTATATTCTTAGGGTTTCTCCATTTTAATATCATATAGGACTTTGCAAACTCTCCTGTTATTTTTTAAATTTGGTAGCTGGCTGTTGTTTCCTCTTCGTTGACATTTTAAAGAGCAGTAATTTGAGATATTTCTTCTTTGTTCAAACACTTCATATTTTTGTTGTTTTATATAGCATTCTCTGTCATTTCATAATGTTTTTTAAATATTGTGTATTCTTGTTTTACTTGACTATATATCTACATGTGATACATCTTGACGTTGACTATTCAGTGAGGGCCATTCCTCCAGAATTGTTATGTCTCAGTAAGAGTTTTCCTTAGATTTATTTATTCGTTACTGATCTATGGTAATACAAATTCTTTTTGTCTGAAGAGGTAGTTAGTTCTGTTTCTCTCCACTTTGGATTTTCGTGTTGATAAGGATATTTATTATTTAAGCATCATACTCAGCCCCTATTACCTCATCTGTATATGTTAATATTGTAGCAATTATCTACCTTATTTCTATGGTGTATTTTCTATTTATTTGGATAACAACATAATGATATTCTGCCTGGGATATTTATGTAACTTTTTATTTTTTTTGCCATTTTTCCATAATGAATTACACCTACCGGTTTTTGGTTTTATTAGTTGTTTTTGGAATGAAACAGAGTGCTCCGGGATGAGAAAATTAACAGATTGTCATCTCTATGTGAAACTTAACCAAATATTATTTCCCATTGATTGTAGCTGCTTCCTTTTGGGGACTGTACTGGATGGGGTAGTTCCGAAATCATGTTGAAACTATCACATTTCAGGGTTTGTTAGCCTCAAAAGGGCATTGCAGCCGCTCATTGTGTTCCATTGCTTTACCGGCATGGGTGACCACCAGTTGCAAGGCTACAGCTGGCATAGGCCTCTGGGGATTAGAGCTTAGTAATCTCTCTCGCCTCGACAACGTATATGCCTACAGGAGGGCCTAATCAATTAATAGATAGATAGATATATGTGCACTTCTCCAAACGCCGGAGAAAACTGAAATTTCCGGAAATTACTATTGAAATTATTCTCAGTTGATTATCAGAAGGTTAAGTTAGTGGTCTTTCTGGTTTCATTGTTCTATCCTCCGTCACAAAAATATAAAGTATTATTATTTTACAAAATATTCAATAAACCGATTTATTTCACCGAGCGTCGAATCTACTCCCTCAATGACCTCAAACCGAATTAAAACATTCACGGTGTTCTATGTTCTAGGGGGCAGATAGTGTATATCCCATCTAATGAAGGCAATTTTTACTGTGCTTAGGGCGGCACCTATTTTAAATTTGTTCCAGATCACCATAGTTTAATAGCCTCCCGATACACTAGTTTAATCATTGTATTTCTGACAATTTTTCGTTATGATATCCTTTGAATTATTGCGAATCCTAGTCTGAAAATTTAAATCTTGTGTCATTACACCTTCTTCTTCAAATATCAAGTAACAATGATAAAACTAACTCACTGTTTTGGAACAGCAAATATAAAGAGGTTTGTCCCTTCAACGCAAATAACAGATTCGCAACCGTTGCTCACTGAAAAATACTGTTCCATCAAAGCGAATCGTTCATTGAACTCTTAGTCATGTGTTCCATCGATTGTCAACTAGTTATTGTACTGAGGAGTAACATTTGTAACCTAAAATATTTTTCCTATTTCTAAATTAATTATTGATTGAAGTTTATACAGACGAAGATGATGATTTGGAATTATTTGAGAATCTGGTGAAAGTGAAAACTATAAGTTATTTAGGTAAAGTATCCTAAGGGCTTTCAAAAAATTTGAAATCTTTTCATTTTTTAGAGGAGACAGATCAACAATATACTGAAGAAACATTTTTTGGAACAATTTAGAATGTCCAGATAATCTGCTCGTATGCTTGGTGAAATTTTAAAACAATTGTACAGTATATTGGACATCAAACTGCAAGTTTTAACGTAAAGTTGTAGGGATATATTTGATGCAACAATTGTTTCTGTGAAAAGAATTATTAAATGTTTGACATTGTTTCTAACCAACTTGCCCCTACAAGTAATAAAACAGCCACAACAAAATGAGGAAGCCAATATAAAAGTTTATAAATATGACGATGTTGAGTTTTATGTAAATGAGAAATGTTATTACTAAATTCAAGTCAAATCAGAAGAGGACGTAACTACATGAATATCTGAGGGAATGAAATATCTTAGTGAATGAAGTATGTTAAGGAATAGCGTAGGGAAAATGATTGTAACAGCTCACGGAAAAATTGAACGCAACATAGAAAACCAATTAGGGAAATAAATTTCAAAATATAGACTAGGATTAAGAAATGTAAAAGCAATTTAACTCTGATAATAAAGACATGACTAACTAACTAAATTCAAGAAAGGTGCTGTAACAATAGTTATTTTGATGTATCACACATGTAATTTTGTCAGATGTAAACTGTTTGTAACAATTAAAGAGAAATAATTGATATATATATATGTAGGTTATCAAGGGTCAGTGGATAGTAGCTGTGTATTTCCGAACTCAACCCTGTATAACAGCCTTAAAGAGAAATGTGGCAGATATTTCTTAGCTGAATGTGGTTAACTATTAAAACCTAATTTACGTACCCCATATAAATATAATAGAAATATTTCTTGCAGACAATTATATCACATAATCAAAAAATAGATGTGATTAAGCATTGCTTTGGAATTTTTATACCACATAAAGTTTACGAATATTTAACTTATTATATGTTAAGAGCTGTTTGTGTTTTAGATATTTACCCGGAAAATGTCAAAATTGAAAAAAAGAAGTAAGTGCATGTCCATAATGAAGCACTAAATGGTGGTGTATTAGATAATGAAGATGAGATCAATATTTAAGCAATAAGAAATTAAATAGTTATTGAATTAATAATATTAAATTAAATATTTGTTTATTTGTAACTGCAATTTATTTTTTTTCAAAAATTCATTTATTGTAATAGTATAACCCTGAACTTATTTTTTATTATATTATTAGTTTATTCTTCAACAGATTTCTTTGTGATTTATTATAGCCACTATTGCATAATATGAAAATTATATTTTCTTTGCGACATGCAGTAAGTCTGTTTTCGTCTGAAAGATTTTTCTCCATAACACTATCAACAAAGGATTCACTGGCTGACTAGTAAAGGTTTAAGCTTATATTCAAAATATTTTCTTTCATGAGCTGTACTGGTTTAGTTGTCTATGAATTCTTTGTAATTTCTCTAAAGCAATCGCTACCGATTACTAAATTTATTTTTTTGTAATAGCTTCCATTTATCTGGCAGTTTCTTGCCACGGACAGTTTTGATTTTGCAAGTATGCAATTTGTTATATATCCATATAAATCCAGCACGCATTTTGTTTCTGTGATCGCTCAGGGGTGTAGAAAAACTAATAACTAAAAATCTAAAACAAAAGTTAATGAAGATGCCTCTCACAGGAGTTGAAATCGCTTAGCGGATTAAAATTTGCACGATTCATATAATTCTCCCAAAACCCGTTGACTAAAATCACATGCATACAACAACCCTTTGTATTAGAGTAATATTTTAGTCACTAAACCGTTCCATCTGATGATTTGGTGGCCGACTATTACATGAACCAGTTGGGAATTACCGGTACAAAACCGATTCATGATCAGTTGCCGACAGTTGCCGATCAGTTTGCAATCGGGTGAATGCACGAACCTTTAATTTTTGTAATTAGTATCAAGATAAGACATTTCACAAAGACAGGTGAAAATATTAGAAAGTCCTTCTGCTATATATTTCTTCTGCTACATAAATTGTGGAAAGAATTTTTTTTCATAGCTGCCTGTAGATCAAACCCTATTATATTCAACTCATTGACGAAATCAGAATCTGGGATTTTTTTAAAGACACTTTACCACTTCGGAGATCATTAATTATTCCTTTCTATTGTGTCGAGAGAGTTTTTGTGACAAGCGCCTCAAGATAAACAGCTAATATTTTATACCTGGTTGAGTGCGGATTAACACCATTGCATTTAGACACATCCATTCTTTTAACAAGGGAAATAAATTGTGGTGTTGACGATATTTCGGAAAAAGCGGTGTTTCGGCGAATTGACTGTTTATTGTTAGATACAAGTGATTGTTATATGATATGTGTGTGAAATAGTCTCACTGATTCAAAACCGCAGCTTCGGTGTAAAGAATCTTTAGACTTGTTTTGTAAATGGAACGGTTAACACTCAAGTCATAATTTAGTAAACTGATATTATTTTGCCAATAGAAATTATCGCTGGCAGATAAAATACACAAGATATAAATTAGTAAGTATTTATACGCCACAGATTCCACTGATTGTTAAAAAAATTTTCGATAGAGAAAGAAATTAAGAGTATTTCTTCACCGCTGTATTCTCAAAAGGTAACGGAAATACTTTATTATATTTATGTGGTAACAAGTGTTAAGCAGTGACTATATCTTTGTGAAGAAAAAATTTCCACCAACAGATTTAATTTATTTTGGGATTGACCGATGGTGGAGAAGTTCCTTACAAAATTTGCAATAAGTGTTTGAAGTAAAGTAAATTATATAATGCAAAGAAATATGTATTTCTTTGTTTAATGGTTAACTTTTGCAGCTTTTGAGCTCCCTAGTCTGACATTGTACAATTAATAATGAATCCCCTTCTTCTATTTTAATTAATTAATGAAGTATTTTAAAAGTTATTTTAAGACTTGTTCTTTGAAATTTATATAAATTTTCCGGAAATGCTTGCTAACACTAGCTTTAAATCTAGCCGGGATGTCAAAGAAAGCGCCATTGCTACTTTATCTAAAATGAAAGCTCATTTGCCTATATCGTTGATCTTAGATACTCAACAAGAACAAAAGCTATTTGTGATGCTTTTATAGCGATGATTTTGCCAGAAGGCCAAACACTTTTTTTAAGAAATATGTCCCTTCTGAAATCTGATTATTTATTGACGATCTAATAGTTTTATCAATATTGGTGTTTTTACTATTAAGGTTTATGGTTTGTGGCTATACAAACTGCCTACCATCTGAACTGAGACTGGTAACTAAAATAAAATTTTGAAGCTGTTATCTATTGGAAGTCAACTTGAGTTTATAAGTTTTCTGTGTGGTCTGTATTTTGTGCTCTAAGCACTAAAATATTATTATTCTTATTAATTAATGAAATATGTATCGTTTTCTAAATTATGTGGATTATATTTTATTATATTAAATGTTCTCTGTGAATGATTATTAGGAACAATATTGATAAAATTCTAAATACCTGTTTCGTATTGGATTAGAGTTTCCTGGGATGTTTCCTCATTTAAAATTTATTTAAACTAGTTTGTTGGCATTCCATAGTTGTTTGCTATAATCCTGGTTTATTTACTACACTTTAAAAAGAACGAACACATCATTACTTATGTTTTAAATTACTTAGAATGGTAAATTGAAATTAACACTTAATATTTTTCATTATATATAAAAAATATTCATCTTTTTCGCATTTTATTATTTAAAAATTCAAACGCTCGGTACGAGTTTAACTTTATGTTTTACTTATCTAAGGTTGCCTATTGATGGCTATCTAATTGTGTTACAAAGTCAATCGTTATACATATGTGTGCTATACTGCTATCCGATTTCATAGCCTAAACCGCTGATGTTCAATATATTAATTTTACTTTTTTATATTTTTATTATTCTTTAAAATTTGTGTTAAATATATATTTGCTTCGGGATCAATAAGTGTAAATTTTTCTTATCCTTCAAAGCTCAGAAATCTTTAGATAATGGTTCACATTCCTGTGCAGATCTAGTCCTTGACCACGGCCTATAACTATCAAAACAAGTCATCAACATATCATGTAAGCAAAATCTTAAGTGATAAATATTATTGTAGACTATTTAAAATACGATAATTAAATTAAGAAAAAAACAAAGAAACCAACAAACTACGCAAACAACACAAAGTACTACTAATTCCAGTTTAAATAACAACTCGTTGATATAAGGAGGATAGTGAAGGTAGTACGTATTATATAAGTACAAAAAAAGAGACTATAAATCAATATATCAATTATCCCTTGACTCCAGAAATGAAAGGAAAGAAGATGACTAAACAAAAAGAATAAAGGATAAAAAATCAAGATTGTTAGCAATTCTGTTACAGCATAAGTAAAAATATCAGGGGAAATACTGAAATCATAGCCAAGAGAAGCAAATACTTTACAGCAAAAAGCAAAATTAATGCCCGAACAAATGAGAGTTGATTATTTTACAATTTTCAGTGATGTGAATCTACGAATAATGCAGATTAAATATTATTCCTCTTGCTCATAACGAAGGTCCAAATATATTAACTACCCCAGGCCTCTAGCAGAAAAAGAAACTTCAGCAGGATTCAATCATTAAAAATTGTTTTATTATCTTTAGTATTTAATAATGTAACATACCCATTCGAAATAATTTGTACATGCCATAAAAACTAACAATCCTTTTTAACGTTGCCAATTACTATATCGTTTACCATAGGTGTATTCAAAGGCTTGAAAAATGTTGAAACACTATTTCGTAATACTAGGCTAACAAAGATTTTCAAATTTACTTTAACTGTCTACTCATGAAAACTCATGCATCTTTACTCGCTGAGAGGGTTCAATTCATATTTTATTTACCAATTATTCAAATCAGTCATTATATAAACTTTAAAGAATAAATATTATCTTAAGTGAAGAATTTTAATTGTATTTGATTACACAATGGTTGTAGTGTGGACGCGAATAATTGCATTTACAAGAAACAAGACAGGAAAATAAATCGGTTTCATACCAGCGTGCGACATGGAGCATTTGTCAATTTCAACTCATATCGTGCTGTTAAACCACACATGTAAAATGACAATGCTGTACTTGTACACTTGCACCCGCGGTGGCAATATGCATAAGGCGTAACGAAATTTATTTTTTTTATCATTTCATTCTACTGTCAATATTACTGTGCAATTCTTTTCAATAAGTGATGAGCTCATTGTTTGAATATCGTTATTGTATTTCTTTTGTCATTTATGCGTCATGTATCTTAGATATTTGTATTATATTCCTTTATTAAACTTACTTCACCTTGTACCAATAATCTTCAATGTCGTATGTAAGATTTATAAATTGGGCAAAATATTGCTTCTATGTGAAAAACTACTAGAGAAGCATCATTCATAACAAGGTGATGTTACATAATTTAATAAAAAATACAATACATATTATTAATTACTTAACGTTTCACAAATTAGTTGAATCAGGTAATTAAATATCTGTACTAAAAGCTTAAACAGGTACATACAAATTGATGTGTATAATTAACAGATAAAATTTTATTGCATATCGAAAAGGAGGAAACTTTAATATGATTTTCATAAGGAACATCCATAAAACTTACAATGATCCTATTTTTGTGTTCACGTATCTATTCGTTCCCTGCGAAGTCATGGTAGGGATAGCCGAATCGACGCCGGCTTACGCAGTTGATACTTTTGTTTTCGAGCTAACAAATTCACACGAAAATTTTAAATTCGTTTTAATTTATAAAATAAAAACAGAATGTGTTATCAGAGTAGCTACGTTGTGTACCATACAGAGAGGAAAAAGTGAATGTATATTTTATAATTTTTCGGCTGTGAAATGGAAATATAAAAAAAATTATTGTAAAGCAGCTGTAAAAAGGCAAAAGTAATGGTACCATGACCTTTAAATCAGTAATTGCAATAACATATTTTCCGAGAACAATATAATATTATTTTAATATTTTTTTAATATCAAGAAATTTTTTTGAAGTTGTTTGAATTATTGGAATTAAAAATTGTTGTTTGTTACATTTGGTATTTAGTATTAGTAAAATTATGTGTCCAAATGATATAAAAACAATTTACTAGTCGCTGTGTATTTTTTAAGTATTAATGGATCACTATGGATTCCCAAGCCATATAATTATATATGCAGTGATTTTAGTGGAGGAAAAAAGCCAGGGAGAGTTGAACCCTAGGTACATTCCTACCATATTTCCTCCAACCTACAAATCTCCTGAATTGAATAAAATTTTAGCAGTTTACAAGTAAATAAATATATGTGAAAAAAAATTTGACATAAAATAAATTGAGAAAAGGGGAAAACTTAAGAAATCGACCGTTCCACCCCCTGATTTCCAAAAGTACTGAGACTAAAATTTTGAAAAAAATAGGAAATATAGAACGTTGCCCCAACTTTACAAGAAAAATAAGGAGAAACCATTAATATTAATTTTGTGGAAACTATAAAAGGTAATGTTCTGAAAAAAATTAGAGGTATAGGGTCTGACCTGAAGTTTACTGGAAAAATAAGGAGAAACCTCTACTTTTAATTTTGGGGGTCAAATTACAGAACTAAATGGAAAATATAAAATTAAAATTGTTTCTAACGCATCATGTTATATATCAAATGCAAGGGCTCATTATGACGAAAACAAATATATCTTTTTCACATTTTTAAAATAAATTAATTAAAAGATATTAACGAAAATATAAAAAAAATTATCCATTCTCCCCAGCCCTTATCTCCAAAACCATAAGCTGTAAAATTTTGAAAAAAAAATAGAGGTATAGTGTCTCACCTGAAGTTTACTGGAAAAATAAAAAAATAAAGAGAAACCCCAAATATTCATTTTGGGAGCAAATTTATAGAATTAAATGGAAAATAAAAAATTATGATTATTTCTAACGGATCAAATTATTATATATATTATTATATCAAATCAAAGGGCTCATTATTACGACTACAATTTATTTTTTAATTTTTTTAAAATAATTAATTTAAAAGATATTAACAAAAATATTAAAAAATTTACCCATTCCCTCCTTATCTCCGAAACTATAAGACCCAAAAATTTGAAAAAAAATAAAGGTGTAGCCCCTCACATGAACTTTACTGAAAAATAAGGAGAAAACCCCTAATATTGATTTTGGGGGACAAATGACAGAATTAAATGAAAAATAAAAAATTAAACTTATTTCTAACGGATCATGTAATATAAAAAATCACAGGACTCATTATGAAAAATACAAATATATGTTTTAAATTTTTTAAAAGGAATATTTTAAAATATATTAAAAAAATATTTAAAAAATTACCCATTCCCCCGTTTATTTCCCAAACTATAAGAGCTATTTTTTTGTTTACCGGGAAAATACCAAGAAATCCCTAATATTAATATTGGTGGTCAAATTATAGAATTAAACGGAAAATAAAAAAATATTTTTTAACGCATCATGCAATACATCAAATGAAAGGGCCCATTATGAGGAATACAAATATATATTTTTCATATTTTTAAAATTAATTGTTTACAAGATATTAACATAAAGATATTAAAAAATCTCATTTCTCACTTTATTTCCGAAACAAAACTACCTAAAATTTTCAAAATAATTAGGAGTAATGGGGCTCACTTGAAATTTATAAAAAAATATTAGAAAACCCCCATAGTAATTTTAGGGACAAATTATAAAAAATTTGTTTAAAAGATATTAACAAAAATATAAAACATCGACTTAATTCCCACTTTAAAAACTACACTATTTAAATTTTGAAAAATATATCTTATTTGTATTTTTAAATAATTTCAGTAACAGATTTAATAATTTATAATTTAAAACTTGACCTATTTTGCCCTTTATCTTCCAATCTACAGAGCAGTACATTATAAAAGGCTTCCTGAAAATTTATTAGTAAAATAAAACTATAATGTTAATTTTTGGGGGCCAAATTAGAAAATTAAATACATATGTATTCTTATAAAAATCAACCGAACACTGAAGCAGATAAAATAAAAAGTCTATGTGTGGAAAATGAAAGTGTATATTTTTTATAAATTTAAAACATTTCCTTTAAAAGATATTATGGTAAATATAAGAAAATGCACTTATTCCCTGCTTGCCTGAAACTGGAATATTATAATCTTGAAGGTGGTACGGAGATTTTCAACGACCTAAAAGTAGAATCAGGATTGCTGGGTTTATTAGAAACAACACAAGACAAAGGTCATTGATTGATTGATTGAGAACCTAACAAATATTAAATAAAATCTGAGAAAATTTATTTCATTGCATAGATAATATTATCACTTCTATAGTGTCTACTTACAGCCTTCAATATCTTCAAATAAGAAACGTTCAGAAATCGATAACTAAAACAGATTAATTGTTGTAGTTTATTGTATATATTCAAGCTGATAGTAATTGCAATATTTTTTAAACTCATTTTTTTAAGAATGAGAAAGGATTAAGTACATAAAATTTATGTAACAAATTTGTATTTTTTAACCTAGCAGAACCATGTTTCATAATATCTTTTGTCTTGATCGACCTTTATATTACAAAATATATATTATTTTTTAAATATATTGCTAATATAATAACAACATTTTATAATGTCAGTCTCATCCAAATTCATATTCGTGTTATTTTCGTTAATATTTTTAATTCTACCAGCTCTCAATACCATATATAAATCAGGTAGGTTAGTAACGCTGAAAATATTTTTTCCCTTTTTGAGAATAACTGTTATTACATTTTTTTTATTTTTATACGAACTGTTTTCAAATAAACTTCCTTCTAAACTATTAGTTTCTTAGAAGTATAATGTTTTTGAATGATAGTGATAGTGATAATAAGCCGTGAATTGAAAATAATCTATTTTATATTATTTACAAGAACATTGCAAACATTAGGTCTGGCTATGACAAAACCAACTAATAAATAAACCGGTTCAGCAATTTGACAACTTCTCAGAGCCTCCTTTAATTTACCTACTTTCCGGCGTCACAGTCGCGCACACAGCAAATTTCAGGTAAAATGTTGGATTTATCTAATAATCTGCATAATTTTATATTTTCAAAACCAAAATTATTAATTTCAAATTCATTAGCTGATATGTTCTAATCGTTTATTTTTGTGTAATTTTTAACAGGTTTTGGGTTAAACTTTTTCCATATTTTCAGTATAAAAGGGAGTTATGAGATTGAATCCCTGCAGTTTGTAAATGTAAGATTGCATTTTTGTGTATAGTGTGGGTACAGGACGTCCGTCGTCATAGTTATTTTTAATATTAGAGAAATTACAAAAAAAAACACTACGCTTGAACCATCTACAATTAAAATTGCTTGTAGTTTTCCATTTTCAATGTTAATTTGAAAAAATTAGTGTATTATGAAAAAAATTATAACTTCAATTTTTGCCGTCATTTTCTGAAGCAGCAATTCATTTGAAAGTATTCTGTGATGATAATATACATCTGAAGCAAACTGAAGGTGCAGGGTTAAAAAGCACACAACATTATATTCCCAGATCCACTATATATTTATTAAATAAGAAATTATTTTTTGTTTCATCTTTATGGTTTAAAATTCGTATACATAATGAGACCACGGATTGTGTCTGGGTGTGTTTTATACTTAGCGCAAGCAATTTCGAATTAAAAATTGCATGTACTTATCTAACTTGAAAATTCAAACACTTGCAAAATTTGGTTTGAAATACCATATTATAACAAAATTTATATCTTGGGAAGATTTTGATAATACGAAAATATGGAAAAATATAAAACCATTTCACTCCATATAAGTTCAAAATATGCATCTGATTCTATATATATATATATATATATATATATATATATATATATTTACAAAAAAATGAGAAAATGTGTTTATTATAGTATTGCATATTAGCTCAAATAGAAGAAAAATCCATAGACCATATTTCTATCCCATATACGTGAAAAATATGAAAAAATTCCAGAGATCTGAAATATAATGAAGTAATCGTATCAGACGAACTGTAAATTCTCAACAGATAGGTCATATATTACGCATAGTTTCTGGATATAGACAAAACAAAAACAGTTTTTCCGTACAAATATTAATATTTGTTGGAGTTTCTCGACATAAATTCAATGTGCGTATGGCGGCGTTTCTTCTCATCATTGCCGAAACGGCATGATGGTGAAAATGCTGTACATAATAACATTGCCCAGTTAAGAAAACTTAATTTTATCTTTCTGACACATTTGCTGAAGTCATAAATCGATGGCTAAAGTATAATACCCCTTATGTCGAATTTTGTTTAGTTTAAAGGAGAGACAAAAAACCGAATACTTTTTAATAGAGCGTTCCAGTTTTTGGTCTAAGGATAATTTATCAGTATTATAATACAGCTAATACAATTTTAAACTTGTGAAAATCTGCAGTTTAATAGATACCCATATTTATAAATCAGTGAAATAAACACAAAATAGAAAAATTTGTACGTTTTGCACTTTAGCCATATAAATATCGGTAGGTATAATCTAATTGACAAACCCCAATGTTGACCACAATACAGAAGGAATACAGAAGGAACTTTCAATTATTAAAAATAATTAGACTTTAAAATATGCTGATGGCCTTTTTTTTAAGCAACATAGGTGGTCGAGAAAATATCTGGTGCGTTATTATTTATTACATTGTCATCATTATTAAACAATGAGAAGACTGAAACTATTAGCTACTTCAGAGACATATTCTTCGAGAGATCTACTACATGCACTTCTAAATTCATGTTAGTGAACTTATGATTGATTTTGTTGTATCCATAAATAAGTTAGTATATTCAATTACAATTACATATTCTCAGTTCTCCTGAAATTTCACAAAAATTTCTGAGCGCATTTGATTTTACACAAGCTATATTGGCTACTACAGAAGATGTCGTTAACAGGTACGTATATTGTCAGAAAAACCGAACAGAAATGATTTAGGATTTTGCTTCTTATGAGTTGATATTTTGTATACCTCAATACCATCTAGTTTGTGTTTTGCTACAAATTTAATAATTATTATCGAGCATGGAGGAACGAATAGACGGAAATATCAATTTTACTAATGAACAAGTTTTTTGAGAAATTGCTCTTATGGAAAACTGGTGAATTCGGATGTACATTGCCAATTTAAAGGTTAATCAATCAAATATCTTGCAACTGGCAACCTTAGAATAAGATAGGAGGCTATGAAGCTTGGCCACCTAGAACTACACCTGCAGACAATAAAATTTGCAAGCAATAAGCATTACGTAGAAGATATGTAACTACAAGGCAGCGCCACTTAGACCTAGCTGAAGCTAGGTTAGGTTATTTTTACAAACGGTGAAAAGTGTGTTATGGCAAGCTTGAATCAGGGCCAAAGTAGCTGTACTGCTACCCAACTAACCAGAGAACATCTTGTAGCAATGTTAATGTTATCGAGAAAACATACTAACTGGTATATTGGACACTGTGTTTATGTACTTCTTAAGGGTGGGTCGTCATTGTATTTAAGTGCATTAGATCGGAAAATACAGAAGTATACCTAGAGGAACCAAAACCCACTTAAAGTTATTTCACCCCACAACATATCTATTATGTTGTGGGGTGAAATAAGTTTAAGTGGGCATTCAGTTTTGGTACTGTTAGATGCGAATTAATCGCTAACTAGTCCTAAGGACATTATAAAAATATTAGAACCAGATATTTCTGTTGATGTTCCTTTTGTCGGCAACCACTTTGTTCTGATGCAAGATAACCCACGTCCCCAGTAGCTATAACGTACATAATATAATCTAGTTTAGCGTTGACAGTTAAAATAATGCTTCTGGTAAAACTTATATTCTAGTCACAGATACTTCATTTGCCGTTAGATATAAATTAAAGCAATCATAGTCTGTACAATTAACTCCGATGTCAGAAATTTTTTACAAAAAATGGTGGATGCGCAAGTGCAAAACAAACTTTTTATACTATTTAATTTACGTATATCTACAACAATTAAATTTAACTTAGATTTTCATCACGAGTCAGCCATCAAGAATAAAACTTACAATGGAGATTCTTCTTGATAATACGATTAGATAGATTCAATAACACCATAAATATAAATATAATAGCAAACCTGCGAAAACTACCAGATATTTAAACTTCGATTTCAATCAACTCGTAAAACGTAAACAGTTAGGTATAGTAATAAAGTAACTTCACTCAACGAAATAAATACTTTTAAAAGATCATCTACTACAAAACCTATGGCCAATGGAATTTATAATTTTTGTCATTAAAAACGGGGTCTGATTTAGAGCAAGGGTTTGGAACCTTTCTCGGACGGCCTGCCATTTTCAAAATAAATAATTCACATTCAAAGGTAACTTAAATAGTACTGTTATATTATATACGAGTATAAATATTATTAAAAATAAACATGAAAAAAATTATTCACATGCTATAATAACAATAAAGTCACAGAAAATAAAATACAATTCTTAAAAGAGAAGAAAGAAAATACAATTACACATACATTATGTATAAATATGTAAATATATAAATATGTAGATATATAATATATATTTTTCATTTTGTTGATTCAGTAAAATTCAATTCGCTTTTTGTCCTTAAATAATGTTTGATAATTCATTTAAGTCCGGTTCTGTTTAGTGATCCTCAACAAGTTTTATAACCTTTCATCCGTCATTATGATTTTGTGAAATTCATTCTTGAAAATGTTTGTTGGCTTAAATAGGTGCTTAAAAAAGACAAATCATTGAATTTGCAAAATTTCTTAATTTGGGAAATTTATTTTCGGGTAGGTTTGAACAAAATGCAATTAAATTTTCATCAAAATTATTTTTATATATATTGTTAGATTGCAGATCAACTAATTCGACATGTGAATTGTATGGTGCTTTTAGAATATCAAATTTTAAAGAATTTTCAAATATTAATATGTCTTTTTTTGCATAAAAATCTTGAAACCGATGACGAAAATTTCCATCCAGTACTTTTAGTTATTCAATAAAAATATTCGAAGGACACTCGTTGTAATTTCTATTTAAAAACGATTATTAAAGTTGCTATGCGTTTTCTCTGTGTTAAATGAGCAATTCTGATACGTAATAGTAGGTAATATCATACAAGAATTGAAGTAGTACAAACTTCAAATATTTGAGACTCAAAGGTACTTGTCGAAAATAATAGACAAAAAATATTTTGTATCTATTTATTAATCAATAAATTATCACTGGTAAATTATTTACTGTTAGTATAATAAAATAAAATGTTTAATAAATGCATAACATTACTTAGTTTTTATTACAGCAAGAAATTTATGAATAATAAGATCTTGAAATATATAAACCAGAGTATTTACAATGTGCTTACGGAAAGGATTTGTTCTTTAAACCTTTCTCTTTAAAAATTATTGTGTAACACCCTGATTCAAGTGCGATATCATTTAAAAAATCTAAAAGCGGAAAATGATTTATAGCTTATGATTTGAGAAGTACGATGTCATCACTTGGACAAATAGTGGTTTTCCTTTTTTGACTTATATCAGTAAAAACGTAAGAGATGGCTAAAGTTATTTCGTGGTTGCCGAAAAATTCATCCTAAACTGCGGCAGACATTTCCGCGGTGAGGGCTTAGGCGATAGATCGTAAACTCTAGTAATCTGCTCGCGTGGAAAACTACCGTCAAGTGGTGGGGAACTAGCATTTATTCCTATCTGTTGGTGCTTGGCGTGACCTGATTGTCTAATGGGAATCTAGGAGGCGAGACTTCAGAGCCTCATCGATGGCTTTGGTTTCACGCGTCGTAGAGTAACATACCCTACTCGACATATTATATTATATATATATTTGAATCTTAGACCATCTTCTTTGCTGTCAAAATTGTCTTGATGTTCGTATATTTTTATGCCTATAGTAGTGGGATATACTTGACAGTTCATCAGTACATTAGTGTTGCATAACATGGTCTACTGAAAGTAGGACATATTCTGCGACAGCTGATAAAAGAGTTTCACATGAACGGGGTATCCTATTAACCCATGTTGCCAGCGGGTCACTGGGATCTTTAGGAGACTTTAAATTATGGCGAAGTGTTTTAGGAGGTTTATACACCGTGTTAGCTTGATGTTTGTCTTTAATATATGGCAAGTAAGCTGTCCCCAAGGTTTCCCCTTATTGCTGATCTCTATTATTAGATTTCTGTTTTGAATTTAACATTTTACTCATCTCATGGGCCGAGGAACCATTCGCCTGCAAAACAGGATCAAGATAGATTTATTCATTTTTCACATAAGAATGTGGACGCTCAATCCGCGAGAGTTTATTTACACCTAATTGTTGCAATCACTATTGTGGTGATTTAATTGGGAAAATTGCTAGAAATTGTAGGCAATAGACAAAAGCCAGAACGGAATTACCTTGGGGTGTATTGCAGGGATCGATCAAGATCAGTAGTTGGCACTTTAGGATGTAAGAGACGTGTCTATATTTAAAAGCCGTGTGGCAAGTTTTGGACTAATAGAGAAGGCCTGTAAATGGCAGTGTACCACTTAGGATTACATTATGGTCGTCATACTGTCAGAAGTTTGGAGATATAATGTTTTTCTCTCCCCACCCCCCAAAACATTGTCGGCAACAAAAAGTCTTGCTGAAACTGTGCATTAACCGAATGAAATATGAATACCCTTATGCAAAAAAGATGCTACGGTACAGGGTCACTCCTCAAAATTTCACCAACATCTTGTTGACATTATCGACACTATATTGTATTGTATAGAACCTTATAACAAGTTAACTTGGTATTCTTCTCCTAGCAAGGCCAGACATCCTAGAACACTAGAATTAATATTAACAAGCAGAAAAAATTTTAGTAGGGAAAGATTTTAATGGTATCTGCTGGTCCTATGAAAAATTATACAAAATGGGCTCAAAGTCGATCACATACATTACATATAACAGCAATTTAAAATGTAATATGAACTGTTTGAGGAAGTAAAGATGATATGATATGTAATCATTTGATATAAAAAGAACACTACTTGAAGTTAATTAGCAATGTGAGAGGAAAAATGAGAAAATGAGGCTGGCAGTTATTTATGTAATCGACTGAAAATGTCGCAGTGATAACTTACATAAGCGCATTCTTAAGGATCTGAACTTATTTTTTTGTAAACAAATGTAGTTTTGAAAGGCACTTTTTCAATTTTTACTCTGTACAATTTATCGTGTTAATCTTAGTACATTTTCCGCAGAAAAGTATTCCGGTACATTATAATTTCTGTTCATTTTAATATCTTAATTAATAATTGTATTCTCATTTTTATCCAAAATCGTAAATGGGCAACTTTTTAATAGTGTAATTGATGTTTACTCAAACCGGTATTTACGATTAATATATTACCTAAGAATAAATATTTAATATTGAACAAATTATAAATTGAAAATTTCAGTGTCATGACAAATTCAGAGTGTTCATTCTATATCATCAAACTTAGTACACGGTTTGCTGTTGAATTCAATAACAAATATAGCAAAATGAATCATCTGGAGGCTTCGTAGCAAACCTTTTTTTATTCTTAAGTGTGGTGTTTAGTAATTGTTAAATGATTTAGGAGGTAAATATTTATTTTGATCGTTCATTTAGTTTTTCTCCTCTCACAAATATCTATATATAAATAGGCAAAAACAAAACGATTAGGAACCATTTTCTCGTCTGTCTCTCAAACGATTTTGATTTTTGTTTTTTTAAGTAGCTACTGACGACCTTCTGTGCAGAATGCTAATATTAATTTATAATATTGGTTCATTTATTAAATAAAATATGAAAAAAATCATTATTTACGTCCATATTATCGACGCCAAACAACTGACAGTGCCGCCGTAGCCAGTCGGTCAAAATTCCAAACATTGAGTAATTATATATGGAGCGTTCGTTATTCTTAGAGCATGTACTTATGGAAGTGCCATGCAAGCGTTGTTAGTGTTTTGTGGTAAAATAGTCAATGTAGTAGATCAGTATTGATTTTTCGGACGCCAACGGTAACTTTCATATTAAATATTCTGTTTTTAATATGAATTTAATTATTGGATTAATATATTATTATCACAATCTTCCCGAAGGTGTTCTGTAAAAAATTGTCAGACAGCGGACAATAGAGAATGTATTAAATAATTAAGTTCTCTTAGGGTTGTTGGTCCTCTCTTTTTTTTAATATTATTGAACTTCATTGAAACGGCAAATGACGAAAACTTTTAGGTTGCAAAGAATAATCTTCCAATTATTATATCGAATATTTTGCCAGGAGCGGTTCCAGTCAAAAATTTGGGGGGTCATTCATTTATCAAAAATATTTCGTATACCGATATTTGATTACATTTTTTTTATTGTAATAGATTTGTCAATATGAGTGAACAATTTTGGTCATTCATTAAATAGGGTCGTATTTCGACCACTGGGCGACCACTAGTATCTTTAAATAGATAAGTTAACTAATTAATGTCAAAGTGTAACAATGGCAACTTATGGTAATCGTCCGGAATTCATTGAATTCTTATAGAAAAACTTCCTGAAAGTATATTTTTATTGTACTGAAAATTAAATATTTTTAAAATTTCGTTGAACATTGTTGTCTCATGTTAGTTTCATGTTTCGTTCAGACGCATATGATAGTGCCAGGTCAATTTATGTTAGTTGTGTTTGGTTATGCGCAAAAAAGCCATCAAAGAATTCTGTTGATTCAATGACCCCATTAATGGGATAAGGAAAAACCCTAGGAAAAACCTTATAAACTATCATCATTCATAGTTGCACAGAACAAGTATACAATTACTAATTTCAGTAAATCACTAAGTTCATCCTTAGTTATCTTTGAACCACATAGAATTGAATTCTACTAAAGTAGAAGCTATACAATCGCCCTCATTTAACATAATTTAAGGCAGCCTCTTTTATTTTTCATTTTCTTTTATGCAGTTTTGTTAAGGTATCAGTTGATATCGTTAAATACTTATTTCAAGCTTTTAGTATCTTCATATAATCTGATAGTTCTAAATACAATGCGAGCATATTTTCGCAACTTCTTTAACATCAAGTCCGGGTTTAGAACATATTTTAATATATGTAGATTTAAGAAGTTTCGATATTAATGAAAAAGAGTTTGTGAAAAAAATTTTGTTATTCCATTAGCAATTCATTAATCCAACAAGTTTTTTATTATTTATTTTATTGTAACTACACGATTTTTCAATAGTTACATCGTGACTACTATAATATGTAAAGAGTTTTGGTCGAAAGGAGACAATTCATATTTACTTTATCATCTGATATATTGGGTAGTTCAAAACCAACAATAACTATCAAATTTACAGTTACTTAATTTATAACAAACGAGAAATCAACTTGCTATAATACCATCTTCTATTCATGAATATCTCTTAATTAGATGGACTCTACATTATCGAACATATCGCATATTTGAAACGTCACCTTGATACTTAAAAGATTTTTTCACCAATGCCGTTACAAAGGCAAATGAAATTCATGAATATAAAATATTATCGAACCTGACAGGGCGTCAGAAGTCGAACTCGGACCTCCGAGTAATGAATTACGCGATTGACAGCTTGACAGCTAATAAAAGGCATGTCGGTGAACAAGAATTTATTTGCTTATAGATCCAGGCTCAAAACAACTCATCTCTGACACTTTTGGTTATGAGAGATCATCTGATATGCCACTTTAAGGAATTTTAAACGGAAAGTCTAAACTATAACTCAATATAAAAAAAATGACAAATGTGGTTTGGTAACAAGCTTTTGACCGAAATCGAGAATTTTTGATTTTAGTACACCAAAATTTTCAGGGAATACCTTGTGTTCGTTAAATAAAAATTTAATTTGAGAAACGACCTATTAGTAAACAATTTAATACCAATAAATCCTATCGGAAATAATAATAAATAGCAGAGTTGCCCCAATATCTCTGTTATTTTAATTGCTATTCACAATACATTGAAAACATACATTATTTTACTTTTTGCATATATAAAATTCCCAAGAAGCTTAATGTTAATGGGGACAAGCTTAAAACAGTAATCACTTGATGCAATGAATAAATTTATTATTATATATTTTATGTCATAACATTCTATAGCCGCTATTATTACTTTTGTCAAAAATTACTATATGTATATAATTTTTAATTTTAAAAAGTGGAAATATGCATCGTGAAAGCTGATAAAGAATAAAATGTTTGTAGTCTGTTACTCAACTTGGTGTGATTTACAAGATGGAATTATGAAGGATCAATTAATATAAGAATTTTTTAAACTTTTTATATTTTGCTAGAGTATGCGGTCCAATAAACTACACTGAATTAAGATTGCTATGTTCCAGGACCATTCTTAGACCGAAACTGAGTTATCCCTATGACTGATTCACATTTCAGGTAAGTATTTTAGTAATAGGGGTAACAGTAATTTCAAATGTAAGGTTGGTCCAACTACTTAAATTGTCACAATAAAGATAATAACCTATTTTGGTAATGCATGTTTGACCAGACAAGTATTTCATGAAAATTGACAAAATGACCAATATAAGCTATTTACAAAACGCACGGTCAATGTTCTTTTTATACAATTTGAAGAACAGTCTAAGTGATATCTGAATCAGCATATGTGCTCCGTCGAATTGATTCTTCAGCGGATAACATCGCTCCGATAAGCGACAACGTTATAAAGTAAATATCTTAACAGACAACAAAATTGATAATCTTCAACTACCTCACGATTGCTTCTCTACTTTAAAAATTCACTGTTTGGTGCGATTTCTGGTATACATATAAGGAGATGGAATAAGAGTGTTCATTCCATTACGATGGTATACCATGAAAACTAAACTGTCTGGTCACAATATTTAAACAGGTGTTCTAAAAATGTTCAAAAACAGTTACCTATTTTTATAAGTAGAACTTTACCTTAAACATGTCTAACAGATGCAGATTTGGGCTTGTCTCTAGTATGACAGGGTCAATGCAAGATAGAAAAATTGGTTGCTGAAGACTTTGACATATATACGATATTATTGATAAGAAGATGCATTGAAGTTTCCTTGAACATAGTGGGCATGTGATGAGGTCTATATGCCAGAACAGTATTTAGGAGTAAATTTATTGATAAGAAAGTAATATTATGGTGCAAGTACCTACCTTTAAATAAAGGAATACCCTTTAGTGAAGTTTCCTTATTCATAACATGTGTCGGAATTATAGTATGAGAAATAGGGATAAACTCTATTATAATCTCTGATATATAATGATCAGATCTAATACAACGTTTTTGTTAATATATTGGAGACCAGATTGAGGCTGTAACTTAAATATTACTTTTTTCGTCATACATTTCTTTGATTCCATTTCAGCATCAAGTTTATACTAAAGCGTAACGAAATAAATTTCGCTAAGGGCCCTTGAAGATCACACAAATATTTAAAATTACTAGATTAGGCATGTAACATGTAAACTGCATTAAATTGGAAGTCATATAAAGTCAAGATTCATTTACTCCAGAATTTGAAAATAATTATATTAATTGTAAAAAATAATTATATTTTTTCACACAAATCTCATTCTCTGCGACCACTTCAAGTTCAAGCCAAAATGTATGTTACCTAAGTTATGAATTGTATATGATTTTGCTGGAAGGGCCATATTTGTATCAAAACTTGGATTCAGTTGATTCCGAACTCAACTCACGAATGTTAGACTTACACCTAAAATTATAATAATACACAAAAATAAAATTGTAAATCTTAATTACCAGTCAATTCTAGAAAAAATAGTTAATTTACATCTTATCCATAAATAAACTGAAGTCAAGCAAAAATGTTAGAAAGTGTACGTCCGAACTAAGAAATATTGCAGGTTTATAACACAATCTCTTATTTTATTTGCTCACAGACAAAGGAAAACCATGCTTATAAAGGAGTGGTAAATGTTGTAATTCAAACAAACTTTAGATCTAATAATCAAAGGAACAACGTGGCAAAAATTTTACAGCTTTAGGAAAAATTACTGAGAGCTTCTCAGTAATAATATTGCACTAGGGTTAGTAAAAAAGCTTAAAAGAAATATTTCCCGCCTGATTTTAATCTTGCTATAATGTAGATAACACATAAAGAGAATTGTGTAGAAAAAAATCTACTATTCCCAAATACGTCAAGGTACAGAAAATAATTTTGTGATCAATACATTCTGGCCCTTACCGCTCTAGAAAGGATCAGTACATACATGTATTAACTTCTACTTACCTGGTTGTATTAAAACAGAAAATATGGAATAATCATCAAGCCCACCTAGCTACTAAAGAAATGGTCTAACAAAAAACTTAGCTGTAACATGTCAACAAACATAATTTTGATTTCCAACAAGTTCTTATGGATCCTAATAACATCAAGCAATACACGATGTTATAAACATTGTTTAACTTTTTTCAATTTTACTGTTTACAATGGTGTGTCATAACTACATGTGGAGTTAAATTCAAGGTAAACGAGGAAGTTGTGAAATAGCTAGCTGCCGTTATAGCTATTTCAAATCATTACCCGAGAATGTTAAGCAGGTTATTTACTAAAGTGATAGGTGTGGAGGACAAAAACTCATTAAATATGTAGCAAACATGTGTTTAACTAACCATGGAGTGCGACTCTAAACATTCAGCTACATCTACAGAACCACAAAAAGTTGGGAAAGCAAAGTGGCCTGCAAATTGAAAACTATAGTAGCTCTGTAAAAAGAAGATTCGATAGACGGTTTTGCGTTAATATTATAAGACCTCGATGTCAGATACCTCTTGAAAAAGAAAACTATTACGGACTTTTATCTTTGATCAAAATAAATCCTCCAGTAGGGTAAAAGACTTTTTGAAGATTTCCCATTCCAAGGATTTAAACGTAAAACGCCTCAAAACGTGGAAGTTTTCTAAAGTGAATTATGTGAAGTTAACATTTATGTTGTGGAATCTACAGCCAATATTTAAGAGCATATTTTTGCTTGCAGTCAACAATAAGTCTGCAACTTCACACGAGAACATTAAACTGAATATTTAAGAGTCTATCATCATTAGAATTATCTACATATAAAGATACGCTAAGCCCCAGATATACGAAAATAAGCCATTTATGAATCCTGGTCTTAACAAGTACAACAAAATTCAAAATTACTCTATTAGTCTCACAATTTCGTCATACGAATTCCAATATTTCAACGGGTTTTTGTAATAGGCATTTCTTGTTGTGGATGGTAATGTGTTGGCAATATTTACATTGTTAATATATAGTGAGGACGCGTGGGTTGGAACAAATTCATTTAAAATTCAGGAGTTGTTGTTTTTGGAAAAAAGGAGACGTCGGTTTTTTTGGACTGCGGTTTGTGTGATGATAAACCCATTTATACAGGTTGGGCCAGAAATAAATTGCGACCGTCAACTTCTTTTTTTCAAATGGAATCATTTGTTTTTTATTTTATTTTTGAATTCTGCATTGAATTCTAAGTATTTTTCATGTACAATACCGAAGATTAACAGTTCTTAAAAAATACATTTCTTTCCAAACAACAGTAAAGATAAGGTGTTTGTTGATTTTAACCTATTTATGTAGGTCTGGTTTTTATGATTGTTAACGGTATTTTAGTCGCATGAATGGAAACCCTTTTTTTAATGTTGGAGTTTTTAACACTTGTTTATTTCCATAGAAACTGTTTTATAATCTTACTTCAAATAAGTAGTTGTCAAGTGCAGTTCCAAAGTTTCAAAGTATGGCGCGTTTAATTGAGACGCAGCCAATAAAAATTTTGAATATGGTAGGATATGGCGACAGAACTCGAAAACAAGCTGAAGTTTGCATATTGTTTAATATGAAGTAACCAGAGTGGTTAGTAAAATATAAAAAAAAAATGGCCACGTAAGAGACAATTACAAAACCAAACATCTTCCAGAAGATACACATTTAAATGTTTTGCTCGATTTACATGAAAATCCTCACAAATCCACTAGACAAATAGCATCCATGCAATGTTCATTTAGTTCAGGAACTTACTGAAGATGATTTGGATCGGAGAATAAAATATTGGGAAATAATGATGATAAACTGTATTCCAAGAATGTTAATGTATGGACCGGAATTGTGGGTACTTCAATTGTGGGGCCATTTTTATTGAGGGGACACTTACCTCGGAAAAGTATTTAGACCTATTACAAAATGTCACAATACCCTGTTTGACCCCCAGAACAGAACAATATACTGGCAGATTTGATATGGTTTCGACAGGATGGAGCGCTCCCGCACTATTCGCGTATATTGCGAGATTATCCTGACAATATTTTCCCAAATAGATGAATCGGAAGAGACGTAATATCGAATGGCCAGCTAGGTCTCCAGATCTAAGCCTGGCAGATTTTTGTGTTTGGGGTTACGTGAAATCGAAAGTCTACTTCAATAATCCGAAAAATATGGAGGAATTAAAGAATAGTATTAGGGCCGAAATACAACGGATCCTGCGACAAACGCTAAATGAAGTGTTACGAGAATTTGAAAACCGTCTTGTCAGGAAGTTAATGGACAACAATTTGAACATTTAATTTGATATGTTGATGTTTTTTTCTCTTCAATTTTGAAATAAATATATTTTTTAATAACTTTTTGTTTTCGGTATAGGACATTATACATGAAAAATACATATAATTCAATGCAGAATTCAAAATAAAATAAAAATCAAATGTTTCCATTTGAAAAAAATGATGGTCGCAATTTATTTCTTGCCCATCCTATTTAAAAAACAGTAGTAAAACAAAACCGATGTGTGTCTTTTTCCAAAAACCAACACTGAATTTTAAATGAATTTCTTCCAATCCCCGCTTCCTCACTATATATATCATTGTTGGGTTTCCATCAATTTTAAAGCTTCTACCTATACTATACTATACCTTGCTTTTTCATTACATATGCTTTGACGTTATCGCGGGTATAAGAATTGGTCTCAATGTAATCTTATATTTATATATGTGTCGGTATTTTCCGAAAGACTGTTCTACTGCTTTAAAGTTTTGATAAATTAATTGTGCATTTTTACTATTTGAGCATGATACTGTTGTTCCCTCACTATTTACTAAAGTAGATCTGAATATCACATATGACATTGATATCCTAAACGTTGTTAATTTTTTTCTACCGTTTCTGAATATCTATTGCTGTTCCCGAATTGTAATTTATATAAATTTTGTTGGAATAGTGATATATAGATTTTTATTCAACACGTCGATAAAGTACGTTTAAACCTTAATTTTACTATTTTTGTAATGTCCGTCTGTGGTTCATATCCTATAGTTATGGTTTGTAAATGTTTATAGTTAGTATAGTAGTATTTAGCAAACAAGGTAAACACTTCTATGACAGTTAATATCAATTTAGAGTGACGACCATAATATATTCCTAAATACATATTGTGCATGTGAAAATAGATTGGCATTTGTTAATCCTTGTGTTTCAGACTGTGCGGGCGGTGCGGTGCCTCAAAGTGATAGTCGCAAACTATAATAAATAATATTATAAAAGTAATTCATTTTGTTCTAACTAGAAAATAAATTCGTGGTTGGTTTGTTGTAGCTTTTAGTTGAAGTTTATAAGTGTCGCATTGACGCATCGCACCGCCCGCACTGCTCATATCGCGTTTACATGGGACACAGCCTAAGGATCCCTGTTTTGTAGAGAAACTAAAAATATATCAGTATTTCGTTTTACTGGTGTTTCATTCTAGGCACATATCTACTTTATTTTGTGAATTTTTGTAGAAAAACCCCACACTTGAAGATAAATCTTTCATTAAAGAAGAAAAGTCTGTATAATGAATAGTACTCACTTTATTTCGAATGTGAAATGAAATACAAACTAAGTACATAGTTGTGAACATTTTTCTCTCATCATCGACAATTATGGTTTCATCAAATTGATATTGAGTCGATCATACTTCGAAGGTTCTCAGTAGTTGTTTAGTCTTGGGTACCTAATAAGTTTTGGACAAATGGTGCGATTTTTTTTTCAATTATTCTATTTGATTTTATGTCAGTCGAAGAAGTGGTATTGAATTTACATAGCCACAAAGAATTGCCAGTATAAACAGTATAATGAAAGGTAAGCAAAATATGTACATATATGTTACCTAACATATGATAGATCCACATCAGCGTACAAGTAACCTGTGTAATAGAGATGTAGTTCCACTGTCAATTTACGATCAGAAACTGATTCCCTTGGCAACCTCAAATTGTTGTGCTTGAACTTCGGAATTGATATGTTCCTGTCGTGTTGATCCCTATTATGTGGTAATGATCTATACACTTTTTATATATGAAATATTCAATTGATTGAAAAATTGAACAGACCTCAAAGAACGTTTACTAAGACCAACAAATCTTGAAGTAGCTGTATGTTGCCGCGGATGAACACTATTAAAAAAAAAGATATTCCTCGATCTTACTGTATCAAAGCGGAAATATCAAAACCGTGCAGAATTATTACACCCATTATACAAGGTGTAATAAGTCTAAAATAGAGTTACAAACTTCTGCTGTGTATAGAACTCATTAAAATAAGCCAAAAATCCCTTTAAACATGTGCCCTAAAACGCACACTTAGGAAAGCATATGCTCTAAAAAGGGCTCAAACAAAACTGTTTTTTTCTGTTATTGACACACTTGATCGATTTGAAAAGAGATAATATTTCTTTACATAAAATTGTTAAGACTTTATAAATCTGAAGACAAAAGTTGTAAAAAATGAAAATAAAAAAAAACGGGTTGATAACCTCCGTAACCAACCTAAATAGGACGCTTATGATTTGTGTGTCAAAAAAAGGTATGTATGACCCATACAATTTTTTTAATTTATTTTGGACAGTTTTATCAATAGAAAAAAGTAGTTTTATTTGAGCCCTTTTAATAATTCTTATATGTGTCAAAAGAGTTTACGGATTGTGAAAAAACTTTCATAGTTGTCAAGTAAAATAAGCACTTCAGTTGATAGTATTTCCAAAAGAGAAACAAATTAATCAACTAAATAGGACGATACGGAAATTATCTAGCATTCCTATTAAATAAATGGCCAACCTACTTTACAAATGCATAACTTCATACATGTTATGAATAACAAAATAATCCATATTTTAGTTGACAAACCATATTTACAAATGCAATGAAAATTGCAAACTTGCGAGAGCCCAATGAATGGCCATTATTATGTAATATAAATTTTCCTGGGTTCTATTTCAATAGCATGACGATGTAGAATAACTTTAGGAAGGGGTCAAAATTTGTTATTTTTTAATTTACTTTAATTCGTCTTTCACATTCGAGTCAATCCCACATAAGATTCTCTCTCCAAGCAATCTGGCGGCATATTCTGCAATGAAACCAGTCAATTGCTACCAAACAAAACAAAAATAAAGAAAATCGGTTGACAAACAGAGGAGAAAAAACCTAACCGTTTTGTCTGCCTATTTATGTATAGATCCATTTTTATATTAGTATTTTTCGCGTGAACATGCAAATTCGACTTTTATCTCTTGCAATATACCTGTTTTACAATACTTTTTCGTTTTCGTTTGTGCAAAATTTCACTTTCAAAACACATATTGTTAAGAGTTTTAATTTTTACTGATCAGTATTTTCACCAGCCGGAATATCTGGATTGGGGTGTTTCATTTTTAGGCGATATTTTCGTTTTTTCGGTCCTAATTGAACATCTGATCATTTATTGAAAAATTCGATTTCACACAAAAATATACAGGAAAAAAAATTTCTATACAGATATATATCCACATATTTAGAACTATATCATTCAACGTATGACAGCCGTTTCGAACCAGGAGTTCTCGTCAGAAACGCTTCCTTGAATGACAAGTTCTAAAGTGAAATACTTGGATGTTATACACATCAGTAAGACAACAGTCAGTGTATTGAACCTAATAGATGTCGGTGACATGTACCGTCTATTGAGTAATTTAAGTATATAAAGGCATACTATGCTATAACATATACCTACCATACTCTTGACAGATGGTTCGAGAGTTTTATATAAAAACAAATAAGTAAATATATATACAGATATATCCACACATTTAGAACTATATCATTCAACGTATGACAGCCGTTTCGAACCAGGAGTTCCCGTCAGATATGTTTCCTTGAATGAATGAAAAAAAAATTCGGTGTCTACTCAATTTTTCGGTATTAATTTTTTTTAGAAAAAATTAAAATTCAGATTTTGTACGAAATTAAATTTCTATAAAAAAGTTCCTTTGAGTAAACACTCTCCGATCAACAGTTTTTGAGTTGTAGAGCTAAAATATGAATGTTAATAATAATTGGTACCAAATTTAAATTGAAATTGTTTAATCTCACATATTATTATACATATTATTTACAATAAACGCTGGAAAGTTATTAAATCGTTAATTTTAGTATCGAGATTTTGTGTTTGGTAAATAAATATAAACTACCATGTATAAATCGTAAAAATTACTAAAAGTGAATGTTTTTCTAACATTTCTGAGTTGGTAACATTAATGTGTGTTTATTCGCACTGGAAAATTACTTTCTATGCATTGCTAAAACTTGTAATGAGTATTGTTTCTGTTATTCGTTATAAGTTAAACTCAGATTATATGATTTTATTAATATAACTCCTCGTTCATTTACAATGTGTAAATTTTTTAAAATGACATCCAGATCAATGGAAATCTGACAAAGATTATAATACGTGCGTAGCAATTTTCAAATATGTACACGTCGTAAATATTCTGCTAACAAGAACAATACCTATTACAAGTTGTGCAATGCCTAGAAACCGATTTCCCAATGGTAATAAACAAACCAACTTAGAAATATCACGTTTCTAAAATTAACTATTTAATAACTTGTCAGGGTTTAGTGTAAATAATATCTAATGTAAGATTAAAACAATTTCAATTTAAAGAAAACTTGGTACCAATTACTATTACATTTTTAGCTCTACAACTGTAAAACTGTTGGTCGGAGAGTGATTGCTCAAAGGAACTTTTTTGTAGCAAATTTAATTTCCTACAGACGCTGTATTTTTATTTCTTCTAAAAAATACCGAAAAGAAGAGTAGAAACCGAAAAAAATACTCCCTGTGTTTTTTGTTTGGGAAATAGAATTTTTCAATGAGTGAAGGTTCTATTTACCTTCTTTTTTTATCAGTCGCAATATTTTTCTTTTTCTATAAATTATCAGATTTTCAGGTAGGACCCAAAAACACCATGCGATTGTAGATGGCATTTTTTGCTTGGTACAACATGTAACTACATTCTTTGGGGTCTCATTCTTTTGTACGAAAGACAATATATATAATATATATTATTTCTGGTTAGGGAACCTTTATCATTTCCCCGAAAATTCTAGATGTCGATATCTCGCGTCTTCTAACATGTAATTAGTTGGTTTGCTTTCAAAAGTGTTCTTGTCGGACAGCATAATTAATTTAGGAAATTTAGCAAAGAACTTCCTTTATAATTCCATGTCATTTGCATTACATTACATTATCTATAGATAATAATTTATTCATAATCTATATACCTAGAGTGGCTGGTAACTTTCTAGAATCATTACTGTTTTGTGAAGATAATATCATACCTCGACCTTTTCCAGGTTTTTATTAATTTAACTATGAAAACAATTTCTATTTTTTGAAGTAAATATCCCGATTTACTATGTATTAACTATTTAATAATCTCATTTAAGAAATTAAAACATGCACAGACAAGTTAATAAAAGGTGTTCCAATTTGAGGTTAATTTTTATATTTTTAATAAAATACCCAAATTATTTGAGAATGATTAATTTTTTTATTTCAAACGATAGAACAATTGTTTCGGTTTAGTAATGGAAAACAATATCTTGTAAGTGACCACCTGCTGCTGTACGATAAGCTTCTAATCTTTTGCCAAAAGTGTCGATAACTTTCTAACATAACTGCATTTCAATTACTTGAAAACAGTCGATAATGTTCCCCTTTAGGTGTTCAATTGTTTGTGGATCGTTGGCATAAACCTTTTCTTTCAAATAGCTCCATAGGAAAAATCTAGAGGTGTTAGATCACAAGATCCGGGGGGCCATTTAATGTTTCATCTGCGAGCAATTATTCGATTATAAAATTTCTGTTTCAAAAGATTGATTGTTTCTGCTGCTGAATGACATATTGCACCGTCCTGTTGGAACCACATATTCTGCACAATATGCTCCAATTCATCCCACAAATGTTAGTAATCATCGTTCGATATAGAAATTCAAATTAAAAGCATTTTCATTGTCATCTTCAAAAAATTATGGCTAATCACTCCACCAGCCCAAAAACCAAACCAAACAGTTGCTTTTTGTGGATGCATTGGTCTTTCCATTTTTTCTTGTGGATTTGCTTCACCCCAGACTCGACAATTTTGCTTGTTAACAAATCCACCCAATTCAAAATATTCTTCATCGCTGAAGATGATTTTGTTGAAAAAAATCACATTTTCAAGTTTCTGTTACATGGCCCAATTAACGAATTGACGACGTAAACCAAAGTCTGTTGGCTTTATTTCTTGCGTTATCTGAATCTTGTGAGCCTTTAAACGACGATCTTTGTGCAAAATTTTGAATAAAGTGGTTTTTGGAATGTCATTTGCTGTGCACGATGGCGAATCGATGTTTTTGATTGTTCAACAACATTCGCAGTAACAGCTGCAATATTTTCTTCTGAACGTCCACTATGATAATATGTTTTGCTTTTTTCATCTTTTAGTGAACCAGTTTCCACAAATGTTTGAACATTTTTTCCAATGGTAACATTTGACGGACAATTTTCTCTTCCATATTCTTTACGAAATTTTCTTCCAACTTCAACACAACTTTCACCAAATTTGAAATAATTTTTATTAATAAACACGCGTTGCTCAATCGTATATCTCTCCATTTTTAATAACCGGAATATTCCTACTTGTCATCTGTCAAATAACATTCTAGTACAAAAAATATAAATAGCCGCAAATTTAGAAATTAACCTCAAATTGGAACACCTTTTAATTAGGCATTACAGGAGTTTTTTTTGAAAGTTTTATGCTTACTAGCTGTCGCCCAGTGGTCGAAATTCGACCAATTGTGTCAATATCTCTGGCAGGTGAAGTACCCTGAAAATTTTATCGTTACATCCTATCCTAGGACTTAAGGGAGAACAGCAATTACACGGAACGGATCCCGATTCTGAACCTCTGTGTGATAGTTTCCTCGAAAATCCTAGATGTCGGTCTTACATCTCGCTTCTACAAATAAGTAACGAAATTCATGTTCTTTTTTAGATATAATTAATAGGACTTTATTTGTTCAAATTCGTAATTCTTAAATTAATATGACAACAATTTAACCTACATAATTATTTTTTTAACCACCCTAAATAGTTATACAGAGTAGTTAAAAAAAATGTTAGAGAATTGAGTGCAATTATAGTTATAATGTATACTACTGCTTATGGGTTACGAAATGTTGCATTTCCATTTCCGCCACTCTGTATATGCATCTCTGTATAATATTTTTGCACCACCCTGTATAACTGTAATTCTATTGCGCCTTCTATTCCAAGAACCCTGTAAATTCAACCGCTAATGGCCTTCCCTATATAATTATTTTATTAGTTATAATTGCACTCTACTCTATATTTTAAACACCCTATATATGCAACTGCCTGTGTGCCACCCACAAAAAAAAGATTTCTAACATATCTGGAATCGCCCTGTGTAATGATAATATACAACGCCTTATATCTCAGTCAATTTAGAACATGAGAACTCATAAATTTTTACCCACCCAAAAATCGCCTAAGCAGCAATTTTTAGTTTAAAAAATATTAAATAGCGATAAAATTCTTATAAGATTCTACACACCAATTTGTATTGGAAAGATTTTCAGAGCTCAAGTTTGTTACCAAATCATCCTGTATTGAAACTATTGTAATTTCAAAACTCAGCTGTCATAATTATTGTCACAATTTCGTTCTTTCTCGGCGATACGATTTTTCCCGAGCACTCGATTTGTAGACGCCAAAACCCCAAAATGAAATTTTGACAGTCATAGTGCAATTTGCGAGAATTACATATAATAAGATATTTGTAAATAAACAAAACATTATATTTATTATATTGTTAGATAAATAAGTAAAAATATATTTGCAGCATATCACATGTCGTTAAAAGAATATTTAACAATTTTTGACTGACTGCTAATATTTTTGACGACATGTTAAAATTAATTTAAAAGAACAGATTACCTTATATCGAATAAAACAGCAATATATTACTAATACTTATTTTATTTATTTTTATTTAATTTTCATTTGCACATGGCATAAAATTAAAAAAAAAACATATTCAACTTGAGTGGATCTGAAATCAAATGTATCAATTAGCTTTATAATCTCTCAAAGTTTACTTACGTAAAAGTTTTCATTGGGGGATTACATCAAAACATTTAAGAAATACAATTCACCACCTGTTAATTTATGTTAAATAATACGTTTATTTGTTGACAATTTTTGTATGTTCATTGAAATTGAAATTGTTAAGAAATGTCAAATTGAAATTCAATCTGCTACAATGTGGTTGGCCGTGAACTGGTCGAGATATTAAAACCATTGCCATGATGTCAGATCTAACTATTTATCTTCAATTTCACTATTTGTATTTAAATCATAGTCTTTGTAATCTTAGTTAAATTGTATGAAACTATTAGCCTTTAAAATGGAAACAATATAAATTAATAGTATAATGTTAAAATAATAAAATATTAATGGAAAAACATTGTTCAGTTGACACGCAATACAAATTTCTGATTTTAGTTGACAAACTAACTCTATTTAGAAAAACCTGCGAGTACCCAATAAATTGTTATTATCATATAATATAAATTTTTGTGGGTGAGTTCTCAATAGCATGATAATGTAGAATAACTTTCAGAAACAAACAAAATTTGTTAGTTTTTCGTTTAATTTAGTTTGTTTTTCTCATTCGAGTCAATCCGCTTTACGATTTTCTCTCCACGCAATCTGGCGGCACTGTGGACGTAAATTATGAATTTTTTATTTTACTTTATTTAATGAATGAATCAATATTAAAAATATATTTTAGCATTCTGCACTGAAGGTCGTCAATAGCCACTAAACAAAACAAAAATCAAATAAATCGGTTGAGGAACACAGGAGAAAATGGTACCTAACCGTTTTGTATTTGCCTATTTATATATAGATACTGTTTAGGATTAAATAATTCACATCTGAGAGGCCAATCGTAACCTTAGCAAAATACAACTATGTATTAACCCATAATTAATAGTTTATAATTTTTCTTTCTCAGGCAAATATCATTAAAACTGATATATAATTTTTGATCTGTTTATCCTAAATGTAATCTTGTAAAACGTGTTATTATATAAACAGTCAACATCAATTTGTCATACTTTTTTTTCTTTCATAAACATATTTTTTTTTCATAAACGATGAAGTCGTTATTATAAGTTTTTTTGTGCACGTCATGAGATAATCCACAAACATTTGAATACAAATTCCTCAAGTTACTTAATAATGAGCGATAAAAAATGCCAAAATAAAAAACAATTGCCTGTTCCCAGATCTAATTAACATCTTAATTAAACATCCTAACCATATATCATCGTACCTTTCGTCCAATTTATTAATAGATAGAATATTTTTTCAATTACATCTATCTTATCAGATCTTCATTGTATGCGGCCTTTTCTTCCATCTTTTTTCAGCTACGATACCCGATTATTAATAGCCATAATCAGCTTCAATCAGTACATACAGCTGCCATTCGTGAAACTGTAGTACCCACTTACAGCTTTCAACTATACACATAATTGCTGTTTTATGAACTGCCTTCTTTCTGTATACCACGTAATTTACTTCTTTGGTTCACGGTTAAATAAATATTCCCATAATAGTTGAGTATCGGGCGGCCATTGTTGGTATTTTTAACCGAACGAAAGGTTGATATTACATTTCAAAGTAAATTGTAATTGGTTTCTATATGACGTGCCGCATGTATTTACATGAAAACATTCAGTAGTGCGTGTTTTTGTATAATTATTCGCATGGATTCTGCCAAATAAATTACACTAGTTACTAATTCCTTAACATTTTATTATAGAATTATAGAAATTATTGAAAACATTTTATTAATGAGGTTTGTATCTGACAAACATTTTCAAGTTTTCAGATAAGTTTTCCCATAGCTACCAATACTATCAAAGCATATACAATAATATATAGGAGACCAGACTATTTATCCATTTTATCCATTTTATCTTCACTGCGAAAAAGTGAAAAAGCCTTTTCACTATTCGCACTAAACGTAAATCTACATTTATTCGCCTCCTAACTCTAAACAAACAAGAAATCGAATATGCGTTAAAAATTTTCATAGCTTTATTACATGCAAAAATATATTGTAAGCCAAATTCAGCTAACACCAGGTTGTCAATACCAGCTTGTATAATTGTAATAAGTGTTCGGTCTCTATTATTTGGTTTAATTATTATAATCACTTTCAATTCAAATTCACTAATTTGTTTAATAATACTAGCAAACTCTAAGTAACGCACAGAGGTAGGACGAAAGTTAGGGTTGAGAGGCTAATTGCAACAGTTAAAGCTGAAATATCTCGAATATCATACTTCACAAAACCTGCACAAAACACTTTCCTTTACAGTTCTATTATGAAACAACGAAATTGGAGATAGAAAGAATTGAGGGTATTCCAGTAAGAAGAAAAAAGGAATATGAATAGGTCAAACAGTTACATGCGTGAGATGGTTAAAATGTTTACACATTGAACTGAAGATAGCCACAAGTATACTGTAAAATTTTGTGAACCCTGATTTGATATTATTTTGGTAGTTACTAATTTCTAAGAGTGGACAACAGCATGAATTTTCGAAGATGGAATGTTCAACTTGTGACTACAACGCTTAGACACGTCGATTTGTATTGATAAATGCGCATGTTTTCAACAAAAAAATTATATAGGGTGTGTCATCTGACAGTTGTCAATACCAACATTTAAATGCAAGCCACTGTATATATTTTTTTGGATTCTCCAGAAAAATCTAGAGACAATTCATGCACAATACAATGCCGTAAACATATCTTCAACTGTTTCGGAAATATTCAGTGATTTCAGATGTATTATAAAAATTAACATTAAAAAAAGAAAATTACTTTATTTCACAAATTAGCTACATTGCACAAAAACCTAAGAAGAAATACAGATTATTTCTTAATAATATAAACAAAAACAAAAAAACATTACTGTCAATGTAGGAAATGTTTAAATTGCTTGTCGCGAACGTCTTGGCAACCTGCTAATCTGGTATAGAAATGTATGCTACGGTTACGCAAAATCTCAAACGTTACTGATCTAATCGCAAGCGTGATTCGTTTATTTAGGTCATTTAAGTTGAGGGGTTTACTTTTGTATACAGTACTTTTGACATATCCTTACAAAAAGTGGTCCAATGGCGTCACATCAGGACTCTATCGATCCGCGCCTCCGATCCACCGGTACCGATTTGGAAAAATTTGCTTCAGGTTCTGTCGGGCATGCATTTCGTAATGGGGCGGAGCTCCATCTTGTTGAAACCATATTGTATTGACAGGAACATGTAGGTTTACTGGATCAGGATATAAGTTTGTCAAAAATGGCACCACATTATTTTGGAACAGTTCTAAATATTTATCTCCATTCAAATTGCCTTCAATGAAAAAAGGATATGATTTCCAACAATTCCGGTCCAAACATTAACTTTTTCAGGATATTGTGTACGTTTCCCCGCCAATCACTGAGGATTCTCATTAGACCTATTTAGACAAATAACGGCAATTTTGAAGATTAACACGACCGTGAAGTGTAAATGTGCTCTCATCAGAAAACAAAAAATCTAATTGGATCACATTGTTATCTAACCTTACCATCATCTGTTAACAGAAATACGTTCTCCTATCTAAATCGTCTTCCATTATCTCCTGAGTCGACACCATTTTATAATGATGCATTTTGGTTTCCTTTAATACTCGAAAAATTGATGTGTGGCTAACGTTGAACAGTGGGGCTGCTTTACGACCAGAATTATGTGGGTTTCCTTGAAGCTTAAGCATAATTTCGTATTATCACTTACAGCATTGGCAGGTTTTTTTTTCATCTGTCTTACCAGACCAAACTCGCAAAACTGCTTTTCTATTTTGCTAATTATTTCTTGAGATACAGGTGGCAAATTTGAAAATTTTCGTGAAATAAGCGAGAAATTTCCATTTGTGTTGTCTCCATAAACAATCATTTGTAGAATGGTTATTTTGTGCATTTCTGCTAAATGAACCATTATTCTGATATTATTACGTACAGTTAACGAAATTCATATGACAGTAGCACTGGCACTGATCACCACTGTTATGCAGGCAGACACCAAGATTCTAAGGCATATCAGTAAAAATAAAGGCAGGAATGGTTTTTGCTTACTATCTCAATATCCAGATCCAAGTGGGAATTAAGTATTGAGTATAATGTAGCGACTTTGTGAAATAAAATAATATTCTTCTTTTTTAATGTTAATTTTTGTATAAATCTGAAAACACTTAATATTTACGCAACAGTTGAAGGTAGGTGTAGGACATTGTACATAAATTATGTGTAGAATTTTCAGGAAAATCCAAAAAATAAATAACATACAGGGTCTTGCATCTAAAATAAGAAAGTTGGTATTGGCTACTGTCACATGACATACCCAATTTTTTTTTATGCACATTTAAAAAAACAAATCAACGTGTCCAAGCGTTTTTCCCTACAAGCCCTCTTTATTTGTTATCGAATTTGTTCCATTTAGAACATTTAAGACTTTAGTCTTATTTTCATAGAATTAGGCTAAGTTAAAGAGGGCCTTGAATCAGAATGTTGTTTTTGTGAAACAGGAGAGAAATCTTAAAACAAGTTTTTGTTATTTATGTTGTAAACAATATAGAAAGTTTAAAAATGTGACAACAGATTCTTTTGTGTTTTTTTTTTCATTTTATTTCATATTTAAAAACTTTCAGATATTTTCCAAAAAACTGTGTTTATTTTTAAAGATACTATTGACTATAGTTTTCCAGAAATATCATATCTGTTATTATGACGTGTCAAATGTCAACATTATCAGATATTCAGAAAGGTTTAATTGTGGACATGTATGTTTATATTCTTATCCTCCAATTTAAAATTTGCCCTATTGTAAGTTAATACTTTCGTGTACTGTTTTTAGCAAGTTGATCTTGACTATTATATTTTTGATAATTGTACAGTAGTTTTTTTGAGTATTCTTTTTAATCTTGTAAATAAGATAAAATATTATTTGCTTATTGCACGTGAAGGCGACGTATGATGGTTTATAAATTACTCAATATGGATTTTAGGATAAGATAGATACGCTGTTTATATATGGTATATTTGTTACTGCTTACAAAGTACATTTTACAACATTTGAAACACTCACCCAATCATTTCGTAGGTGCTGGTAAAGCTTAGATTATTAGATTCTTATATTCGCACCCCCAGGGATTTCTATATCTCAACATGAACGCACAAAATTATCTTCGAAATCTGTATAATCTTAATGTTATTATTTGCATATATTAAATATTAGTTGCGACAAAAATTGCAACCTTAAACAAACATGATGGAAATTATGCAATGTCCACCTTTTGCCAAATTATTGTACTTTCATCCATCTTAATTAATACTGAATATGTGCCTACACTTCTATATCAAAACATCAACTTAACTCTTCAAAAAATGATATCTGTATAGCGTAACTCGAGTGAGACACCCTCCAGCTTATACGTTAAAAAGTTATTTCAGCTGATAATTACGTTTCCACATGATGATTGACGCATCGGCCTCGTTTTACTTCTAGACATTACCTGTCATCGTTTGGATCTTATTCCAAGCCGCCTACAATGTTTTACCATAAGTATATTCTATGCTAAACATTGCTGTTTCTTCATCGTGGTCACACAAACCTCAGAATTATAACAAAACTTCTCGTTTATATTTTTGTTTAAACTCTCACAACTGTGTTGTTACTGAATAATAGCTTATGATAACTGAGTATTAAAAAATAGGTAAACGTAGGTAAAAACTAACACTTTGTGGTTCGTTAAGCATATTTTTGGAAATAATCTATTGGTCATTTTACAAATATTTAGAAGTTTTAAAGCATACTTTACTACAAATATTTAAATTATGCTCTTCTCATTTCATACAAAAAACAAAGTAACTGTTGTCGCTCCATTCATTAAGTTTAAAAGTGCACAATGTCGCAAAAAAATCTTTAACATTTTCTGTAGCCTATAGGCTAGGTATGTCCATGCAGATTTGGGATTGGGCTCTATTTTAGGGTACTGAAAATATTGGAAATTTTTTGTATAACAAGGTATTCTATTACACAATTTCTGATAACTAGTTAAACTATCTTCATAATGTTAAAATATAAGAAGATACTACCACATATAAATAACTGAAATTTTCACATTTTTATTACCAAAAAACATATTTTTACTCAAAAATTGCAAATAACTTCCTGGTCATCATTTCAAATTTTTGGGCACTTTGCTTGTAACGGTACTCTGCTTACCCCTGACCTGCCAACACTTGTTCTTCCAAAATATGTATGGAGTCTTATTGGGCAACAGTCTTTTTACACCCATTCGTTTTAGGTGTACTATCCACTTAATTTTGTTTAGTTTTATTTTCTCGTTCTTGTTAAAGATATTCAACCTTGGTCTCTTATCTCAATTGGATATTCTATCTAGTTTTGTTCAACCGTCCATCGTCGCCCACATTTCACTTCCGTATAAAAGTGTGTTATAGCAGCTATTAGCTATTTTGTCTTAGTAGTCCATTTTGCTTGCAGTGGAGATAATTGAGTTCAATGAATAAATAAGTGCGCTTGCAACCTCTGCATGAAGACAATAAATAACCTATTGTGGTGTGTATATGTTTCGGCCGACGTATTCAGGCATCTTCAGCAAAAATTAAAACATAACTAAATTAAATCATTAAAATGTTCAAATTATAGGACCTCTCAGACCCTTGTGTGAGGATGTAAGAAACTATAAAACGAGCTTATCGTTCGAGAACATGGTATTTCATGGTATATTAGGATCATACTTCGTTGTTTCTGCTATCCTGATATACAATGTTCTCAAACGATAAGTCTGCTTTATAGTTCCTTATACCTTCTCACAATGAGATGAAATGTTCTATAATTTGAATAATTTAATGTTTTAATTTAGTAATAAGATTTACTCTGTGCTGAAGATGCCTGAATACTCCGAGCGAAACAGGTAACACTTCAATAAAATTTTTATTGTCTCTGGGAAGAGATTGTTTATTATTATAAAAAAATTTATATTTCTCTGCATAAATTTTTGGTTTGTTTAACCCGGCCCAGTACTGCATTATTCATCACTACTTTTGTTCTGATTGGTAAATTGTTTTAAAAGCCATGGTTAGTCTTGCTTGTTGATTTCTTCACGCCGTATTTTTGGTAGATATTTTGAATACATTTGTCTTCGTAAACCGTCTTCTGTTTTTGCTAATTGTACCACGTCATCCGCATATAAAAACAAGTTTAATATGTTGTGCTGGCCTAGGTATTTTAATTATCCGTTCTTTATTAATTGCGTCTAAGTATATGTTAAAGGGTGTTGACGAAATGCAGCAGCCTTGTCTCACTCAGTTATTTATTAAGTAATTTCGAAATGATTCTTGAAGAAGTCCTTAATAATTATGTCTTTCATTGGGGATTCTTATAAGCACTTCTTTTCTGAAACAGCTGAGTACTTGAAAATTGTAATGGTAACAAAGTATAGTAAAGGCAATTTCGAAAAATTGCGCGAATTACTGCTTGTCTACTGGAAAAATTTCTCCAACAGATGTTATAAGTAAATTTTTTATTATGTGTAAGTACTTACCTATTGTAGAGACTCCAATTTAGTGACATTTTAAATCACTGTATTTATTATTAATGCATAATTTCCTTTTTGTGTTTTTACTTGAATGTTAGTGCCACCTCGGCAATTTTGACAATAAATCTTTTGGAATTATTACCATATATTTATATTTTAAACGGAATGTTAAACTCTTTTATGCTCGTTTCGTATTTAAGCTTGCTAATTTTCCCAATTTGATCTCACTCGCAAGTTATTTCGAAATGGTTGTATAAATCTTTGTTAATACTCAAGAAATTAAGGACTGATATCACATATATTGATTGACAGCGACTAGAGACTTGGAGTTAAATCGTCTCCACAACAGGTATACCCAATATTTATCTATTTGTCCACAGGTTCATCGTATTGTGGATTTTTTCTCTCTGTACATCAGAGAGGTAGATTTCTATAAGGGACAACCACTTATCCGGGCAATTGCCTCTACTACACTATATAAATTTCACATGAGAGAGAGAGAAAGTAAAGAGGGAAACCATCAATAAATAGACAGATTAGTACTTTATTTATTTGTTATTGTCATGGTTGCTTACTTGTATATTTCTACTACAACTGGGGTCTTAAAATATTAACATTGTATCGTTCGTATTAAATATCTTGGTTATTGTTGTTCCTTCATAATATCACATTGTATGCACCGGATTACAGTGCCAAAGTTCTCTGGAAATCTAGTATTCCCTGCATTTTCTATAACTTGTTTTATCATATATATTGCATCTATAGTTCACCTGCCTTTTATAAAACCCATTCCGTCTTACTCTATTATTATACACTCAAAATAATTCTGTTTATACTATTAATAAATTTCATTTATTGACATAAAATTCATTGTCTCAATTAAATTTTTCCCATTTATAACTATAGTTAGTATTATAAATCCCATTTATTAAAAAATAATGTAGGAATTCATTCTTACAAAAAATATTTTATTAAAAATTCAGAATAATAATGAATCTATTCATTGGGAAAATGAGTAAAATTAATAAAGAAAATTCAAAATATGAATTTATTAGGGAATAAACAGGTAAATTACCAGAATTTAGCTAATGTTATTTTAATGATAGCATTTGTCGTGCCTGTAAATGTATACGTTGCCAGAATAAACATTTCATAGCCCAGCTAAGCCGATATACCCCGTTTGGCTTACTTCTGGGTGTTTTTTTGGCTCTTGCGGGTTTATCAGGTGGATGAAGATAGCTAAGCAGTGATCAAGTGAGTTGTAAATTCTTTATTTTTAATTTTAATTAAATATTACCTCAGATTTTGTGTCTTACTACGACGGGGTGTTTTTAATTTGTGAATCTGGTAAATATTATAACAGTATACTTATTATCTACTCTTGCTAATTATACATATAGTAATTTATTGTAGGTACCTACATAATTATTTGAAATAAAGTGGTAATAGTTTAGGAGGTTTTTTTTCCCGCCAGGGTATTCATTGTTATGTCATTATGTTATATTTTATTTGAAAAAAAAAATCATTTAGGTATTTAAAATACTTATGATTTACCCTCTAATTCTTCATACCGATGTTGCGAAATCGAGTGTGGTCAAGTATTTCAAAATCTTAATATTTTTAGAAAACACCTAAATCGGAAACATATAAATAGCAATCTTAATATTAAGATAACTATTTATATATATGATGTAGTCCCAGGGACCGATTTAAGACAAAATATTAGAACAAATGAAAATTTTAATAGACTCGAACCATATAATTCGCCTAGACCTTCTACCTCAAAAAAAATGACCTTAAAAAACCATTGGCTATGTTTTTTTAGAGTTTATACTTAGCCTTCACAACAATGATAATTTTTCTAGAAAAGATGTTTACGAAATACAGAACACTGCTAACCGACTGCTTATTGAACCAATATTTAATTTATTTAAGGAGTTTGCCACGATTCATATAAAAGAAGTAGATACAATAGTATATAATAAATTTTGTGATTTTATTGCAAACTTAAAACATTCGGACAGAACATTTGTTACATACTTAACTCTCTTTAACTCTCAGCATTGCAATTGTCTAGCACTTCATTAGGATCGCCTTCATCAAATTCATCGAGATTCACACCCTATTCGCGACCTTCTACTCCTGATGATAAGGACAATTCAATTGGACTCTTGAATATTTTAAATGAAAGTCCAAGAGGAGCAATGCTAATGGAATATTACAACAAATTTTCAAAATTTATTGACGAGCAAAGAAAAAGGTAATTCAAATGACATTAGCCGCCAGTTATCGCATAGAAAAAGAAAATTTGGAAAGAGTCCCGACTGAAAAATTGGTAAATCATCAAAACTATCACATGTCGTATTCTATTTTTTTTTCTAATTTTGCTTCCAGGAATTTTATAAAACCAGCAAAAGACGGAAATTATACAACAAATGATGCAACCGTAAATCTATATTTAAAACTGCAGTGGTCCAACATTTGCAGTCAAAACTTAATGATGTTGATCAAACTATAAACCAAAAAAGAAAATCTTGACACAACAAATACCCATGTAAGTTTTTATTACTTATTTGATAAAAAGAATACAAGTATTTATGCTTTCTAATTTAGTGCCTGAAAAAGACGCTGAAGATATTTGTATATCTTTAAAATTTGAGAACCTTTCGTCAGAAGTGTTTGACAGCGCCTTGAAAGCTTGCAAACAGTATCGTTTTAATGAGCTTAAAACCTTAAAATCTACGACCGATATTTTAGAAGAATGCCATTTTATACATACCCATCATCAGGTCTGAATCTAATTGCAAGTGCCAATATACGAATGTAATTGACATTTTATTTTGTAGATTGACAAGGATTTCACCGCAGCCTTTGAGAATTCTGATGGTCTGTTGAAGAATTGGCCCACATTTTGTGACACAGTTGTTTCATTTCATGAAAACCATGTTAAAGAAAAGGGAGTTCGATGTATTTCAACAAAGATAAAAAAGAAGAATAAAGTGAAAGTAAATCTTAGGTACTGTTTTAGAAATTTTATTAATTAGTTATTTTAGGTGATCATGATGCGGCAATAATGTGGGCTTTACATGGCTATTTTGTACCGACAACTAAATTGTCAAGAAAGATGACACCCTGGGCAAGAAAGTCACCACAAAATTTAACATAAGGGATACGCAAGATTCATTCTTATTCATTGGTAAATGTGCACAAGAATTAGAAGACCACTTGGAATTTCTGAAAAATCAAAAAGAAACCATACAGCCATTTATATTGGCCATAGGCGAAAATGTCCTTTCTATTAAAGAAATATTTGTCTATTTCGATGGAATTCGATTTTCATTCTCTCATTTTATGTTTTTAATTTAGAATTTCCTAAAAAGCCCAAATGTTTGGGAGCTTCATACAAACATACTTTTATACAACTAAAGCCGAAAAATGTTTTTCAAAGGTGCATATTCTAACAGAAGTTTTATTAACCCAACAAGACTGTTAGATAGGTTTTTATTTTCTTATGTTTTAAGAATTTTATGCTTTCCAAATTTGTTAATATAAAAAAATTAAAAAACTTGTTTTTATTTATATACACCAGCCATACCTTTCTTTTCTTATACGATTTTTTACATGAGACAAATAATTTGTGCTCCTGAAATTCGTAATTTAGCACTTTTAGTAGCTCAAGTTTGTTATTTTTTGTACGTGTACATTATGCGCGCTGACGCATTCCTGTGTAAAACTGACAAACAATATAATTGTGTACCAATATTTATAAATATATAAGAGCCATAAAATGCACATTACGTAAATGTAGAATAATAAGCTTTCAAAAGATGTTTATTCCTTCGTCAGTTCAACTAAAAATTACATATAAAATGACATTAAGAATGGTTAAAAAAAATTTTAAATGTGGGATTCTTATTCACACTAACATTACTAGAAGAAAAAAAGGTCATACTAATATAAAACTGGTCTTGTTCGTTAAATTGCACTATTGATGTTTTAATAAAATTCTTGTTAGATACTTCATGATTGAATGACATTAGTTTGTTTTGAAGATATTTGAAAGGGATATAATTCGAGAAAAATCTAACTGAAAGCATCGTAATAATAATCTTAATTTGATTTCAACCAATGCCAGACCTTACATAAATATTCTAAAAACAGAGAATTAATTTATTATAAAAATATTGGTCATGAGTGATCATTTGATATATTTGGTGTGACCTTTTTTGAAATTTTAACTTCAATATCTAACAAGTTACAATAGATAACATTAGGATTTTGTAAATCCTTTCTTTTATTTATGTTGTTGACTTGATTATTAATGGAAACCATCTCTAGGAAGTTCCGTTTGAAAAGATTTTTTTCTTGTTCTAATACTTTTGCATTTTTGAAATCGGCAGTGTGATTGTTGTTGATGCAGTGTATTGCAAGAACACAGCTTTCTTTGCCAAGCCTGATATCACTCTTATGTGAAATTATTCTGCTGTTGAGGCTTCTAGATGTTTGCCCAACATAGATAGCTTGACAGTCTTTGCAATTAATAGAGGACACTATATTTAATTTCTTTTCATTCGGTGTTGTGTCCTTTATTTTAGTAAATATGTTAGCAACAGTTTTAACTGATTTATAAGACACTAGCATATTGTTGTTGGTGTTAATAATTTTTGCAATTTTAGGTGAAATTAGTTGAATATACATGTATTAATGTAGTATGATTGGAGTTGATAAGAGTATTAATATTGGAAGCCGCCTGCTGTCGTGTACCCATATTTACTACCATTTAAATCATCCCATGAAGATGAAAATCAATTTGATTACTGGGATGAAAAGAAGGATATGTCAAAGCAGCTAAGGGAAAAGAACTTACATATCCTGTATCAACTATTCATAGAAAATTCATACTCTTCTTGTTTTCTAAAAAGATTAATCTATAATTCTCCACGGGATGTAAATATGGGTACACGATAGCAGGCGGCTTCCAGTAATAATACTCTTATCAACTCCAATAATACTACATTAATGCATGTGTCAATTCCATATATTCAACTAATTTCAGCTAAAATCGCAAAAAATATTAACACCAACAACAATATGCTAGTGTCTTATAAATCAGTTAAAACTGTTGCTAACATATTTATTAAAATAAAAGACAAAACACCGAATGAAAATAAATCAAATGTAATGTACTCTCTTAATTGCAAAGACTGTCAAGCTACCTATGTTGGGCAAACATCTAGAAGCCTTAAGAGCAGAATAATTTCACATAAGAGTGATATCAGGCTTGGCAAAGAAAGCTGTGCTCTTGCAATACACTGCATCAACAACAATCACACTGCCGATTTCAAAAATGCAAAAAATATTAGAACAAGAAAAAAATCTTTTCAAACGGAACTTCCTAGAGATGATTTGCATTAATAATCAAGTCAACAACATAAATAAAAGAACGGATTTACAAAATCTTAATGTTATCTATTGTAACTTGTTAGATATTGAAGTTAAAATTTCAAAAAAGGTCACACCAAATATAACAAATGATCACTCATGACCAATATTTTTATAATAACTTAATTCTCTCTTTTTAGAATATTTATGTAAGGTCTGGCAATGGTTGAAATCAAATTAAGATTATTATTACGATGCTTTCTGTTAGATTTTTCGCGAATCATATCCCTTTCAATTAACTTCAAAACAATCTAATGTCAGTCAATCATATATCTAACAAGAATTTTATTAAAACATCAATAGTGCAATTTAACGAACAAGACGAGTTTTATATTATTATGGCCTTTTTTTCCTCTAGTAATGTTAGTGTGAATAAGAACCTCGCATTTCGTAAGTTTATATTCAAAAAATTCAATTCTTACTGTCATTTTATATGTAACTTTTAGTTGATCTGACGAAGGAATAAATATATTCTGAAAGCTTTTCAAAGTAATAAAGAGTATTTCTTTTTAACACCCTAGTGAACTGGCTGCTTCCCAATTAATTGATTATATATATATATATATATATATATATATATATATATATATATATCTGTCTGCCTAATTGACAGACAATTCTTGTCGCTTGACATATTCACTTGGTATTTATTTAATTTCTTAGTACGAAAGTTATACACATAGTAACATTATTATTAATTATACATAACTCCTTTTTCACAAGATGTTCCATCCATTCTTAGTATAACCTCATTAATATAAGTTATAACTCACTTATAGTAATGTACATGAATAATTTAATTGGTGTTTTTTAGTTAGGACAAAAATATATCCGAAAGCTTTCAAAATAAAAAGAGTTTTCTGAAACGTGTAGTTTTACCAGCCTGCTTTCCCGTTAAATAAGTTTTTGTTATATATATATATATATATATATATATATATATATATATATATAATGTAAGAAAGGTTTCGGGAAGCAGCCTTTTATGAGCGATTTTATAAAGAAGTGAAATACACTTTTACTTTGCGAAAGCTTTCGAAATACTTTAATTTCTTCGTCATTCTTTTAACAACAAACAAAATTAATAATTGTAATATGTGAGATAATTTTTTAAATACTTACAGTAAACTGTGATTGTAATTTGAAAAAGAGCACAAACATATGAATTATGAAATTAATAAATTAGATGTTACAAAATTTTTTTGAGTGACATTGATAGCAAAATGAAGTTATAATCAAAAATAACATTACTATGGTGAGTAGAATAATGTATTGTTACTATGTAACTTAATTGTTGAATACTGAAAATGAATTTTTCTTGTCGATGTCTAAAAGATTGCAATAAATGTTATTTAAATTTTGGATATCTGTTTTTTTATTAATATTATTCGGATAATAGTTAATAAATACCATCTCTAAACAAATTCTTTTGTAATAATTTTGTTCACATGCCAGAACTAAAGCGTTGTTAAAATTTATAGTGTGTGAATTTTGAATACAATGAGTGGCAATAGCACAACTTTCTTTTCTTTATCTGATATCGCTTTTATGTGAGATCATTCTGCTTTTTAGAGTTCTTGAGGTCTGTCCAGTATACGTTGCATCACAATTAATACAATCTATTTATATTAGATTTCAATTCTTTTGGTATCTTATCTTTTGTTTTGCTAAAAAGATGATTTACTGTTTTAATTGACTTATAAGATATTAAAATACTAGATTCGTTTTTTTAAAATTTTACTGATTTTAGTTGATAGATCTTTAATATATGGAATTGAAATATGATGAAGATTGACGTTGTTATTGGAATTGTTGCTTAGAATTGAGTTGTCTCTTTCTCTGTAATTAGTTTTGTTATATAGAATTTTGTTAATAAATTGCGGAGGGTAGGAATTATTTAAAAAGATGTAATATAATAATTTTAAGTTTTTATTAATAAAAGTTGGGTGAGTAATTTTGCAAATTCTTTGTTTTATAGTTTCAATTAAGTTATATTTGATTTCATTGGTTGATGAGAATAATAATTTAAATATCTACCAGAACTTGTTGGTTTGATGTACCAGTCTAATTTAATTATATTGTTACTATCTCGAATAATTTTAGTGTCTAGGAATGGAATACTAGATTCGTTATTCTCTTCTTGTAAGGTAAATTGGATAAGGTCATTATAGTTGTTAAATACTTGCAAAAGCTCATTACTTGATCCAATGGGGATAGCACATATAATACCATCAACGTATTTTTTGAGAAATGGTATATTAAAAGACAATTTAGAGAGACAGTCATTTATGAGATCATCCATAATATATTGAGAAAATATTGGAGACAGTTTTGATCCCATAGGAGATCCGAAAATTTGTTGGTAGTATATAAATTTTTGTTTTATTAATATTTGTGTGTTGAGCAATTGAATTCCAATGTGTATGAATGCTGTTTTCAACTAATTTTATTGGAATGTTAGTGTAAATTGATACAACATCAAGACTCACAACTAAGTAGTGATAGGGCAATTGGTAATTTTTGTATGTAGATGCAAAGGAAAATGAATCGTAAATATAATAAGGATTATTTTTATCATAAGATTTTTGAAGAATATCTACCAAAAGACTAGCAATTCCTGAATTAGGGGAATTAATAGATGATATAATTGGTCTCACTGCTAGAGTTGGTTTATGTATTTTCATAAGAGCATAAAATCTTGGACATGTGGAATTATATATATCTAGACCAATCAATAGAGATTTTTCGTGCAAAAAATACTATCAGGATACTGCCTGTGCCATCACATTAAGAATGATTTGTAGTGATATTTTGCTACCTTTTCCACTCGCAACTATGGTTTTTTACTTTATTATAAACAATTGAAACAAGAAAATTGCGTTTTTTTTCGTTACATGTTTATAAAATGAAAAATAATAAATTAATCCCAATAATGTCAACAGGTCAATTGTAAAGCATAAAAATACCAATGAAATGAGCCCAGGATCGATCCGATAGGATCTTTAGTAACAGGGAAAAACAAAAAATACTGGAAAATTTAGCGGTTTTCTTTATATTATCATAACTCCGTCATTATCGAAGTTGTAGAACTGGGCTTGTGGGAACTGATAGTAATTGATATCTACCTTATGCGTGACTAAACCAGGCAGTATCTGTTTAATAGTTTTTGAATAATTGTGATATGAAGTTTTTAGGCCACTATTCTTGCAGTGTGTCTCCATGCGACATGGATCGTCAAATATCAATTCAGAATAGAGATGTTGAAATTAGAGGTATCATTCTACAATGCCTCTATTTTCATTTTTCATTAAATGTCTGTGAAATAAACGAAAAATGTTAGCAAAAATGACCAAAATTTCGTGAGCGTATGAGTGTGTTCGAGTAGTGGGGGAACACGGTTGTTGAGGGGAACTGCAAACAATAATTATTATCGATAGTAACTGTCACTCCTACAGATGGTGAAAGAATTTAATGGTTAAAAAAACTTCTGTACAGAGTGATTTGTTCGATTTTATTATATCAGATGAGAACTGTTTGTTTATTAATATATTTATACGTAAATGGTTTCTCGGAAACGTTTTTGCTTTAATTTGTGGATTTTGAGTTTACGGAACATCGAAAGAGAGCGGTCATTAAAAGAAATCTTATTTGTGAGGATTTTAAATATTAAAACGATCTATGTATGTGTCTCTACTATATTGCTATACGCTTCCCCTCAACAACCGTGTTTCCCCCACTCCTTGGGTACATTCATACGCTCGCCCTTTTTTTGTCATGTTTGCTAACATTTTTCAGATATTTCACAGACATTTAGTGAAAAATGAGAATAGAGGCTTTGTAGAATGACACCTCTACTTTCAACAACTTTTTTCAAAATTGAAATTTGATTATCTATGACGCATGGGGGCACAATGCAAAAATAGTGAACAGAAAACTTTATATCACAATTGTTCAAAAACTAATGAACCGGTAGCGCCTAGTTTTGGCATACATAAAATAGTTGTAAATTACTATCAATTCCTACAAGTCCAGTCCTACAGCTTCTAAAGTTACGAAGATACGATTTTTTTTAAACAAATGCTACATTTTTCAGTATTTTTTGTTTTTTCCTAGTTACTAATGATCCAATCGGATCGAGCCTGGACTCATTTCATTGGTATTTTCATGCTTTACAATTCATCTGTTGACAAAATTGAGATTAGTTTATTATTTTGGATTTTATAAACATGCTAAGAAAAAAAACGTAATTTTCTTGCTTCAATTGTTTATAACAAAGTAAAAAACCATAGTTGCGAGTGGAAAACATAGCAAAATATCGTTAGGAATCTTTGTTAATGTGATGGCACAGTCGGTATCCTGATAGTATTTTTTGCAGATTATCAGTCAATTTTTGCTCTATTGATTGGTCTAATCATACTGTTTTGCTTCACTTACATGTCGAAGAAATAACATAACACCAAGACACATAAGTGACAATACATAACATATTGGACAAAACATAGAATTCAACAACGGATATGAAGCACAACTTATAGAAGACAAAAAAGGAAGTTAGATATTATATTGTTGAATATTGAAATTAAATGTAGTTAATACTACTATCTCTAATTATAACAAACAAATTAATGAACTAAAAATTTCTTTTCGCGAACTAATACCAACTGATGTTACTTCTGAATTTATATATAAACAAAATATCATATATAATAGAATTTTTCAAGAAATTAAAACTTCTAATATTAAAAAGATTCAAAAAATTATCAACCAACAGACTCAAAAATTAAAATAGATGATAGATGGTTTAAAAACTAAACAAATGTTCAATTTCCCAAAGAAGTTATTAATATCTTATCTTTAGGCTCAAAATTTTGCTTACCTCTAACAACATCAGATTTATCTATTAAAAAATATTTAGCAGATGTTGAATACGCATTACAACATATACAAAATCATAATTTACATAATATATATACATCACAAATTACTAACATTTTAACCAATCATATAAATAATAAAAGGAATTTTAACCAAAAATACAACTTTCTTAATTCTTGGTTCAATAAAAGTAAACAATTTCTAAAAACCATCCTGAAATTTTAATTATAAAGTCAGACAAAGGCAATGTCACAACAGCTATTCATAAAAATGACTACATTAAACTTTCCAAGGATCTACTAGAAGATATAAAATATTATCGCAAAGTTAATAGAAATCGAACTTCTACCATCCAACAAAAAGCAGGACGTCTGATTTCTCAATTAAAAAACAATAATTTAATAACACAGTGTGAAGCAAAACAGTATAGTATATATAATTCCACATGTCCAAGATTTGATGCTCTTATGAAAATACATAAACCAACTCTAGCAGTGAGACCAATTATATCATCTATTAATTCACCCTAATTCAGGAATTGCGAGTCTTTTGGTAGATATTCTTCAAAAATCTTATGATAAAAATAATCCTTATTATATTTACGATTCATTTTCCTTTGCATCTACATACAACAATTACCAATTGCCCGATCACTACTTAGTTGTGAGTCTTGATGTTGTATCAATGTACACTAACATTCCAATAAAATTAGTTGAAAACAGCATTCATACACACTGGAATTCAATTGCTCAACACACAAATATTAATAAAACAAAATTTCTTGAACTTATAAGATTTGTTTTTGATTCAAATTACTACCAACAAATTTTCGGATCTCCTATGGGATCAAAACTGTCTCCAATAATTTCTCAATATATAATGGATGATCTCATTAATGACTGTCTCTCTAAGTTGTATTTTAATATACCATTTTCCAAAAAATACGTTGATGATATTATATGTCCCATCCCCATTGGATAAAGTAATGAGCTTTTGCATGTATTTAACAACTATAATGACCATATCCAATTTACATTACAAGAAGAGGATGACGAATCTAGTATTCCATTCCTAGACACTAAAATTATTCGAGATATTAACAATATAATTAAATTAGACTGGTACATAAAAGCAACAAGTTCTGGTAGATATTTAAATTATTATTCTCATAAACCAATGAAAATCAAATATAACTTAATTGAAACTATGAAACAAAGAATTTGCAAAATTACTCACCCAACATTTATTAATAAAAACTTAAAATTAATATATAACATCTTTTTAAATAATTCCTACCCTCCGCAATTTATTAACAAAATTCTATATAACAATACTAATTACATATATTAAAGATCTATCAACTAAAATCAGTAAAATTTTAAAAAACGAATCTAGTATTTTAATATCTTATAAGTCAATCAAAACAGAAAATCATCTTTTTAGCAAAACAAAAGATAAGATACCAAAAGAATTGAAATCTAATATTGTGTATAAAATAGATTGTATTAATTGTGATGGAAGGTATATTGGACAGACCTCAAGAACTCTAAAAAGCAGAATGATCTCATATAAAAGCGATATCAGATTAGGAAAAGAAAGTTGTGCTATTGCCACTCATTGTATTCAAAATTCACCCACTATAAATTTTAACAACGCTTTAGTTCTGGCATGTGAACAAAATTATTACATTACAAAAGAAATTTTTTAGAGATGGTATTTGTTAACTATTATCTGAATAATATTAATAAAAAAAAAAGATATCCAAAATTTGAATAACATTTATTGCAATCTTTTAGACATCAACAAGAAAAATTCATTTTCAGTATTCAACAATTAAGTTACATAGTAACAATATATTATTCTACTCACCATAGTAATGTTATTTTTGATTATAACTTCATTTCCAGTTTTGCTATTAATGTCACTCAAAAAAATTTTGTTACATCTAATTTATTAATTTTATAATTCCTATGTTTGTGCTCTTTTTCAAATTACAATCACAATTTACTGTGTGTTTAAGAAATTATTCTCACATATTATAATTATACATTTTGTTTGTAGTCAAAAGACTGACGAAGAAATTAAAGTATTTCGAAAGCTTTCGCAAAGTAAAAGTGTATTTCACTTCTTTATAAAATCGCTCATAAAAGGCTGCTTCCCGAAACCTTCATTACATTGTGTTAGCCAATTCCGCCGTTACTCAAACAATTCGTATATATATATATATATATATATATATATATATATATATATGTTTTAGGTGGTTTCCAGGAATTCATCCGCGTAGTTGATAACTGATCCCTGCCGGGATCGATATTAAAATGACGACGTTCCGGCAGAGTCACATCTGCCCTCTTCAGGTCGGTTCGCATGATTCTCGTAGCCTTCTGCTTTCGCTTCTAGTTACTCGAATACTAAGATTTTCTGAAGCGAGCGCGCTGTTATATAGTCGCGGCTCGGCGCCTATCGGTTGACACCGTGAACGGCTGCGTGTGATTGGCCCTGGGCGCACAGTGGGCACGGCTCCATCCTACTGATTTGTTATTTCCGGTTGAGTTGTTATTGGACGGGTCCGGGCAGGTACGGTGTTTAATAGGATTTTCCAACAATTCGATAAGTTCTGAATTTCATTGCGTGCGTTTAGACTGTGAGGTCTCTTCGCTATTTCAATTGCCTCTCTTACGAGTCTTGATTTCGGGTGTTCTATATTTGCCAGTACTCTGGTGTTCTCAAAGTCTATTCGGTGTGACATCGTGGTGGCGTGTTCCGCAATGGATGTTGTTTTTTCCTGCTTTCTTACAGCGTTCTGGTGTTCATCACGTCTAGCTTGAATTCTTCTATTAGTTTGCCCCACATAGGTTTTATAACAGTCTGCACATGGAATCTCGTACACTCCCTGTTGTTCTAAAGGGATCCTCGTCTTCGGAGTCCTCAACACCGTGCTTATTTTTCTGTCTGTATTGAAAATAGTATCGATATTGTGTCTCCGTAGAATTCTTGCAATACTGTCCGTGTTCCCCTTGACATACGGTAAATAAGCCTTGGTTATTGGTGTCTCATGCTCCTCGTCTGTTTGTCTCGGTTTTGACTTTAGGGCTCTTTGTATATTTCGGTCTGTAAATCCGTTTTGTCTCAGAGCTGTTTTTAAACTGTCCATTTCCTGTTTGATGTTATCCTGGTCAGCTAGCCTTTGTGATCTGGTTACTAAAGTCTTGACGACGGCTTGTAGTTGGGCTGGGTGGTGATGAGAATTAGCATGAAGGTATCTGTTGGTGTGAGTTGGTTTCCTATATACTGTATGGCCAAGGGTTCCATCTTGCTTCCTATTTATAAGAACATCAAGGAATGGCAGTTGATTGTTGGCTTCAACCTCCATGGTAAATTTTATTTTGTGATGGATGCCATTAAGGTGATCTAAAAAAGTATTGAGGTGTTCCCTCCCATGAGGCCAAATCACAAATGTATCATCCAAATATCGCAACCACGAGCTGGGTTTAAGAGTTGTTGTTCTTAGTGCCAACTCCTCAAAGTTCTCCATAAAAAGGTTCGCTATAACTGGTGAGAGTGGCGATCCCATTGGAGCTCCTTCCACTTGTTTGTATCGTTGGTTCTCGTAAACAAAATAGGTGTTCATCAGACAGTGCCTTGTTAAGTCTACAAGGTGTTGAGGTGGTTTGTATTTTTCTATTATGATATCCAAGGCTTCGTCGATAGGGATGTTGGTGAAAAGGGACACTACGTCAAAACTTACAAGAAGACACTCTTGTTGTAAGACCGTTTTTTTAAGAATTTCGATGAAATGTGTCGAATTTTTTACAAATGAGTCTGCCCCCTCTGCAAACGGTTGAAGTTGTTGGGCTAGGTATTTGGCTAGGTGTTGTGTTGGGGATCCAATTGAGCTTACTATTGGCCTCAAAGGTGCACCTTCTTTATGTACTTTTGGCAACCCATAGAATTTCGGACATCTCGATGACTTTTAACGCGGAATGAGTTGCAGTTGGAGATTTTTGTCGATCCTACTTGCTTGGATTTTGGCCTTGGTTGTTTTCTCTAGATAAGTTGTTGGGTCAGTAGAAATTTGTTTATATGCTGGATCTTGTAGCAATATTTGAATTTTGTTTGAATTATCCGCTGTATCTAAAATTACAGTCGCATTTCCTTTATCAGCAGGTAGAATGACAATGTCCTTGTTGAAGCGCAGTTGTTTCAAGGCCTCATTTTCTTCTATAGATAGGTTCCTTTTGGGTGGTTTAGACTTTCTTAGAACATGTGACACATCTTGTCTAATTATTTCAGCGGTGTTCGCATCTAATTTTGAAACTGCTGTTTCCACGCCACATATTATGCTTCTTTTGGTATGTGATGTCAGAAGAGATTTGGATGTTCTTAATACTAAACTCCTAGATATCCACCTACAGGTAAGCAATACACTCCACCCTATAATATGGGATAAATTCGATGAGATTAGCGAATTTAGGGCCGAAACGAATGCAGTGTTAACAACAATGCAACAACAGGCAAAATTTAACAAATTGAAGCTCCAACAGAAGCCCAAAAACGAATTTGTCTCGGAAAATAACGGTCACAGTCTAACCTCACGGCAATTGGAAACGAATAAAGCCGTTTATAACTTATCTTCGGTCCAATTGAACACTTCCTCGATTGGTGTGTTGGCTAAGGGATTCAATTACGCTATTGCTCCCTCTCACATACCAAAAGAGAGCATAATATGTGGCGTGGAAACAGCAGTTTCAAAATTAGATGCGAACACCGCTGAAATAATTAGACAAGATGTGTCACATGTTCTAAGAAAGTCTAAACCATCCAAAAGGAACCTATCTACAGAAGAAAATGAGGCCTTGAAACAACTGCGCCTCAACAAGGACATTGTCATTCTACCTGCTGATAAAGGAAATGCGACTGTAATTTTAGATACAGCGGATTATTCAAACAAAATTCAAATATTGCTACAAGATCCAGCATATAAACAAATTACTACTGACCCAACAACTTATCTAGAGAAAACAACCAAGGCCAAAATCCAAGCAAGTAGGATCGACAAAAATCTCCAACTGCAACTCATTCCGCGTGAAAGGTCATCGAAATTCTATGGGTTGCCAAAAGTACATAAAGAAGGTGCACCTTTGAGGCCAATAGTAAGCTCAATTGGATCCCCAACACAACACCTAGCCAAATACCTAGCCCAACAACTTCAACCGTTTGCAGAGGGGGCAGACTCATATGTAAAATATGTAAAAAATTCGACACATTTCATCGAAATTCTTAGAAAAACGGTCTTACAACCAGAGTGTCTTCTTGTAAGTTTTAACGTAGTGTCCCTTTTCACCAACATCCCTATCGACGAAGCCTTGGATATCATAATAGAAAAATACAAACCACCTCAACACCTTGTAGACTTAACAAGGCACTGTCTGATGAACACCTATTTTGTTTACGAGAACCAACGATACAAACAAGTGGAAGGAGCTCCAATGGGATCGCCACTCTCACCAGTTATAGCGAACCTTTTTATGGAGAACTTTGAGGAGTTGGCACTAAGAACAACAACTCTTAAACCCAGCTTGTGGTTGCGATATGTGGATGATACATTTGTGATTTGGCCTCATGTGAGGGAACACCTCAATACTTTTTTAGATCACCTTAATGGCATCCATCACAAAATAAAATTTACCATGGAGGTTGAAGCCAACAATCAACTGCCATTCCTTGATGTTCTTATAAATAGGAAGCAAGATGGAACCCTTGGCCATACAGTATATAGGAAAGCAACTCACACCAACAGATACCTTCATGCTAATTCTCATCACCACCCAGCCCAACTACAAACCGTCGTCAAGACTTTAGTAACCAGATCACAAAGGCTAGCTGACCAGGATAACATCAAACAGGAAATGGACAGTTTAAAAACAGCTCTGAGACAAAACGGATTTACAGACCGAAATATACAAAGAGCCCTAAAGTCAAAACCGAGACAAACAGACGACGAGCATGAGGCACCAATAACCAAGGCTTATTTACCGTATGTCAAGGGGACCACGGACAGTATTGCAAGAATTCTACGGAGACACAATATCGATACTATTTTCAATACAGACAGAAAAATAAGCACGGTGTTGAGGACTCCGAAGACGAGGATCCCTTTAGAACAACAGGGAGTGTACGAGATTCCATGTGCAGACTGTCATAAAACCTATGTGGGGCAAACTGATAGAAGAATTCAAGCTAGACGTGATGAACACCAGAACGCTGTAAGAAAGCAGGAAAAAACAACATCCATTGCGGAACACGCCACCACGATGTCACACCGAATAGACTTTGAGAACACCAGAGTACTGGCAAATATAGAACACCCGAAATCAAGACTCGTAAGAGAGGCAATTGAAATAGCGAAGAGACCTCACAGTCTAAACGCACGCAATGAAATTCAGAACTTATCGAATTGTTGGAAAATCCTATTAAACACCGTACCGGCCCGGACCCATTCAATAACAACTCAACCGGAAATAACAAATCAGCAGGATGGAGCCGTGCCCACTGAGCGCCCAGGGCCAATCACATGCAGCCGTTCACGGTGTCAACCGATAGGCGCCGAGCCGCGACTATATAACAGCGCGCTCGCTTCAGAAAATCTTAGTATTCGAGTAACTAGAAGCGAAAGCAGAAGGCTACGAGAATTATGCGAACCGACCTGAAGAGGGCAGATGTGACTCTGCCGAAACGTCGTCATTTTACCATCGATCCCGGCCGGGATCAGTTATCAACTACGCGGATGAATTCCCAGAAACCATCTAAAACATATATATATATATATATATATATATATATATATATATATATATATATATATATATATATTGTTACGAAATTTACCCAAAGCCGATCCTGTTTCGTTTCAATACGACAACAAACGCTTTGAGATAAAAAATGGTTCTCGAAAAGACTCGGCACCTGTAGGAGTGATGATGATTTTTACGAGAATTTTCTATGCTGGTCTTATAAAGGAAGGAGCCACAATGGAGATTTCAGTTATACCGCGACGACTAGTGTATATGGGAATGTTATTGTGATATTTGAATCAGCTGTTTTAATGTAAATAAAGTTCTAGAAAAGTGAAAATGAATATTAGTTTTATAATTTTAAATTGAACCCACGGACTTTACAACAAATTTGGTGATCAGAAGTAAAGGATTAAGTGCAGTTAAAATCGTAAATTAATTTATGGAAAAGATGGACGAAACTGCCAAAATAGTCAAGCAGGTTACCGAGGGACTAGACAAAAAAATAGCCCAGATTCTAGAAAAACGTGACAAGAAGGAGAAACAACATCAAGAAGAAATACAACAAAGGTTAATAAAATATTTTGATGAAAAACGTAAAATAGAATTAGAAAATCTTGTCACTACGATGAAAAGCGAACAACAAAATCTTGTTTCCACGATGGAAGAAAAACAACAGAATTTAATTGAAGGATTGTTCACGAATTTGAAGTAAAACGACAAAATTAATTTAAATTATTAGATGAACAGAGACAAAATATTTTAAAATTAAAATATTTGAACAAAAACAAGATCAAATTGAATTAAATCGACACGAAACTGAACAGAAAAGACAACTGCAATTCGAACAATTAATTCAAATAGTAAGACAAGTTAATGAAAAAATGCAAATAGTTGAGTCAGATATAAAAGAGATAAGTGATGACATTAAGACCATAAAAAATACCGTGGATACTCTTGAAACAAAAGTTGATGATCTCGATTCCATCCAAAGCCAGGTAAAATTTGAAATCAGTTCAAGTAAAGACACAGTTCAAGATCAAATCAGTTCCATCAAGCAAACAGTAAACAGTGAAGTACAAGATAAAATCAGTGCCATCCAAAATAAACTATAAACAGAAATTAAAAAAATGCAACAGTACTTACAGCGAGGAAAATACTAGAACACCGTGAGTACCAAAGGTTCCTTTAGTAAACCACCCTCATTCGACGGCAGTTTTTCCTGGCCCATGTATAAACGGCAATTTGAGGCCATGGCTATAGCTAATGGATGGGATAATCAAGAAAAATCTACTTCTCTGGTAATTTCGTTAAGAGGTCCGGCCCTAGAACTCCTCCAAAGCATTCCAGTCAAGGAACAAGGCAATTTCGACAAGATCATCGCCATCCTGGACAATCGTTAAGACAATCAATCCTTGAGCCAGGTATACCAAGACCAACTGAGAGGAAAAACGCAAAAATCCGGTGAAAGCCTCCAAGAATTCGAAGCAGAGATAAGACGGTTAGTACACTTGTCCTACCCAGACCTGCCAGAGGAAACGAAAGACCAGTTGGCCACACAGAGTTTCATAAACGGCATCAGAGATGTGAAAGTACAAAGAAATTTAAGACTGAGTGGCGTCAAGAAAAGTAATGAAGCTTTACTTCGGGCTTTGGAAGTAGAGGCCGTCATGAACATGTCCAAGCCGAGGGTCCGAGCAGTTTCCTTTAACCAGGAAGAGTCAGAGTCACCATTTCAAACGCTGCTGGCTGGTCTAAACAAAATATTAGAACGGTCACAAAGAACTGGCACCAGAGGGGCATGTTACCGCTGCGGAAGGACAGGGCACTTCCAACGTGATTGTCGAGTGAGGCTACCTGAACGATCATCAACCAGGGGTAACGAACAGAACAGCCACATGTCCAGGGACCGTTAGCAAGTCAGCATAAGGAGGCGAATGCTGACACTCCACCAGCCCCCAAAACGTTATCCATTCGGGATTTTGCCTAGTCATCAGAGGCACCATCAATGGCCGGGCAGTTACCATCACCATCGACACCGGCGCCGATGTGTCCATTGCCAAGTGCAGGGTTTTGAGAGCATCAGAAATTCGGCCAGTTACCAATAACATCCAGCTCAGAACAGTCACCGGCGAGTCCATGTCAATACAGGGTGAGGCAGATGTCGTGCTACAGATAGGGGACAACATGATCCGGCATAGGGTCCTGGTAGCGAATATTGAGGACAAATTTATTAATGGCAATGGACCTAAGTAGCCAAGCATGGATTTATGTTCGACCCAAGATATGATGTTCTTCGGTTCCTAAATGAGGAATTTTTATTGACACGCCCCGTCAACAGTTCAGTCACCTCCATAAAAATTTTGGCAAAGTCTTCAGCTAGAATTCCCAGTCGAACGGAACAGATTTATTCATGGGCAGCTAAAAAGCAATCCTGGGAGCTGCGTTGGAATGGTGGAGCCCGTACACTCAGCTCATTAGTACTTAGTTGGACGGGCTATAGTTAAAACCGGACGAGATATACCAATCAGAGTCCTGAATTTGTCCAAGAACGACATCAGAATTGCCAATGGTCAAGAGATAGCTTGTTTCGAGTAGAGACTATCATCAATTGCGAAGAAGAGTACCAGACGTCGGTGAAGGAGACAGGGCCCAGTAAAGAGTTCCTACAACAGTTTGCTGACCATTTGACACACTTGACACCAGAGAACCAGAAGAAAGCCAAGCAATTTATCACAAAGCACTGGCAAATTTTTAACAGTCAAGATGGAGCCACCGGCCGCACCAACATCATCCAGCACCGAATAGATACCGGAAAGGCTCAACCCATCAGAATACCACCTAGACGACTACCATTGGGGCACAACAGGCAGTCGAGGAAAACATCGAGTCCATGTTACAAAATGGAGTTATTGAGCCATCCATCAGCCCATGGTCTGCTCCCGTCGTGCTAGTTAAAAAGAAGGATGGAACCACCCGACTTTGTGTGGATTACAGAAAGCTGAATGACGTCCGAAGAAAGACAGCTATCCACTACCCTGAATCGATGGCACTTTGACCACACTAGCAGGCTCCCGTTGGTTCTCCACACTAGACCTAAAAAGTGGATATTGGCAGGTTGGTCTAGACGCAAACGACAGAGAGAAGACAGCGTTCTCCACCAGTAAAGGGCTGTTTCAGTTCACGGTCATGCCCTTTGGGTTATGTAATGCATCGCTACGTTTGAGAGGCTAATGGAGTATGTACTGAGCGGGTTAACATGGAAAACGTGCTTAGTATACCTCGACGACATTCTAGTCATGGGCCAGACATTCGACGACCATCTGAAGAACCTGGGCAAAGTATTCTCCAGAATTAATAATGCCAACCTGAGACTCAACCCGAAGAAGTGCCCTTGTTCCAAATAGAAGTTTTTGGGTCACGTCGTGTCCGAGTCAGGAATCCGCACCAACGAAGACAAGATAGCAGCCATCCGTGATTGGCCAGTCCCAAGAGACAAGCATGAACTCCGAAACTTCTTGGGCCTCTGTTCATACTACCGGCGTTTTGTTGAGGGATTTGCCACCATCGCAGCCCCTCTACATCGGCAGACCACTGAGAAAGAGACCTTCCGTTGGAATCAGGATTGCGAAACATCATTCAGACGACTGAAGGCAGCACTATGTTCCAGCCCAATCCTAGCCTTTCCTACCCAGTTCGGCAAATTCATTTTAGACACCGACGCCAACAACACAGGTTTGGGGGCCGTCCTATCCCAGGTGCAAGATGGCGAAGAGAGGGTGATCGAGTATTACAGCCGTGGATTCTCGAAACCGGAAAGGAATTATTGCGTCACCAGAAAAGAACTTCTTGCAATAATAAGGGCTGTAGATCATTTCCTCAAATACCTCTATGGTCGTCATTTCTTAATCCGAACAGATCATGTCGCACTCAAATGGCTGCTGGACATGAAGACACCGGAAGGACAACTGGCCAGATGGATGGAGAAATTACAGAAATACGACTTCAAGGTGGAACACCGTGCCTGCCGTTTGCACAATAATGCCGATGCCGTATCCAGAAGACCCTGTAGAGCGGAATGCGGACATTGTCTGAAGACAGAACAGCGAGAGGGTATCCCCATCAGGCAGATCCGAGTGCAGGCCAATGAAGACTGGACAACGGAACAATGCATCCAGGACCAAATGGCTGATCCAGACAACGAACCAATCTTGTCACTCAAAACGAGAGGAGCACCCAGGCCACGATGGGGCGAGGTAGCTAGATACCTCGGCGTGCTGAAGTCGTTATGGGCTCAATGGGACTCTCTAAGAGTAGACAATGGAATGCTCAAGCGAGTTTGAGAAAGCGCTGATGGACGAGAAACCAAGTCCCAACTGGTAGTTCCGAAGAAAAAAGTACCAGCCATCCTGACCGAAGTACATGATGGAATTACCGGAGGCCACCTGGGCATGAATAAAACCCTAGACAAAGTTCGCCAGCGGTACTACTGGGTGAATTACTCAGAGCTTGGTGCCGCAAATGTCCCACCTGTGCGGACAGTAAGGGCCCGAAAACCCGGACCAAGGGCAAAATGCAGCAGTATAATGTGGGCCTCCCATTTGAGAGAATCGCCATCGATGTCGCCGGTCCGTTTACCGTGTCTGAGAGAGGGAACAAATACATTCTGGTCGCAATGGATTACTTCAGCAACTGGCCTGAGGCATATGCGATACCCAACCAACAGGCAACCACGGTAGCGACGGTGCTAGTAGAACAACTATTCAGCAGGTTTGGCGTCCCGATGGAATTACATTCAGACCAGGGGCGTAACTCCTAATCGAATGTATTTCAGAAAGTCTGCACGATGTTGGGGATCAGGAAAACGAGAACAACACCATTACACCCACAGTCAGACGGAATGGTGGAAAGATTCAACAGAAACTTGGAACAACACCTATCCAAGGTCGTCAGCAATAACCAGCGTGATTGGGATAAGCATATTCCCCTATTCATGTTGGCATATCGCTCTGCCGTACATAATAGTACAGGCCTGACACCAGCCAGGGTCCTATTCGGAAAGAGCTGCGATTACCCTGTGATTTGGCCTTTGGCTCCCCGAAGAACCTCCCCAAGACATCGACGATTATGCCTACCAGCTCCGGACATAACATCCAGGCAATACACGAATTAGCCCGAACGCAGATGTTGGCCACCAGTGACCGGATGAAGACGCGATACGACCTCAAGGCCAATTCAGTCGGGTTCCAGGAGAGGGACAAAGTCTGGCTGTACAACCCCCAACGGAGCAAGAGTAAATCCCCAAAGCTTACACCCGCCTGGGATGGTCTATACGAGGTGGACAAGAGGCTTAATGACGTCGTCTACCGGATCCGTCGAAACCCCAAAGCTAAATTGAAGGTGGTTCATTTAGATCGACTTGCTCCCTACCATGGAGGGGATGTTTCTGATCGGGATGATCAGAATTAAAGGTGGGCAGTGTTACGAAATTTACCCAAAGCCGACCCTGTTTCGTTTCAATACGACAACAAACGCTTTGAGATAAAAAATTGTTCTCGAAAATACTCGGCACCTGTAGGAGTGATGCTGATTTTTACGAGAATTTTCTTTGCTGGTCTTATAAAGGAAGGAGCCACGATGGAGAGTTCAGTTATACCGCGACGACTAGTGTATATGGGAATGTTATTGTGATATTTGAACCAGCTGTTTTAATGTAAATAAAGTTCTAGAAAAGTGAAAGTGAATATTAGTTTTATAATTTTAAATTGAACCCACGGACTTTACAACAATATATATATATATATATATATATATATATATATATATATATATGTTTTTAAGTTTTCGCGGGCACTAAATGTTTTAGGTGGTTTCCGGGAATTCATCCGCGTAGTTGATAACTTATCCCTGCCAGGATCCATGGTAAAATGACGACTTTTCGGTATTCGAGTAACTAGAAGCGAAAGCAGAAGGCTCCGTGAATTATGCGAACCGACCTGAAGAGGGCAGATGTAACTCTGCCGAAACGTCGTCATTTTACCATCGATCCCGGCAGGGATCAGTTATCAACTACGCGGATGAATTCCCGGAAACCACCTAAAACATATATATATATATATATATATATATATATATATATATTGTTATGGAATTAGAATAGCCATAAATAAAAAATGAAATGCAAACTATAAAAAGATTCAAAAAGTAGACTGTATACTAAAAATATATTAGAAATGAACATGTTGGTTGCCTAACGATCAGTAACATTTAATGAATAAGAAAATTTTACACTAATAAAGCAATTAAAAAATATTTATGATAAGAGTTGAAAAGAATAAACTGAGATTCAGGTGTTACAATATAAAAGTCTTAGCAAAACCATTTACTGAATAAAAAGCCAGCACAACTTTTGAATTTCAATTTCCATAAACATGCCATTCCAACGAGCCAGCAAAAAGGAGCAATAAATTGTAAATAAAGCTCTCTGGACGTTGGAAAAGGGAATATAAGTGTAATATGTAGTGTAATTAAGATGATTTTAATAATAATTAAACTGTAAATACTCACAATTAGTTATAAAAGGTAATTGAAAAATGTTGGTTATACATCTTGTAACGAGTATGTATATTTTGTGATATAAATTCATAGAAATCATTGTAAATTGCCAGGAAAACATAAAAACTCATGCCCTCATGCCTGACACTGAAAACAATATTAATTAGTAAAAACACATGCAATTACAACAGTAAATAAATTAGGAAGCAAAGCATCACGTAAACAACTTTCAGAGAAAGTAAAAGGTCAATAATTTTCAAAGTAATGAATAAAAACAAAAAAAAATTCTTCCATGAACATTAGAGATGATAAGGAAAAAATTATTATAACTTAAATTACAATCAATCAAGAATTTGCGGTAAAGTTGTTTAAATCATAATAAAAGTTGAATGACCTTGAAAAAGGTATGACAAATTGTAATCAAACAAAGCATCTAAACGAAATTTTACAAGAATTAAAAAGTTCTTAGAATAAATTAAACTATAAGAAAAATATCATTTAATAAGGGAAAAAAATTTGTTTATTATGAGGCAACAAATGGGCTAAGTAAAATGAGTGAACGGAATAAAAAATACCAAAACAAATGAAAACTCATCCATTTTGAGTGAATGGACAAGACGAACGCTCCTAGCAGGCAGTTGTTTATATAATATTATATAAGCTTACGTTTTGTAGGCAGCGGTCTCTTTCGTTCCTGATTTTTGAAGCAAACAAGTGAAAGAGCATGTTATGTTTTTCTTTGCAATAACCTTAATCTTGTTAGTAGAGTTTAAGTAGTGAAAAGTACAGTTAGATAAATTGTCAAAACATTTCCAATGACATATAGATTGCCAGTGTATAAAGATTCATAAGTACGGTACAATAAATGTGTAGTGTATATCCGACCGACAGAAAATGACAATTAGGTTGGAATTTTAAAGTAAAATTTTGAAAACATCAACAAAGATGGTATTTGTGGAATTATTGTAAACAAGAATGAAATGGTAAACAATAATTAAATTTAATTTGTATAAATAATAAATAAAACAAGATGTTGAACATGGAATAATGGTAAACAAATATGGAATGGGAACCAATAATAAAAATTTGTTTATAAAATAAAAGTTCTAAAGGACAATGAACAGATTTTGAACTATTGGACTGTAATCACGGCAAGGAATAAAGGTTAGTGAAACAATAGTTGTTTTAAAATGTTGTAAATAAAGTGACAATTGATTTATGTTTATGCTAGTTAAGGATATTAGGAATAACAAATTTAAACTTTAATATGATAGTATAAAAAGAGAAATTTCTCATAAATATTTAGTAGTTAGGAATGATTTCGTTTGTTGATTAAAGATTTATTGTTTTAATGTTTTTAATAATTTTATCTTGTTGTTTAATAAAGAATGTTATTGAAAGTTGTGTTAATTTATTTAAATGAGCCAAAAATAACATTTGAATGCTTAGAGTTTCATCTAAATTCTTTTCAAGAAAAATAAAAGTTTCAATTCAGTATAATTTAAAGAAAAGAGGTTTTGAATAAATAAAATGATGCAATAGTGTTGAAGAAGTGTAATAAAAAGAGAAGCAGAGAAGTTATAAGGAAGATAAAAATGTAAGTATCAATTTTAAAATTAGAACCTGTTGAACCACCTTGAGGTAAAAGTATGCATCAAATGAAAATTCAAAACCCTGAGAAAACAAATTAATCAAATAAAGTGTGAATAATAAAGTTATATAAAAATATCATTATGTAAAACATAAATTTATTAATTCACAATCAATAAATTGCCTAACTAACGTGGAGCTTAAAAATAAATCACAATAATATATATATATATATATATATATATATATATATATATATATATATATATATATATATATATATATTGGTTAGATGTACAATTGTACATTGAATCAGTGAACAATCAACATTGAGGCAATGTAAGACATTTATGAAATCAATAAATGAAGTTAACTCTTTCAATGTATGTGGTATATTGGTGTAAACAATATTCTTTATCTTTTCATTGAATTAATGAAATACAAGGCGTAGAAAATAATGAACTCCATACATAACTTCAGTGTACCTTACATTAACCAATAAACACGTTTATTAACTTATGAAAAATATATTTTAAGACAATTAAATCGTACGTTGGACTGACTTTAATGAAATTTTCATTGTCTCATTACTTTTTTTTTATTATATTTACGCTACTTTTTGGTTAAGTGAAGTATTCTGATCGTGTCTAGCAAGCTAATTCCGAAATAGTTTTAGTGGTTGTTCTTATGCATTTTTTAAATAACAAGGTCACTTGTGGTCTTACCTAGTTGTTAGGGATAGATTCAGTTTTTGTTATGTAAATGCAATATGGGGCCGTCATATTTCCAGAATGTACGGATTAATGCCATCTGTACCACTCATATCTGTTTTTAGCAGCATTAAGAGCTGTTAAATCTATATAATCTAATCCCCTTATATATTTTTCTGGAATCGTTGTTTCTTCTGAGCATTTTTTATACCAAAGTTGTTTGTAATTTTGTACATTAAATTTTCTCATCCATTATATATTTCATTACTAAAAGTACTTAACTTCGTCTATCTGCATGCAGGATGCAGTTTAATAATATATCACACTAATTTTGCGTTGTGTGTTCGTTGTTTCCAGTATTACAGTACAGGTTTTAAATTCTACCAAAAATTAATAATTAAACATTCCAATAAATTAGGTGTATATAGAAGATCCAACAATAATATGTTGTATGTACTTAACGGCTTTAACCTTCTCAATTTTGGACATAGTCCCTGAGGTTTCCGATCTTCCCTGTCCCTTGCGATGTTCATCCCTTTTGATTTCGCCTGCTTTTTGAAGTTATCTGTGCATCTCTTTCGTAGTCCCTCTATTCCCCTTTTATGTTCACAAGGTTTCTAGTGGAGTATCTGTTGTCTGTATATCTTATATATTACCAACTTCCAATTTGTCAAAATAGTGTTTTACTGTTGCCCTAACTTTAGATGTAGTCAACAATATTTTATTTTTGCAGGCATTCTTGATGTATAAGGCATAGCTTGCTTACTATTAGGTTTGGCAATTTTCATTATATTTACGATAGTTTTTTTTTCTCCAAAAGTATACCTCAGTAATATTATGGTATTTTTGAGCGTTAATGCATCGTGCGCGGTATGCGTTTGTTATAGTTATATATGGAAACTAATTTTCGCATTAATTAATTACCGGCAAAGCGAACATGTGGTATAATTTTAAGTCGTAACGCAAACATCCTTTGGTGTATGAATTTCGTGTAAACAATTTATATTTGTTAAACGGTATGGTCCTGTATAACACTCACTACTAACGAGAAAATCGCATTCACATATTGCACAAATGGATTAGTTTCACATGTTCTCGAAACAGACAAGTGGATTTTAAAACATTGTGACAGTTCTCATAGTTACTAATATGGGCAAAAATTATATCCACACAAAACATTGCAATGTTAACAATACATACTCATATAAAATTAGTAATAAACTATATAAAACAAAAAAAATCACATTTTTAATTCTACAGGAGTGCCTGGAAAAAATATTTTCCAAACAATTGTACTAATCATTAAAAAAAATTTAAAGTAGTATCATTAGAAATTTTAGCTTCATAACAACACTAGCCAAAAGAGAGTCGTGGAAATACTGAGAGACCACTTAAACACTAATTTTTGTTCTTTTATTGTGAGAGAGGGCAGAAAATGCAAACAAAAACTTGTTTATATTATATATTCTCCATGCGAAGTCATGGTAGAGACAGCCAAATCGACGCCCGCGTACGCAGTTGAGACTTTCGGCATTATAGGAGGCTCAGTTTCGAGCGAACAAATACACATGAGATTTTTTTTTTTTTTCGTTTTAATTGAGAAAATGAAAACAGAATGGATAAAGAGAGTAGCTGCGTCTTGAACTGTAAAAGTACAGTGAGAAAAAAGTGAATGTATAATTTATAGATTTTCGGCTGCGAAATAGAAAGTAAATCAATGAAATAAATAGTAACATGACCGTTATTTTTCAGTAATAGCAATAACAGTGTAACAACATATTCTGAAAACAAAATATCACCAAAGTTCTGGTTGGTAATACTCCTGGTGGTTTTATTTGTTTAAAATCTGAAGTAGCTGGAGGACGAAAATTCGATTTTAATGACCTAACAATAGAATCAGGATTGCATTTTTTTGGCTGACAAAGATTATTGATGCAACTAGTGAAACTGCAAATGTTTATACCACCATTCTTAGAAACAATATAAAAGTTTTCAGGGCAAGGAACCCAACAAATATAAAGTACAGCAAGAGTTAAGATTCACGTGGAAAGAATCATGCAGCGATTGAGAACCCATCAAATATTAAATAACATCCCAGAAAATTTATTTCATTGGATAGATGACATTATGCACATCTTTTGTGTTTTACGAACAGCTTCCAACAATTTCAAATAAAAAATATTCAGAAAACGTAATTAAGACATTATTCATTGTTTTAGTAAATTGTATATTTACTCAAGCAAATTACAATTGTAATATATTTTAAACTTTTTTTTGAGAACAAAAAGGGATTAGTACTTACGATTTAACAAATTTTTGGATATTTTTAAATCTTACAGAATCATGTTGCGTAATATCTTAATCGACCTTTATATTACAAAAAAATATAATATTATTTAAATATATTGCTAATATAGCATTTTTAACGTCAGTGTCATCCAAATTCATATTCTTGTTATTTTCATATTCTACCAGTATTCAATACCGTATATAAAGCTAGTAGGTTAATAATGCTGGAAATGATTTTTTTTTTTCACTTTTTAGAATAACTGTTATTACAAGCAGGTAGGTTAATAATGCTGGAAATAGTTTCTTTTTACTTTTTAGAATAATTATTATTACATTTTTTATTTTACACGAACTGTTTTCTAATAAACTCCCTTCTAAACTATTAGTTTCTTATAACTATACTGATTTTAATTTATGAATTAGATAATTAAAACGTTCAAATAAGCTGTTAATTAAAAATAATTTATTTTCAATTATTTATTTATTTATTCAAGTAATCAACAGGGCAAGCCCCAATAACAGATTACAATTTTCACAAATTAACATATAGCAAGTCAAATAAAGAGAATAACCAATTATAACATTTCCATAACAATAAAAATATTTAACAAATGAACCTAAAAGCTACAACATTCTGTAAAATACAAAAATAAGTACTAAATATTAGCAACTAATATATAATCATAATTAAAAATAATCTAAAATATTTTAATAATTTTTCTGTAAAAACTACCTAACCCTTCCGCCCAGATATCCATATCCCCTAACTCATTACAAAACATACACATTCTATTTAATGGAGCGAACTTTCCCAAGTTAGTCCGCCCCGTCGCAACAAAAAATAGTTTGTGATTTCTATTAAAATATTTTGGTACCAACCAAGAGATTCTACCAAGAAGTTCAGGGCAGTCTATCTCGTTTTTTAGTAGTTTGTATAAAAAGAGAACTGATGCCATTTTCCGTCTACTTTCCAGCTTTTTAAATTTAAATTCATTAGTTAAAGTTGAATATAGTAAACAAAATAAATATTCGCCATATTTTTTGTAATAGATAAACGTTAAAAACTTTTTTTGGATTTTTTCAATTTGATTTTTGTGAATTTCATAAATTGGAAACTAAATAATTGCAGCATATTCGACGATGCTTCTTACATAAGCGTTAAAAAGTCTCATTAATGTGCTTAGTCTTTACGAATCATGAACCCTAGCATTTTATATGCTTTTTTGACGACATAAACTACATGCTTATTGAATGAAAGTCAATTGTCAAAAATTACCCCTAAATCTTTAGCCTCAGTTTTCTTTTGCACTACGATACCCCCCATAATATACTGATAATCTAGTACGCTCTTTTTCTTAGTAAACGAGACAGCAAAGCACTTACTCAGATTAAATGATAATTTATTTGTTTTAGACCACTCATATATTCTGTCTAAATCTTCCTGTAATAGTAAAGAATCAGAAATATGACTTATATTTTTATAGATTTTGATATCATCAGCGAAAAGTTACAACGTGAATGTGATATGGCTTTAGGTAGATCACTAATAAAACAAAGAAATAGCAACGGGCCCATATTCGAGCCTTGAGGGATTCCCGATGTTGAGAAATATATTTTAGATTAAACAACTCTAAATACCACGTATTGCTGCCTTGTCTCTGTGTAACTGTTAAACAGTTTTATCAAATTTTCAGATAGACCCATCCCCTGTAGTTTTTGCAGTAGTACTAAATGTTGAACTTTGTCGAAGGCTTTTGCAATGTCAGTATATACGACATCCATTTGCCCAGCGTTTCCTACAACCTCAAATGCGCTTTGAGCAAATGTAAGCAAATTAGTTACAGTTGATGGTTTTTTTCATAAATCCGTGCTGTTCTTCAGGAATAATTGTGGATATATGAGAGTAGACTTTTTGATATAGTATCATTTCAAATATTTTACATGCAGTAGAGAACATAGCAACGGGTCTATAGTTTTTAGGTCATTGATTTCTCCGCTTTTAAAAATTGGGACAACTTTTGTTATCTTCCATGCAACTGGGAACATACTCGTTTTTATTATACAGTTATATATTAATTTCAGTGACTGCATTAATAAATCAACACAACCATTAAATAGGTAAGGCGGTATATTGTCCGGACCACATGATTTTTTAGGCTTACGTTTTTTTTGCAGCATGGCAGATATCATTGTCATTGATTTCTGTGACTGCTAAAATTTCGGTTATTAGGCATGTATTTGAATTATGCAAAACTATGCCGTTGGCATCCCGGTTTTGATAAATACTTTCAAAATAGTTAGCAAACCTCTCGGCGATAGCTTCATTACTACTAATTGTCCTGCCATCAAATACCATAGATTCGTTAGCCGTGTCAGAGTTACTCTTAGTTGACTTTACATACCTAAAAAAGCTTCCTGAATCCTTATCAATGTCATTTTCCATTTTAGTAATGAATATATTATACGCTTCCCTAATATCCCTTTTAATTTTAGATCTAAGATATATAAATTGCTGTTTGTCATACTCTAACTTGTTTTTAGAGTAATTCTTTCTATGTCTTTTCTTCTTTTTAATGTCAGCTATAATCATTCTGTTATAATACGATGGGTAAAATCTCTTCCTTGGTATCGTTAATGGGACACAAACATTAAAAATATTGTAAATTATTCCATAAAAAATATCCACAATTTTGTTTACATCCTGCATGCTGCTCATCTCGGTCCAGACTACTGCTTTCAAGACATTGTACATTAATTGAAAGTCCGCGTTTTTATAATTATATTAAGGGTTAACTGTTCTGAATGTTTTTGGGTTACAAATTGGTAGAAGTTCAAGCTCACCATATAGTGCTGGATGATCGAGATGATCAGCTACATGAGGAAAAAAAATCACATTTCTCAAGATTTATAACATGGTTACTTAAAATCAAGTCTAAGTACCTGCCTCTACTATTAGGAACATTATTTTATTGACTAAGATTAATCAAATTAACGAATTGCAAATACCTAGATTCAACTGCAGTTAAATGGTTTAAATTTAGCATAGATACATTTTTAATATTAAAGTCTCCTACGAATAACAGCTTAGCGTTTAAGCCAAGCATATGACTCTCAAAATGCTCAAAACACGTATTGTATACATCATATGAAGTTTCCGGAGGTATATAAACTACGCATATATATATAAGGTAGTATAAGGTAAATTGACTTTAATCCACAAATCTTCAATATTTTTATTGGGGCAAGTAAATGGCAATAAACAACAATTATATATACTCTTTAGAGCAATTATTACACCCCTCCAGTTTTTTTACATGTGCTATTGAAATCACGGTTCCGTCGAAATACCACATAATTATCATTGAATAATTCTTTATCATACACAGAGGGGTTGAGCCAGGTTTCCGTTAATGCTATAATGTCATAAGGAGAACAACTTAGCGACAATTTAAAGTCATGTAATTTAGTGTTTAAACCTTGAACGTTTTGATACAACAAATTTATTTTTTTTGCTTTAGTGTTAGTGGACATCATTTAAATTACTTACAGATTGAATTACAAATATTTTACTATTTTCCATTTTTCTCATAAGAATTCTGCCATTTTTCACACACAAATATTTAATATTCTTGGTTTTCTTATATTCACGATAATTCGCAAACAACACTTTGTTTTTACTAGTTAGCGCCTCATTTATATAAATAGGTTTCCTGGCTGCAGTAGGCTGCTGGTACAGAATATCATCACCCACACACAAAGTTGATTTTATTTTTCTCGCTGCCATGAATTCTTCCTTAACCAATACTGATGCTGGCTCTGCTGACTGCATTTTCCTATTGTTTCTGTAGCAACAGTCAATCGCAGACTTATTGAACGGTAAGTTAATCGCCGCATGAATCTTGGCTACAGTTGATAAAACATTCTCATTCTTAATTACAGAAACTCCCTGTATTTCTACACATTTAAGTCTAGTGTGTTGCTCTTGTTTATTAAGCCTGTATCTTAGGTTATCATTTTCTTGTTTTAATTGTTCGCACTTAGTTTCTAGATTCTCAACCTTCAATACACAGCTTGCCAGTCTTTCATCTTGTAATTTCAACAGTTTGTTGTTTTCTTCAATTGTCTCAAAGCAACTATTAATTGATCCCTGCATTATTTTTATTTCTTTGTAGAGATTCTTTATTTCTTGTAATAGCTCTCTAGTAGTCGGTTCAGTTGGTAAACAGTCCCTACAATGCCAAGTACTATCAGCATTTTTACAAAAATTTTCAACGCAGTTTACATGAATTATCTTAACACAATTTTTCCCCATAGATTTTAAAACTCTTCGGGTACTTTGTGACGTAATTTTCTCGTTGCATTTATAGCAGTTTGGCGACATGATCCTTATCAATGTTTATCAACGCTTCCAAATAACAATAAAAAAAAAATCAACATAAACAAACCAGGTATTTCTGGCCGTTTCTAGAAAAGAGATGGCTTGTTTACTCACTAAGGCGATGGATATTTTTCAATACTTTTTTAATACTATTTGCACTAATTTGGGTTTTTCCGTATAAATAAGATGCTCTTTGATTCATAATTAACCACAATGCGAACACTACTAGTAACACAACTTTTATATCTAAATTTAGTTGGTTATTTCTACATTGAAATAACTTTTAATACGGAGCACAGCATAAACGCTCCTGACACGTTTTACTTTTTTTACTTACAACATTACAAATATTAGGTTTGGTTATGACAAAACCAACTAATAATCAAACAAGTTCAGCAATTTCACAACTGCTCAGAGCCTCCTTTAGCGAATATCTTCCATATTCATATCATTAATTTATTAAGTTTCAATGTTTCATTAATAAGATTGAAGGGTTAATAGAATACCGTTTTCAATTATGTAGTCTACATCCCTTAAAAGAACTAGTAAAATTTCTTTTTAGCTTTTGATTCTTGATAGTTTGTGTTACTTAGTTCACTGATTAATTAAATTGTCAATAGTCGTTTGTTGCCAAAAAATTATTGATCTTATTATTTGATATTTCTATGCACAAAATGTTTAGGGTTTAAAATCCTAAAAATCCGAGTGGAGTCGTTTTTTGATGCTTGCTTATTTGTGGCTTTTTCCAAGTTTTTAAAGACTTTTTTGTTGTTTTGTTCGAATAGTTGTTTTACTACAGGAACAGTTTAGGATATAGGAACATCATTTTAAAGGTTTACAATATCAAAATTTGCTAATATGAAGGTATTTTTGTATAGTATTTGAGACTGTATTTCTCAAAAATGTGAACAGCCTTTGAGATGTAAAATTGCATTTCCGGTAAAAAGAGAAGTAGTATTTAACAGAAATTGTGAAAATTCACTTCATGGGGAACGTCTGACCGGTGTTACTAAGCAATTGTCTCTTGCCGGGAATTAAAACTCACTGGAATGGTAAAAAATAGCAGTTCAAGTTCTTTTTAATATCAAGAAAAATCATTACTATTGCTTTACATTTCGAATGATATTTCTTCATCGGCCTCACTTATCCTATACTGTCCGCTATTCTGGCAAAAAACTATGTTTTCCTATCTTGCGTAATTAATATCCAGTTTCTATCTTGTCTCCTTACATAATCTCAGTGTCTTCATCTTTTCATCTTCTCCTATTCATTTTTTTAACCTCCTTGTATAAGTATAACTCTACTCCACCCTATATTTCAGCTATGCAACTGCTTATGGTGTACGCTAAATAACAGTTATTTCTGATAATTTTTTAGCCACCTTGTAAAGTAAAATTTCTCTCCGCCCTATATTTTTACCACCCTTTATATGGAACTTATTCTAAAATTGTGCTAAACAAACTGTATAAATATAATTTTGCTTCGCCCCATATTACAGGTATTCCATATAGTAGGATGCAACTACTCATGGTCTACCTTATATCACAATTTTTTTTTCATTTTTGGATCCACCCTGTAAAACAATAATTCTACTCTACCTTAGATTTCAACCACCTTATAAATACTACTATTATAAGCCACCCAATAAAACATTTTTGTATCACTCGGTATAATTATGTTTCCACCAATACCTATCATATTTCACCCAAACTTCAACTGCTTATTAGCCACCCTATACAACAATTTTATTCAACATTTTTGTGAATCGCCTTGTTTGACTATAATAACTCAACTTCCATCTTTATTTAAATCATCATGTATATATTGCTGCCAATTAGTCAACCGTTATACGTATTTGTCTATCAGTTTTTGAACCAACCTGTATTACCATAATTTTACTCTACAAAATATTTGAACCACCCTGTATATGCATCTGCTTAGGTGTCGCCAAATATAACCCTTTTTTAAACACTTAACTATAACTCTGCTCTACTCTATATTTCAACTATCTTATACCTGCAACTGCTTATAAACTACACTATATATTCATTTTTCTTATATTTTTTTAAACACCCTGGAAAGTATAATTTGTCTCCACTTTATATTTCAAACACCTCTTATATGCAACTTTTTCTAACAATGTTTTAATCACACTGAATAACTATAATTTTACTTCGTCCCATTTTTCAGACATTGCATATATGCAATAGCTCATGTTCTATCATGTTTTATCCACCGTGTTTAACTATAATTCTACTCCTCCTTCTATTCCAAATACAATGAATATGCAACTAATTAGCGGGCAACCAGTATAATATATATATATATATATATATATATATATATATATATATATATATATATATATTTCTACTTCAACCTGTATTACAACCACCTTGTATATGGTGCTACTGATTGTTTACCCAATATACCATTTTTTAAATATTTCACTATATCTCTACTCTACCCTATATTTCAACTATCCTATCTATGCAACGGATTATGAGCTACGCTGTTTCACATTTTTCCTCAAATTTTTTGAACCACCGTTCGTGTGAAACTTTTTCTATTTATTTTTTCACTATCACATATTATTTTCGTAAACAGACTTTTGGTTCCTAGCAAAACATTTTCTCTTTTCTTTCCTGCTTCTTCTTATTCCTCTGGATCTTCATTTCATGATAGTTTTGTATTGTTGATTTTTTATTTTTGTCTATACTTTGTACTTGCATTTAGTATTTGTTCTTTGTTTATTTTGTCGATTTTGCCAGTTGCTTTGTGCTCCCACAATTATGATATTACCATACATTATATGTAGCGAGACATTAAAATTTTACATTAGGGAGCTGTTTCTTTCCTTTGTACTTTGTTTTCACTTTGGATCTTAAAATGCGATGGTTTCGCTGTTCAAACTTTGTTAAGGAGTCTATGTCGTGCGCAGTAGTGTTGTTAATACTAATGATATTTACAACAACAACCTTTGGACATGCCCATGTAACTTTATTTACTTAATCTATTGGGAAAAGTGCTCAATGCTTAAAGATTATAAAGGTAATCTATTATATCAGATCCTCTTACATTTCATTTCATTTTTAGGCTTTACATTTTAGCGTTCAATTTACCCATCAATGTAGTGTTGAAGTACTTCTTGGGAAATAACACCACAGTTACGAAAATTGCTATATATTCAAAACGTTTCGGGGTCTAGGTCAGACCCCGTTGTCAATGGTTAAGAAACTAAAAAAAAGGCACAATTCGAAGATGTACATCTTAATATTTTTTAAAAACTTTGCGAAAATATACCAGGAACCATCGAATCTCTGCGTCCCACAATTTTTGTGTTTTTGAGTGGTGGTAATAACTTTCATCGTCTGCATGTATCGGGAAATGGTATAAAGATGATAGGTAGTATAATGGCTTGTGTATAACGGACACAGGGAATGGTTAGCACAAAATAAGCTCTTGATGTAGTTTTTAAGAACTTCTTACGCCTTCACAGCAACTAAAAAGCGTTTAGGTGTTTAGGTAACGGAATGTAGGCATTAATATTATCTAAAACAAATAGAGATATCTAAAAACAAACATGTATTTATAAATGTGCATATATTTTTATGTAACAAGATTTTAAATTACGAGAAGCCAGTTTTTAGTAATTACAACACAAAAAACTGCTATATTTATAACACTTAATACCTATCGACAAAAAAACATATTTCTTCAAGCTGGTAAGTAATTTTTTCTTGATATTTAGAGTTTAAAAAAATCATACCTTACTTAAGAGAAAATATACACATCATATTGAATTATTGAATAATTGGCTATTTGCCACAGGAAAAGTAACGTTAGGAATTTAAATTTGGTTTAATTTATTCCCATTATGATTGACAGTTCACGAAGTCAATTGGTCTGTTCACGCCCATTGTTTTTATCTCAAATATTCATCTTCTCTCCATTCTATTATACAAATCGACTCTTTAAACAGGAAATCTAAATTGAAACACTAACTGTTATTCTCTTCTACTTTGGAAACAGGGACGAGATTATATTTTTGATAAGATGTTCGAATTGCGATGGCAGCGATATATAATAGAGAAATGCTCTTTGAAAACTGTATGCTGTATATAGTAAGGAATATATTATGTATATGTTTTTTTGTGTTACAATTCTTTCTTTGTAGGAAACTAGAGAATTATACACTGTATACATTAAGTATGGAATAAATAACATTTTAGCTAAACAAACAATTTTTGGAAAAAACTTGAGACCGATAAAGTTTTGATATTAGTGTTATGTATTTTTACATAATATAGTGAGTAACAGCGTCACTGACTTTTTTTTTCTAATTAGTACTTCTTTATTTTATTTGACTCAAGAGTCTATAAACACGTCAAATGTAAGAAAGTGGATATTTTCTAACAAACACTAACGACAGCGATACTTCTGATGGTAATATCGGTTCCCGAGTATGCTTGTTCAGGTTTGAAAAACATGAGTTTATCTATAAAATAAACGATTGAAGTTGTTAAATTAATTAATCTTGTGGATAAGATCGAACTTGTAACTAAACCTACAGTAAATAATCTGGATGTTTATTTGGGGGAAAAAATATTTGGGGAAAAAAATTATGAGTTTGGTACAGTCAAGGATCTGCCCAAGTACTGTAATTTCCGAGGAAACTAAATTAATCATGGTGATGTTTACCTTATATCTGTTCTTAAAGCAACAGACGACGACGCGAGTCACACAATGAAATTTAATGAAAAATTGATGTACAATGAAATAGTTATCCAACTGAAGTGCGAATTGTAGATTTGGGCAAGAGAAAATTTTAAATTGAGGAGAGAGCACAACATACAACATCTATAGAAAATTAATGATTGGGCAGGAATTATTCCACATAAAGTCATTTGTTATATTTTTGATGAAACTGTAGACCACTTTGTACACAATTTTTGATGAACTTTTGGATTCCAACTTAAATCAATGTAGTCCCAAATTCAAACAATCCAAGAAACATTGCGGAGTCTATCTGATATCAACAAAATGGATTGCCGCCTCATTATGTAAGCGATATCAGAAAATACCTTTTACCAAATAACTGTAACGCTTGACGAGAGTCGTTTGAGTGACCACCAAGGTAACCGAATCTCCCGGCATTAGATTTCGTTGTAAAGAGTCATCTAAAAAGTATAATGTATTAAAGTAAACTCAATAACACAAACGATTTGAAACATCAAAATAATAAAAAATAAATAATATTTCCCGGAAAACAATTAATACCTTTCAGCGAAAATTTATTGCTCGTGTACGGGTAGTGACAAGCGGCAGAACGAAGGCAGTCCCCTTCCTGTTGTATTATAGTTTGTATTCATTTTATTAGAATAAATGTAAACTCTAGAAAATATATCCCGAATATGCCATTTTAATAAAATGTTGACGACGTCGTCACTCATAGATGGTTCTGTACTTTTCACTATTATTTAAAAACCCATTTCATTACAATCAAAACTGTCCCTGTCTCTCGATTTTCCTGTAATTTGTTTGTTTAGGTAAAAACTAATTCATACAATACTTTATGTATACACTGTACAAAGTTAATCAAGTAAGTGTTTGCAAATTATATCAATTATGTTAATATTATTCTATGTCATTATTAATCAATAATTGAAGAAACTGTATTAAAGTACTAGTGACCGTTTCATTTGAGAAACCTAAATTTAAAAAAGTCTTTCAATAATTATAGAAAAGTATCTCAACAATTTTACTTCAATTTTAAATCTAGCATAACACATGTCATCACCTAGTTTATATTTATAGTTCTAAAGCAGTAATTATTACTATCGAATTAACAGTCTGTATATTTCAATGTCTAACTTAAACCCTTGTGCCAATGAGATTAAAATGACAAGTAAATTTCAAAATGTTGTATTTGGTTTTGGCGAGTTGAGTTCGAATCTAGACATGTTTGGTAAAATATAACAACACCACGCCTTTGCTTAATTAAGTTCGCAGAAATTATATTCTATCCCGTTTTCGTCTGTGATTTAAACTACTCCACTCACTTGTATGTCATCTGATTCGTAAGCTGATTATGGAAAAGAATATAAATATAGTTCATAATATCCTTGAATGTACTCTATCTTTAATGACTTATACTTATAAATTGTGACGTTTCCTTAGAAAAATCTGTATGTGAAGTACCTACCAATATTAGTACATTCACCGGATGTTCAATACCAATTTGTGAACAACGCTCGAACTATTTTAGTATTTGTTGAGTCATTTTTATTCAGTTATATGAGTAAACTTGTATGTGATGTATAATGTTTCTTCAAATTTGCGGAAATGGACCTAAAGATATATTGTGGTTTGTTGCTACGAGTTGTCGCCAGAAGTTGAGTTTTGAGGGATTGGTTGATTTCTTAGACGAACCTTGAGATGATTGAGCTGGATGGTTGTTGAAGTTGACTCCAATATTACACTATATTGACGTTCCAGAATATGGGCTTAGAGTTCTACTAGTTGCGGGACATTCTCCATTAATGATTTGAAAATCTTACTTTTTATTGACTTCGTTAGAAATACCGTCGATTTATATAATAACTAGCCGTTACCCGCTGTTTCAGCCGCGTATGGAATGTACAATTTTTTGCAAAAAGAAATAGTTTATGACATATGGGCTATCCAATATAACACTTTGTTGAACCACCTATCAACACTATAAATCTACCAATCCTGAATACATTTATTCCAAACTGTAAGTGCTTATGCGCCACATTACCTAAATAAAATTTTACTCAACATTTTTTGGAACCACCTTGGATAATTGTAACTCTGCTTCACCCTGTAGTGCAACGATCCTGGATGTTTATTTGTCACCAAATATAACATATTTTAATTACCTAACTATAGTTCTATTCCACCTTATACCTTATATAACAATTATTTCTGATAATTTTTGGGCCACTTCGTAAACTATATTTGTAACCGGCACTTATATGCAAACTTTTTCTAGCATTGTGTTAAACAGAATAGTTAAACATAATTTTGCTTCACCACATATTTCAGGTATTCCATATAGCAGAATGCAACTACTCATATAATTATAAATATAACAATTTTTTAACAGTTTATATTAATTATTTATCTCGCCTGTAAAACTATAATTCTACTAAGCCCCGATCTCAACCACCTTATATATAGAACTACTTATGGGTCACGCAATATAACATTTTTTGTATCCACTCTGTATAACTAAATTCACTAATTTCCAACAGATTTCACCAAACCGCAACTGTTCATAAGCACCCTATATAGCAATTTTATTCAACATTTTTAAGAACGCCCTTCTATAGCTATAACTCTACTTCTATCTATATTTAAACTATGTTGTATATACTGCTTTGTTTGTATTTTTTAAGTGACTAGGCATATATTCGGATTTAACGGTTTAAATATCTTTATAACTACTTTTTTGTTAATGGGAATTCTATATGAACTATATTATTCTGGGAAGTGAAGACAGTTCAGGCAGACAAGATTTTTAAATCATTGGATTTCTATTTTATTTTATTTATTTGCTACCTTACTCTGTAAATTTTATACAAAACTAGTAATTTCTATATAGGCCTGTACTACTAATTTTTCATGGACTCTATTAGATAGTATAAAGTTCATCTAGGTAACACCATTTGCTGCCATTCTGAAAGTGCCACTAAAATAACGTCATAATTCAAATCAAATAACAGGATACTAATATCGTTAAAGTATTTATGTGTTTTGTTTTAAAGATAGCTTTTTGTGCCTTGTCAAAAATGTCAACGTCAGTTGTTTGTTTTACACAGTTAACACAACAAAGGATCCATATGCTTCGATACTGAAACAAATCCATTAGTGCTATAAATAAATGTTGTTTCAGATTGAAACATATGTCATCGAATTTCGATATTATATTTTTTACATTTCCGGGTATCAGTAAACTTACACAATAAAATTTAGTGAATATCTACAAGCATGGTTAAAACTTTTGTTATATCTGAAATTTGAGTGTTGTTGACAATCTGGAAGAGTTATATGGGTCGGATTGTACAGATAATTAGGCATAAAAATTTTATATCCTAGGCAACGTATGTGATATCTGGCTGGCATGTTTATTATTATTTCGAGGAATCCCGTTCAGTTTTATGAAGGGTTAAGGAATCAGATAGATTTGCATTATCGTTGAAGTCTACAATGGTAGGGATGTTAATATATTGCAACATAGTAAATTAAATATTCCAATGAGAATGCTTCTTCCGATTACAATTGCAATTGCACAATACAGCACAAATAACTTACGAACTTCAGTTTTGTGTCAAAACATCTGGAGATTTCGTGTTCTGTAGCAAAGTCTAGAACTGTCCAATTGTCTATCAAATTTGCTAAACGAATCAAATATGTCTCTATATTTTAGTGTATTTTATTGCTTTATTACTGATATGGAACTAAATGTATTTCTCCTTTGGAGAAAAATGAGAATCCTTAAAGTATTTCAAGGATAATTGGGTATAAGTCTGCAAAATTAAGTTGGCCGATAATCGCCAAAGAAACCATTTGTGACCTAAATGTAACTGTTTTTAATTGCAGTGTATCAACGAATTTTTTTCAGATTTCTCATCTTTCTCTTTCTAAATTTGAACTTCAGGATGACACATCCAAACTGACGTTCTCTTCAAATACAAGGAATTCAGCTATTACTAAAAACAAATCATATAATGATGAAATTCAAAATAGTGTGACTTTACTTACAGTGGAAGACCATACAACTTTAGTAAGCGACATTGACAATTTTTTATACAAGGAAATTTGGGCGGAGAGGTAGCGAATTTAATTCCAGCACAATTTGAAACAATGGTTTGAAAATAACTTGTCGCTAGCTGCATAGAAATCAGAAACTTTTGATGTCAACAAGATGGGCCCCACTCTCAATCTAAGATTGTTCAAAAATACTTTTCATATTTATTCCCTGACGTATGTATAAAAACAGGTTCAGCCTTCATGATGGACAGACTCCTTTACATTTTGTGTATGGAGGTGCCTCAATTCAACGTAAATCAAAATTACAAGGTTTACGGTTTCCAAATATACCAAACTTTTATGGATGACGTTAGAAAGAAACTCAATAAGCTTCTACCCTTAAATGCCAGTACCACACCAGCGAAAATGTTAGTTGTTCAATGAGAGCTACCAATACTGACAAACGGTTACAAAAGACAAATTCAAAAAGATTAAGAGATTAATACTCAGAACAAGGAGAGAACAAAAGAGAATACACTGAATAAAAAATGTAGTCTTAGTAGTGAATGTAATATACTGGAATAAATCGTGGCTTTCACTTGCGTTGTTGCAGTATGAAGTCAAAATTCTTCCTGCGACTTGTCAATATGTTTAAAATAAAATTATGTCAATGATACTAAAGCAAGACTACTGCAGTTTGGGGCATTTTAATCTCAGAAGAAATAATAATAATAAAATTAACAAATTATTCATCTATTAATATTCTATATTTAAACATTCAAAGTTTGTGAAAGAAGGTTAACTAGATCCTTATTTGTAACGCATAGCTGAATAGAATTTGTAACTGAAATATCGTGCAGTCATTTATTAAAAAAAATGACTAAAAATAGAAATTCAGGGAAATAATAACATATGTAATAGGCTCAACTATTCTTCCTGTTTATAAGAATTTACAGTTGTGTATTTCTCAGGCGTAAAGTCTCAAATCTGGAGTCGTCGGATCGCTTTTTGTGTTAATCTCAACCTATTTGATAGAATTTTGGTTTTCGTGTAAGCATTTTGTTTTACCGACATATTTGTTGTTGTTTGTTGTTGGATACTGTCTTCTAAATGATATTTGTGGCATCTTCACTGTATGTTTATGCACACTATTGGGAATAACAAAAGAATACTTGAAAATGCTCTATATTTTCAAACGTTTCATGGTCTAAGTCAGACTTCGTTGTCATTAGCAATGAAGAAACTATAAGAAAAAACAATTGTAAAATTTTAAATTAATGTGTTTGACAATATTATATTATATAAAAACACAGTTTTGCACCCTAACACCAAACCTTTATTTTAAACACTCAACGTTGTTTCAACAACACTAAGTTGTCATCATCAAGGAGTAAACCAAACAAATATGATGTTACATAAACGTAACTAAGATAATTTAATTTGATAATATACTATATAAAGATTGTGGAATATTAAAATTCCTTTTAAACTGAAAGCGTTTGAAAGAGTTATCTCCAGAATTTCATGTTGTGCTCCTCAATGCGATTTAGTTACAATATAGTGCATTCGCCAAAAATGCGATCAAAGAATTCTGTTGATATCAAAAAATATATTAATAAAGAGAATCGAATTTCAAATAATGGCTAACAATCAACATCAAATTCCACCAAGCAACACTGACCCCCAAGATACGACATTAACAATACCAAACATACAGACAACAGATTTAATGTTAAAGCCTTACTTAAAACAAGGAATACACAAAATCAATGATATCAAAAACAAAAACAACAAACACACTATTCAAAATACAAAAATACATTTATAAAATTCCTTCTAAATGTAGTAAATTGAATAATGGAGAAACCTCTATACGTATAAATTTGACAATTTGAAAAGCACAAAATAAGTGCACATTCCTAGGATCTTGTTTATAAAATAAAATTTCTAAATTCAACTATCTTATACAAAGAAGAATACAACGCGAAATGAAAACTGAAAGATACTGCTTTAATTTTGATAAATGAAAACGATTGCTTTGCTACTAACTCCGAAGAATTCAGTCGTCCCTGGTTGCTGACAATTAAAGAAGAAATTACTAATAGTCATATCCTGGTGAACAGCTCAGAACGGGATCAAGAGAATTCTATGATTTCATTGTTGGCGATTGCACTATCCTGTAAAAACTAGCACCTAGGAACATCACATGAAATTTTGAAGATAACCATTTTAAATTATTCCAATTTGATAGGAAATTTATTATTATATGATCTTTAAAATTTCCTGTGCTACCATGAACATTATCAAAATAAATTCTCTTCGTTATGTCATATGTCACATAATAATGTCAAACATTTTAATTTAAATTTTAAAATTTGTCTACCTTTCATATAGTTTCTTTATTGCGATTGACAACTGAATCTGATCTAGATGCCCAAACGCTTGGAAATGAAAAGTGAAGTCCTAAAGTCTTATTCACCACAATGCGAAACTATAACTCATAAGATTTTTTTTTAATATTCAATTTAACTAATAACTATAGAAGTAAACCTAATTGTAAAGTTAAGAGAATAAGTTCTCACTTTTCGCTAAAACTGAATGGTAACTTTGAAGACTCCTTGTAGCGATTCTCCAACGAACCTTACTGATCAGAACGCTTTACCTAATTGCCAGTATAAGTAACTCACGTTATAATCTCGTGGTCAACAGCCTTCTCACTTTCTTAAATTCGTTATAAATCAAGGTGTTAACGAAACTTACGCTATGTTGTAATCCCCAGATTTTAATGTCCACGAATATCACACACACTTCGGTGGACGTGTCCGGGATGTGTACTGGAATAATTAAACTAAGTTTCCCGTCTGTACACCCTACTAATGCTCCCTGGACATCCCAAAGACGTGACCGTTGATTCCCCAACGTATCGCTTGTATCACTTAGCACTTTCTGGAAATATCATTAACGAACTCATTGGAGGCCTTCTATGAGGACGGCATTTACATGTAAACACGGCTTCGGTGGCAAGACTGAAATCTTAACGGGAAAATGGACTCCGTTATACGAGGGCAACCGCAATATGGCCTGTTTAAGTTATGTAACCGAGGCAAGTGGAAACTTTGTGCTGGAAATTTATATTGTTTAGAGAATATGTACTATGAGGGTTTATTAACCTTATCATCAGAAAAAAATTTTACGTAACAAAAATATTTTAATTTAGAGTTTTGTTACTCGAGATTTACAATCCATTTCTAGCAAGATAATATATTATTTAGAGTTGGCAACCTTCATCAGTTTCTATTCTCTGATGTATATCTCGAATAATTATTTATGTATTTAGTAAATATCAGATTTAATAACTTATGGAGAAATGAAAATTGACAACTGTGATCTACTTTTCCCTGATACTTTTAGATGTCGATATTCATTTCTCGATTAAGTATTAAATTCGGTTAAATCTACTAGATACATAAAAAATAATTGGCAATTTCAATCAGTTCTTTGCTATACACGATAATGTATTTTAGTTATTTGGACTTTATTTGAAGCGTCTTTTCTCAAAATTTAAGATATCATTCTTCAAACTATTTTTAAAAACATATAAACATTATTGAACAAAAAACGCTATAGCAAATAAATTATGATTCAAATCGCAAAACAAAAAATGATATTTATAGTCACCTTTGACACTGCACATTAGTGTCACTTAATTGATGATTTGTGATTATGATGCTGGTCAAATAATGGAGAAATATTGTGAATAAAGGGGAAAATTGACGCAGATAAAAACTAAATAGTTAATAAGTAAAAAAACTCAAACAAAAAATGTTATAAATTGCATCAAAAAGGCCAAATAAATGAGGCAATAGAGGAACTAACTCTGTTTTGACACTTATGGATATTTCTAATATATTTAAGAAAATCCAAAAGATGGCCAAAACGAAACCAATAAAATATATGATCTAAATAAGTTTATCGTTTATTCAGCAACCACTTAATATCAAGAAAGAAAACTCGCCGAAGATGTTACTATTATTAGTGTTTCATACCTAAATTGGTACATAAGTAAGAATAAACTTCAACTTGTTTTGTTCATTCAGAACCTAGTGATTATGCATAAGAAACAATAATAACAGTCCTTTCGTCTGTTATGCATAAAAGATAAAGTTGACAAGTTGCCATGTTAAGCGAAATATATCACTTGATATATATCTAGAGGTATATAGTCTTCAGTTTTCAACATCGTGAAATATCATTGAGAGTGAGATCAATAAAAGTTTTTCCTGCCCTTTTTTTGGATTATCTTCAGTTTGAAGTCTATATAAAACAACATCAGTTTTAAGGGCTTCATACAAGCACCCTCATTACACTTACACGACTGAGGTCGCTGTGTGTCCATTTGGCTCTTTTATTTACTGCTCTAAATAATAACTTCATGTATTTTCTGAAACAATGTCTTATTATTTTCTCATGAAATTGTGTACACAATGATGTCTTTTCTTGCTTATCGCTACAATTTGAGTAATTTAGAAGATATTCGGTATGCCACAAGAAGGGAAACATTTTTATTATTTATTTTACCGAAAAATTTGTTGTTCATAGAACGTTCTGCATGGTCTAATACCTACAATATCATTATCCAATATCAAATTTTGTAAATCGTTTACGGTCAAGAAGACAAATATGAATAATTTTTTACAAAATCGAAAACAGTTTTTGAGAAATGCTGATTTTAATTGAATAATATGTTTAAATGTGGAATTACATCCATCTACGTTGAAAATAAGGTTTTGTTATTTTAACAATATTCAATTCACAGGGGATAGTTTTTTATTATTATTTATACCAAAAAAGTTATTTCTCTTAAATTCTCATTACTTGTAGATCCATAACCAAGTACATAATATTTAAAATATTGGCTGTAATACAAGGAAAATCAAAGTTGTGATTTGAAGTGAGAGTAAAATAGGTAAAATTTTAGTGTTATCAAATGTTCATTGTAATTGCAATCAAATAGCAAAAAATTAAGCAGACACAGGTTAAAAGGTGTTTGAATCAGCTATTGTTAGATTAGTTATTCTAAATAATTTATTTATTAAATAAAAGAATACGACATTAAAATAAATTGAGAACCTAATTAAGTTATCAACAATAATTAATACACAACTAATACACTTTACCGAAAATATGTAAACTAATTAAATACCAGAAAATTTCATCATCCCGTTCTAAACAGGCGATTGTTATTTGGTAGAATTCTGTGTTACATTTCTAACAACAGTTTGAAGTTATAGCTTTTCATGTTTCCTTAACAATTCTTTCAAGTTGTTGAACAGCTTAATATGACCTCTGAAGGTACACCACAAGAAAAAGTCTAGGCATGTTATATCGAGAGACTTTGAAGACCATAAGAAATTGGTATACCTCTCGATCATTTTTCTGTTAAAAATGTGGGAGAGAAAATCTTGAATATTTCTGTTAAAGTGACATGGTGACATGCTAGTTCCTCAAGAAATTCAGAAAACTAATAATTTTTTGGTAAAAAGTATGGTCCAACAATTCTGTCTTAGTTTTAAACAAATATTGATATCTGGTTTACACCTGGTAATGGGCTCAACCATCGACAACTTTCAAAAACTGAATCATTTGGCGTAAACGTTGCTTCGGCAGAGAAAAGTACTTACTTGTCGTATGATAAATCTGTTATCCCCTAATTCTCCTTGGATACGAGCACACAACTGACCTTTTACTTACATCCAACAAATTGGATCTTTTTCGCAGCTAATATTTCGGATTTTCTACTGCAGATAGCATTAGTTCGTATTCAGTATCTTCATTTTTAACCTCTTCCCGAAGTTTCTTTCTAAACTTATTTTCTACGTTTCCATACTTCTTGAATTTATTTTTTACTTGCCTGACAGTTGGAAAATATGTTGTGCCCTACATGATTTCAATACTCAATTTTACTTAACTTTTACATGGATTTGACCTTACAGCTAGAACGATAGTATGAGTATGTCCAGAAGCTGGAAACAAATTAATTCCTTTGAGACTCCAAATGTAACCTATAATTTTATTTAACCAACATGTATTATGTTGGGGTAAGAGGCTTTAAGTCCCGTACAATTTTTTCTTGAATAATTTTCTTGTCTGAGTTTTGAATATGAGACGGTTATTTGCATCCATATTCTTTGTTTATTTTGTTTATTTGTACCTTATCATTTTCATGCTTAATTTTTTGTTTTTATCATTTTGTAGGCGAAATTATGTATGTATGTTTGTAAATTTAATGAATAAAATTCACTTTAGTTAGCAATAACGATTTAAGTTGGGTTTATCCTCTTTTTCCTATACTTTTTTCTCTATTTCAATCGAACATATGTTTATAATTTTTTTTTAATTCCTTCTATTCACCCAAAACTTGTGCTTATGTTAAACTTGCAATTCTTCATTTATGCCTTCTTTGCTTTCTGTTTCTATATCCGATCATGTGTATTCTCTTGTTTCCTAATGTCCGGCTAACTTGTCATTTGTAAATATTCTATTTTTCTTTGTCCTTGTCTTGTCCTCCTAGTTTCTGTATGAGCTTCTCTATTTCCGAAGAACCTGTTTGTTATCTTTGTTTAGCTTATTACAGGCAGCAAAGTTTCTCAGTGATTTTCCATTTTCGATACAGATGACTTCTCTTTAACACCTAACTACATTTTGCGTACCGACATTAAAATCTCCTTTAAGATTACTTATACGGTTTTATAATATTTATCTATCATAGCCTGTAGCTGTTGGTAAACTGTCTTGGATTCGCAGGTTTTCCTTCTTCTAGTGCATAAATGGTAACTTTATTCTAGTGATAATACATTTACATAATCATAATTTTTTATAACCTCGTCCCATCTTTTGTATATGTGCAGCCGACTTTTTCTGATCCCTTCTTTATTTTCTTGGTTCCAATGTGTGCCTAACGTTTAAGTTCCAGATAGCAAACGCAATTGTTTCAGCAATCCATTTTTTGTCCTTTTTCTTTGGTTTGACAGGTTCATCTTCGTCTTAGTTCCGGTCCCATTTTAAATACTGCAAGTAATATTAAATTTTTATTAGAGCTGATGCCTGCTCAATTTATTGCCTGGGAAGGACCAGTCTTTTTTTGGTCTGGTTGTCGTCCACAGCTGAATGGTCTAGTTTTGAGGTGTCAGACAGTGTTTTTGCCCAATTCCGTTAGTTACGTGAGATTTTTCTGTCTCATGCTCGGCGTTGCTCAGGCATTAGGTGGCTCATGCCTTGGTGGCCCTTTGAGTCGGACTTGTTGAAAGAAGAATTTTTAAAGATATGATAGAGCGTGTTTATAAGACATCGCACACCATCCTGAGATCTCCATTTCAGCCTTAATTTACTTCTTTGTATTATGTAAGTTACTTTATTTTTAGTAAATATACAGTTGTACAAAAAATTACAGCTAAGTTTGATAGGTCGCTCGGCTTTACTACTGACCTGGAGAAATCACTGGTCTTAATATTTTTTGTAGTTTCTAAATTTTAATTTTCCATTGATTCTTTGTTAAGACTAGACCTACTAAACAGGAAATAGTGTGTTTGAGACTTTCATGAAAATTATTCCAATTTTATACTTCAATTCTTTTATCATTTGCAAAAATATCAGTTTCGAGTAGAGGACAAATAATACGCACACTATGCATTATAAACAAATAAATTAATTCTGACGCCGCGCCGTGAAACCAAACAACATACCGTCAACAATTTAAATCAAAAACATATTCGGTACGGTGGAAGTTAAGCACTCCGTAGCGCTTCATTAAACGCATTAATGCAGCAACCGCACTAGGTCTATATTACAGTCATTTGTTAGCTAAATTTGCACTGCATAATTAATCGTCAACTTAATTATAAAGATTCGTTAAACGTTGGCTGTGTACACATTTTTCAGATACGCCGTAATTACGTGTTAAGTGAGCTTGCAAAATGTATCGGAAAATCGATGTTCGATTGAGGAGTGCGTGAATCAAAGGGAAACTGAATAAATTGCAAACTGAGTTAATTATGCAAACGTACAGATCAAATCTCTCATAACCGTTACGAAACACCGGTATCTGTAGAAAGTTTGTGGAAAGGGTAGGGCTTTGTTATAAATTTTGCAAGGTTCCCTCAAAATATTCTAAAATTACTTGTACAGTATGGAAGAATTATACTGTGAAATTCCAATTTTCTCTCTACGTTTTGGTGATATTCGGCTTAGCATAAAAGAGAAGCTCTAATATAAAAAGTACACCATAAATAGTATGTCCACAAACTGAAATTTTCAGTAATGTTCAAAAAAAGTTGAAGTGCTAATGAATTTTAAAATTTAAGAATCTTGCCAGAATTGAAGCAATGGAATGGCTTATTGAACTAATCAAATCAATTGATTGAAATTAATTATTCGATAAATATTTTAATTTGACATAGACTTTTTATTTCTATTTGAGAAACGTTGTAGTAACAAAGTATTTTCTGAGTGATTGAGAAATTATATATCTGTTTTCATTGTTCATGTGGGTTTTCTCTCCTCACAACAATTCTCTGAACAGCAGATAAAGTAAATTATTGAATGTCAAATTGTATCCTCTCTTGCGGGATTAACTTAGTGGAAACAGGACTATGGATTTGCAAACTAGTTTTCCTGTGAATATTGAGATATACACTCATACATGTATATCTCAATATTTTTCTACTTGCCTTTTTGCCAGAAAGGATGTGATCACATAAACTACTCTAGTATAATGATACTGCTTTTCATACTATTCTCTCCACTGATCTATATTCACTGCCTTTTGGACTACTTCTCTGATACTTGTTCTAGTCTAACAGCTTCTACTATAACATATATCACTAATCGTTTGTTCTTCTTGAAGTACATAGTACCCAAGTCTTCTTTACCAGCAGGAGTACATGTTAAATGCATCTATTATTCTTTTCATGGTGTACGATTTTGTTGCGTACACAACAATAGGTTTCAACTATTTTTTGTGTTAAGTATGCTAGGGCAATTCTTTCATGGGTTTTCTAGGTTTTCGTTAATTTGGTTACAATTTTTGTTCTTTCCTGTGAGCAATCTCCTTCATTTGCTATTAATATACCCCGTCGAGGAACTGTTACCCTACCTGACACTGCCCTACCTCTTTTGTAACCGGTATATTTCAATATACTTTCCTGTTTAATTGGTCATGACATTTGGATTCCTTACATTCCAAGAACCGTTGTCGAACAGTATTTATCTGAACCAATTTGTAGCTAATCCAATAATGATTTACACTGGAAAACAATATCAATCAAGTTTATTTTAGATTTTCTTGGGAATAATACCACATCAGAGTTCAAACTTGTGTATATTTTAAAACCAAACGTTTCAAAATCCTGTCGGATTTCGTTTTCAATGGATATAAGTTTATAAAATAAAATTGAAATATATGACAATTATTTTGACAAATATGTTTACGTTACTATGGAAAAATTTCTTTGATTTTAAATATACAGGGTGCACAAGAAATTCCAAAGATCATTAAAATCAAAAAATTTTTTTTCAAGTTGGAAGAACTTGAAAAAATTGTCTTCAGAATTTATTTGTGGCGTTCCTAGGGACGACTTTCTTTTTAAGATAGTGCATTTGCCAAAAAAATGCGATCAAAGAATTCTGATAATTCAGTGATCCCATTAAAGTCATAAGGGAAAACCTAGGAAAAAACCTCATGAACTATCCCGATATAGGGTTGTTCAAAAGGATATGCCCATTGTTAATTTCGTCTTTAATTATCGGCAACCAGACATGACTGAAATCTACGGAAGTAGAAGCGATGCAGTCGTTTTCATTTAACAGAATTAAGGCAGATTCTTTTAATTTTCGTTTTGTGCAGTGTTCTTCTTTGTGTAATATTGTTGTGTTTTGAAATTGTATTTTATGGCCTTGGTCCCAAGCATGTTCACAAATTTTTGATTTTTCGAACTGACGTTTCTTTATGTAATTTTGATGTTCATTTATTCGAACATTAAGAGGTCTAGAGGTTTCTCCAATATAAAACTTGTTACATTCACAAGGAATCTTATATGTGCAATTTTTTGAGTTTTGCGTGGCGTTTTTTGGTTTTGTTTTTGTTATAATAGATTTAAGCGTATTTGTTGTTTTAAATGTAGTTTTGATGTTAAATTTGTTGCCTACTCTTCTCAATCTCTCTGACAGGCCCTGTATATATGGTATTGTTGTTGTTATAATGTGGTTTTCCTGGTTGTCAGTATTATTAGGTGAAGTCTGGTGTTGGTTGTCAGTTGTTTTGTGCTCAATTTTATTTAACTCTTTGTTAATAAATTTTTGAGGGTAATTGTTTGCAGTTAGAACATTTTGTATAAATGATTTTTCTTTGTTGAATTTAGTAGTATCTGAGCAGTTAGTCTTTGCTCTGTCATATAAAGATTTAATAACACCTCTTTTTACCGTATTTGGATGGTTCGAGTTAAAATTGAGATATCTGTTAGTGTGAGTTGGTTTTCTGTAAACTTCTGTTTCAAATGAAGATTGTGTTTTTGTTATTAAAATGTCCAAAAAAGGTAGTTTGTTATTTTGTTCGATTTCTAATGTAAATTTTATGGTTGGTTCTTTGTTGTTTATGTCGGTTAATAATTCCTGTAAATTTTCCAGATTTTGTTCCCAAATAATGAATATGTCGTCAACATAACGCCACCACACCAACGGTTTATTTTCTTTTGAAAAAATCATTTGTTCTTCAAATTTGTCCATAAAGATGTTACTTAAGGCAGGGGACAGACAAGAACCCATAGCCATGCCAAAATCTTGTTGGTAGAAATCATCGTTTAACTGAAAGTAAGTTGTTTTCGTACAGAAAGTGAGTAATTCCATTATTGTGTTAATAGATAAACGAGTTCGTTGATGAAGTGAATAGTCATGTTCCAATAATTCTTTTACTATAGGAAGTGTTTTAGCTACGGGAACATTGTTATATAAGTTTACTATGTCAAAACTTGCTAGTGTAAATGTATTTTTGTATTGTATATGAGACAATTTTTCTAAGAAATCTGCACTGTTTTTAAGATGAGAAATTGAATTACCTGTAAGTGGAGAAATAATTTTCAGTAAAAATTTTGAAAGTTCATTACATGGAGAATTTATGGAACTGACAATTGGTCTCAAAGGGATGTTGGGTTTATGAATTTTTGGTAAGCCATAGAAGTGTGGAGGTTTAGTATAATGTGGAGTGAGAGTTTTGCGTTCTTGGTCTGTAAATTCGTGTTTGTGACTGTAGAGTAAACGGTATATTTTGCTTTCTACTGAACTTGTCGGGTCTTTGTTTAGTTTAGTGTATTGTCCTTGATTAATTATGTTCATAATTTTGTCATCATAGTCATTTTTATTCAAAATCACTGTTGCATTGCCTTTGTCTGCAGGTAAAATTTTGATTGAATTATCATTTCTTAATTCTTTAACTGAATGTAATTCATTTTTAGAAAGATTATTTTTGATTCTTAAAGGTTTTTCTAGTTCAATTTTCGCTCTAATCCTGTATTCTTCAGCGTCACTTGAATTTAATTTATTTGCGGTTTGTTCAATAGCACTAATAACGTCAAATTTAGGAACTGTTTTCGGGGTAATTGCAAAATTAAGGCCTTTTTGTAAAACTGAAGTTTCAGAAATGTTTAGTTGTTTGTCAGAAAGATTAATAACAGTTTTTGTTAAAATAAAATTCTTGTCTCGAGTAGTATTTGTTGATATGTTTTTATTTAAGAGAAGTTGATTGAATTTGTGTAAATGTCTTCGTTTTTGTAATATAAATTCTCTGTTATAACTAGCGAGAATACTGTTTATAATTCTGTTAAACTCATTTTCTGGTATTTGATAAAAAAGGAAGTTTTGTACATACCCTATATCTTTTTCTAATTTAAACTTATTATATCGATGAAATTGAATTCTATCTCTAATTGCGGCAAAACTTGCACGTTCCAATATTTCGTGGATTCTTCTGCCCATGTATGGCTGACGGAACCTTAAACCTTTTGGAATAATTCTCATCTGCCGACATCTGCACAAGAATGTCACGCTATTTTTGGTCCGGGCAAGCTTCTTACATAACACTTCTAAATCTCTAAATGCTTTAGTTACTACAGTCCCATGGCTGATTTCTAATTGTTTTCTGAATGTTATTTGTGGCATCTTCTAGTTTATTTTAGATTTTCTTGGGAATAATACCACATCAGAGTTCAAACTTGTGTATATTTTAAAACCAAACGTTTCAAAATCCTGTCGGATTTCGTTTTCAATGGATATAAGTTTATAAAATAAAATTGAAATATATGACAATTATTTTGACAAATATGTTTACGTTACTATGGAAAAATTTCTTTGATTTTAAATATACAGGGTGCACAAGAAATTCCAAAGATCATTAAAATCAAAAAATTTTTTTTCAAGTTGGAAGAACTTGAAAAAATTGTCTTCAGAATTTATTTGTGGCGTTCCTAGGGACGACTTTCTTTTTAAGATAGTGCATTTGCCAAAAAAATGCGATCAAAGAATTCTGATAATTCAGTGATCCCATTAAAGTCATAAGGGAAAACCTAGGAAAAAACCTCATGAACTATCCCGATATAGGGTTGTTCAAAAGGATATGCCCATTGTTAATTTCGTCTTTAATTATCGGCAACCAGACATGACTGAAATCTACGGAAGTAGAAGCGATGCAGTCGTTTTCATTTAACAGAATTAAGGCAGATTCTTTTAATTTTCGTTTTGTGCAGTGTTCTTCTTTGTGTAATATTGTTGTGTTTTGAAATTGTATTTTATGGCCTTGGTCCCAAGCATGTTCACAAATTTTTGATTTTTCGAACTGACGTTTCTTTATGTAATTTTGATGTTCATTTATTCGAACATTAAGAGGTCTAGAGGTTTCTCCAATATAAAACTTGTTACATTCACAAGGAATCTTATATGTGCAATTTTTTGAGTTTTGCGTGGCGTTTTTTGGTTTTGTTTTTGTTATAATAGATTTAAGCGTATTTGTTGTTTTAAATGTAGTTTTGATGTTAAATTTGTTGCCTACTCTTCTCAATCTCTCTGACAGGCCCTGTATATATGGTATTGTTGTTGTTATAATGTGGTTTTCCTGGTTGTCAGTATTATTAGGTGAAGTCTGGTGTTGGTTGTCAGTTGTTTTGTGCTCAATTTTATTTAACTCTTTGTTAATAAATTTTTGAGGGTAATTGTTTGCAGTTAGAACATTTTGTATAAATGATTTTTCTTTGTTGAATTTAGTAGTATCTGAGCAGTTAGTCTTTGCTCTGTCATATAAAGATTTAATAACACCTCTTTTTACCGTATTTGGATGGTTCGAGTTAAAATTGAGATATCTGTTAGTGTGAGTTGGTTTTCTGTAAACTTCTGTTTCAAATGAAGATTGTGTTTTTGTTATTAAAATGTCCAAAAAAGGTAGTTTGTTATTTTGTTCGATTTCTAATGTAAATTTTATGGTTGGTTCTTTGTTGTTTATGTCGGTTAATAATTCCTGTAAATTTTCCAGATTTTGTTCCCAAATAATGAATATGTCGTCAACATAACGCCACCACACCAACGGTTTATTTTCTTTTGAAAAAATCATTTGTTCTTCAAATTTGTCCATAAAGATGTTACTTAAGGCAGGGGACAGACAAGAACCCATAGCCATGCCAAAATCTTGTTGGTAGAAATCATCGTTTAACTGAAAGTAAGTTGTTTTCGTACAGAAAGTGAGTAATTCCATTATTGTGTTAATAGATAAACGAGTTCGTTGATGAAGTGAATAGTCATGTTCCAATAATTCTTTTACTATAGGAAGTGTTTTAGCTACGGGAACATTGTTATATAAGTTTACTATGTCAAAACTTGCTAGTGTAAATGTATTTTTGTATTGTATATGAGACAATTTTTCTAAGAAATCTGCACTGTTTTTAAGATGAGAAATTGAATTACCTGTAAGTGGAGAAATAATTTTCAGTAAAAATTTTGAAAGTTCATTACATGGAGAATTTATGGAACTGACAATTGGTCTCAAAGGGATGTTGGGTTTATGAATTTTTGGTAAGCCATAGAAGTGTGGAGGTTTAGTATAATGTGGAGTGAGAGTTTTGCGTTCTTGGTCTGTAAATTCGTGTTTGTGACTGTAGAGTAAACGGTATATTTTGCTTTCTACTGAACTTGTCGGGTCTTTGTTTAGTTTAGTGTATTGTCCTTGATTAATTATGTTCATAATTTTGTCATCATAGTCATTTTTATTCAAAATCACTGTTGCATTGCCTTTGTCTGCAGGTAAAATTTTGATTGAATTATCATTTCTTAATTCTTTAACTGAATGTAATTCATTTTTAGAAAGATTATTTTTGATTCTTAAAGGTTTTTCTAGTTCAATTTTCGCTCTAATCCTGTATTCTTCAGCGTCACTTGAATTTAATTTATTTGCGGTTTGTTCAATAGCACTAATAACGTCAAATTTAGGAACTGTTTTCGGGGTAATTGCAAAATTAAGGCCTTTTTGTAAAACTGAAGTTTCAGAAATGTTTAGTTGTTTGTCAGAAAGATTAATAACAGTTTTTGTTAAAATAAAATTCTTGTCTCGAGTAGTATTTGTTGATATGTTTTTATTTAAGAGAAGTTGATTGAATTTGTGTAAATGTCTTCGTTTTTGTAATATAAATTCTCTGTTATAACTAGCGAGAATACTGTTTATAATTCTGTTAAACTCATTTTCTGGTATTTGATAAAAAAGGAAGTTTTGTACATACCCTATATCTCTTTCTAATTTAAACTTATTATATCGATGAAATTGAATTCTATCTCTAATTGCGGCAAAACTTGCACGTTCCAATATTTCGTGGATTCTTCTGCCCATGTATGGCTGACGGAACCTTAAACCTTTTGGAATAATTCTCATCTGCCGACATCTGCACAAGAATGTCACGCTATTTTTGGTCCGGGCAAGCTTCTTACATAACACTTCTAAATCTCTAAATGCTTTAGTTACTACAGTCCCATGGCTGATTTCTAATTGTTTTCTGAATGTTATTTGTGGCATCTTCTAGTTTATTTTAGATTTTCTTGGGAATAATACCACATCAGAGTTCAAACTTGTGTATATTTTAAAACCAAACGTTTCAAAATCCTGTCGGATTTCGTTTTCAATGGATATAAGTTTATAAAATAAAATTGAAATATATGACAATTATTTTGACAAATATGTTTACGTTACTATGGAAAAATTTCTTTGATTTTAAATATACAGGGTGCACAAGAAATTCCAAAGATCATTAAAATCAAAAAATTTTTTTTCAAGTTGGAAGAACTTGAAAAAATTGTCTTCAGAATTTATTTGTGGCGTTCCTAGGGACGACTTTCTTTTTAAGATAGTGCATTTGCCAAAAAAATGCGATCAAAGAATTCTGATAATTCAGTGATCCCATTAAAGTCATAAGGGAAAACCTAGGAAAAAACCTCATGAACTATCCCGATATAGGGTTGTTCAAAAGGATATGCCCATTGTTAATTTCGTCTTTAATTATCGGCAACCAGACATGACTGAAATCTACGGAAGTAGAAGCGATGCAGTCGTTTTCATTTAACAGAATTAAGGCAGATTCTTTTAATTTTCGTTTTGTGCAGTGTTCTTCTTTGTGTAATATTGTTGTGTTTTGAAATTGTATTTTATGGCCTTGGTCCCAAGCATGTTCACAAATTTTTGATTTTTCGAACTGACGTTTCTTTATGTAATTTTGATGTTCATTTATTCGAACATTAAGAGGTCTAGAGGTTTCTCCAATATAAAACTTGTTACATTCACAAGGAATCTTATAAATGCAATTTTTTGAGTTTTGCGTGGCGTTTTTTGGTTTTGTTTTTGTTATAATAGATTTAAGCGTATTTGTTGTTTTAAATGTAGTTTTGATGTTAAATTTATTGCCTACTCTTCTCAATCTCTCTGACAGGCCCTGTATATATGGTATTGTTGTTGTTATAATGTGGTTTTCCTGGTTGTCAGTATTATTAGGTGAAGTCTGGTGTTGGTTGTCAGTTGTTTTGTGCTCAATTTTATTTAACTCTTTGTTAATAAATTTTTGAGGGTAATTGTTTGCAGTTAGAACATTTTGTATAAATGATTTTTCTTTGTTGAATTTAGTAGTATCTGAGCAGTTAGTCTTTGCTCTGTCATATAAAGATTTAATAACACCTCTTTTTACCGTATTTGGATGGTTCGAGTTAAAATTGAGATATCTGTTAGTGTGAGTTGGTTTTCTGTAAACTTCTGTTTCAAATGAAGATTGTGTTTTTGTTATTAAAATGTCCAAAAAAGGTAGTTTGTTATTTTGTTCGATTTCTAATGTAAATTTTATGGTTGGTTCTTTGTTGTTTATGTCGGTTAATAATTCCTGTAAATTTTCCAGATTTTGTTCCCAAATAATGAATATGTCGTCAACATAACGCCACCACACCAACGGTTTATTTTCTTTTGAAAAAATCATTTGTTCTTCAAATTTGTCCATAAAGATGTTACTTAAGGCAGGGGACAGACAAGAACCCATAGCCATGCCAAAATCTTGTTATGTTGACGACATATTCATTATTTGGGAACAAAATCTGGAAAATTTACAGGAATTATTAACCGACATAAACAACAAAGAACCAACCATAAAATTTACATTAGAAATCGAACAAAATAACAAACTACCTTTTTTGGACATTTTAATAACAAAAACACAATCTTCATTTGAAACAGAAGTTTACAGAAAACCAACTCACACTAACAGATATCTCAATTTTAACTCGAACCATCCAAATACGGTAAAAAGAGGTGTTATTAAATCTTTATATGACAGAGCAAAGACTAACTGCTCAGATACTACTAAATTCAACAAAGAAAAATCATTTATACAAAATGTTCTAACTGCAAACAATTACCCTCAAAAATTTATTAACAAAGAGTTAAATAAAATTGAGCACAAAACAACTGACAACCAACACCAGACTTCACCTAATAATACTGACAACCAGGAAAACCACATTATAACAACAACAATACCATATATACAGGGCCTGTCAGAGAGATTGAGAAGAGTAGGCAACAAATTTAACATCAAAACTACATTTAAAACAACAAATACGCTTAAATCTATTATAACAAAAACAAAACCAAAAAACGCCACGCAAAACTCAAAAAATTGCATTTATAAGATTCCTTGTGAATGTAACAAGTTTTATATTGGAGAAACCTCTAAACCTCTTAATGTTCGAATAAATGAACATCAAAATTACATAAAGAAACGTCAGTTCGAAAAATCAAAAATTTGTGAACATGCTTGGGACCAAGGCCATAAAATACAATTTCAAAACACAACAATATTACACAAAGAAGAACACTGCACAAAACGAAAATTAAAAGAATCTGCCTTAATTCTGTTAAATGAAAACGACTGCATCGCTTCTACTTCCGTAGATTTCAGTCATGTCTGGTTGCCGATAATTAAAGACGAAATTAACAATGGGCATATCCTTTTGAACAACCCTATATCGGGATAGTTCATGAGGTTTTTTCCTAGGTTTTCCCTTATGACTTTAATGGGATCACTGAATTATCAGAATTCTTTGATCGCCTTTTTTGGCAAATGCACTATCTTAAAAAGAAAGTCGTCCCTAGGAACGCCACAAATAAATTCTGAAGACAATTTTTTCAAGTTCTTCCAACTTGAAAAAAAATTTTTTGATTTTAATGATCTTTGGAATTTCTTGTGCACCCTGTATATTTAAAATCAAAGAAATTTTTCCATAGTAACGTAAACATATTTGTCAAAATAATTGTCATATATTTCAATTTTATTTTATAAACTTATATCCATTGAAAACGAAATCCGACAGGATTTTGAAACGTTTGGTTTTAAAATATACACAAGTTTGAACTCTGATGTGGTATTATTCCCAAGAAAATCTAAAATAAACTAGAAGATGCCACACATAACATTCAGAAAACAATTAGAAATCAGCCATGGGACTGTAGTAACTAAAGCATTTAGAGATTTAGAAGTGTTATGTAAGAAGCTTGCCCGGACCAAAAATAGCGTGACATTCTTGTGCAGATGTCGGCAGATGAGAATTATTCCAAAAGGTTTAAGGTTCCGTCAGCCATACATGGGCAGAAGAATCCACGAAATATTGGAACGTGCAAGTTTTGCCGCAATTAGAGATAGAATTCAATTTCATCGATATAATAAGTTTAAATTAGAAAAAGATATAGGGTATGTACAAAACTTCCTTTTTTATCAAATACCAGAAAATGAGTTTAACAGAATTATAAACAGTATTCTCGCTAGTTATAACAGAGAATTTATATTACAAAAACGAAGACATTTACACAAATTCAATCAACTTCTCTTAAATAAAAACATATCAACAAATACTACTCGAGACAAGAATTTTATTTTAACAAAAACTGTTATTAATCTTTCTGACAAACAACTTAACATTTCTGAAACTTCAGTTTTACAAAAAGGCCTTAATTTTGCAATTACCCCGAAAACAGTTCCTAAATTTGACGTTATTAGTGCTATTGAACAAACCGCAAATAAATTAAATTCAAGTGACGCTGAAGAATACAGGATTAGAGCGAAAATTGAACTAGAAAAACCTTTAAGAATCAAAAATAATCTTTCTAAAAATGAATTACATTCAGTTAAAGAATTAAGAAATGATAATTCAATCAAAATTTTACCTGCAGACAAAGGCAATGCAACAGTGATTTTGAATAAAAATGACTATGATGACAAAATTATGAACATAATTAATCAAGGACAATACACTAAACTAAACAAAGACCCGACAAGTTCAGTAGAAAGCAAAATATACCGTTTACTCTACAGTCACAAACACGAATTTACAGACCAAGAACGCAAAACTCTCACTCCACATTATACTAAACCTCCACACTTCTATGGCTTACCAAAAATTCATAAACCCAACATCCCTTTGAGATCAATTGTCAGTTCCATAAATTCTCCATGTAATGAACTTTCAAAATTTTTACTGAAAATTATTTCTCCACTTACAGGTAATTCAATTTCTCATCTTAAAAACAGTGCAGATTTCTTAGAAAAATTGTCTCATATACAATACAAAAATACATTTACAATAGCAAGTTTTGACATAGTAAACTTATATAACAATGTTCCCGTAGCTAAAACACTTCCTATAGTAAAAGAATTATTGGAACATGACTATTCACTTCATCAACGAACTCGTTTATCTATTAACACAATAATGGAATTACTCACTTTCTGTACGAAAACAACTTACTTTCAGTTAAACGATGATTTCTACCAACAAGATTTTGGCATGGCTATGGGTTCTTGTCTGTCCCCTGCCTTAAGTAACATCTTTATGGACAAATTTGAAGAACAAATGATTTTTTCAAAAGAAAATAAACCGTTGGTGTGGTGGCGTTATGTTGACGACATATTCATTATTTGGGAACAAAATCTGGAAAATTTACAGGAATTATTAACCGACATAAACAACAAAGAACCAACCATAAAATTTACATTAGAAATCGAACAAAATAACAAACTACCTTTTTTGGACATTTTAATAACTAACAGATATCTCAATTTTAACTCGAACCATCCAAATACGGTAAAAAGAGGTGTTATTAAATCTTTATATGACAGAGCAAAGACTAACTGCTCAGATACTACTAAATTCAACAAAGAAAAATCATTTATACAAAATGTTCTAACTGCAAACAATTACCCTCAAAAATTTATTAACAAAGAGTTAAATAAAATTGAGCACAAAACAACTGACAACCAACACCAGACTTCACCTAATAATACTGACAACCAGGAAAACCACATTATAACAACAACAATACCATATATACAGGGCCTGTCAGAGAGATTGAGAAGAGTAGGCAACAAATTTAACATCAAAACTACATTTAAAACAACAAATACGCTTAAATCTATTATAACAAAAACAAAACCAAAAAACGCCACGCAAAACTCAAAAAATTGCATTTATAAGATTCCTTGTGAATGTAACAAGTTTTATATTGGAGAAACCTCTAGACCTCTTAATGTTCGAATAAATGAACATCAAAATTACATAAAGAAACGTCAGTTCGAAAAATCAAAAATTTGTGAACATGCTTGGGACCAAGGCCATAAAATACAATTTCAAAACACAACAATATTACACAAAGAAGAACACTGCACAAAACGAAAATTAAAAGAATCTGCCTTAATTCTGTTAAATGAAAACGACTGCATCGCTTCTACTTCCGTAGATTTCAGTCATGTCTGGTTGCCGATAATTAAAGACGAAATTAACAATGGGCATATCCTTTTGAACAACCCTATATCGGGATAGTTCATGAGGTTTTTTCCTAGGTTTTCCCTTATGACTTTAATGGGATCACTGAATTATCAGAATTCTTTGATCGCATTTTTTTGGCAAATGCGCTATCTTAAAAAGAAAGTCGTCCCTAGGAACGCCACAAATAAATTCTGAAGACAATTTTTTCAAGTTCTTCCAACTTGAAAAAAAAATTTTTTTGATTTTAATGATCTTTGGAATTTCTTGTGCACCCTGTATATTTAAAATCAAAGAAATTTTTCCATAGTAACGTAAACATATTTGTCAAAATAATTGTCATATATTTCAATTTTATTTTATAAACTTATATCCATTGAAAACGAAATCCGACAGGATTTTGAAACGTTTGGTTTTAAAATATACATAAGTTTGAACTCTGATGTGGTATTATTCCCAAGAAAATCTAAAATAAACTAGAAGATGCCACAAATAACATTCAGAAAACAATTAGAAATCAGCCATGGGACTGTAGTAACTAAAGCATTTAGAGATTTAGAAGTGTTATGTAAGAAGCTTGCCCGGACCAAAAATAGCGTGACATTCTTGTGCAGATGTCGGCAGATGAGAATTATTCCAAAAGGTTTAAGGTTCCGTCAGCCATACATGGGCAGAAGAATCCACGAAATATTGGAACGTGCAAGTTTTGCCGCAATTAGAGATAGAATTCAATTTCATCGATATAATAAGTTTAAATTAGAAAAAGATATAGGGTATGTACAAAACTTCCTTTTTTATCAAATACCAGAAAATGAGTTTAACAGAATTATAAACAGTATTCTCGCTAGTTATAACAGAGAATTTATATTACAAAAACGAAGACATTTACACAAATTCAATCAACTTCTCTTAAATAAAAACATATCAACAAATACTACTCGAGACAAGAATTTTATTTTAACAAAAACTGTTATTAATCTTTCTGACAAACAACTAAACATTTCTGAAACTTCAGTTTTACAAAAAGGCCTTAATTTTGCAATTACCCCGAAAACAGTTCCTAAATTTGACGTTATTAGTGCTATTGAACAAACCGCAAATAAATTAAATTCAAGTGACGCTGAAGAATACAGGATTAGAGCGAAAATTGAACTAGAAAAACCTTTAAGAATCAAAAATAATCTTTCTAAAAATGAATTACATTCAGTTAAAGAATTAAGAAATGATAATTCAATCAAAATTTTACCTGCAGACAAAGGCAATGCAACAGTGATTTTGAATAAAAATGACTATGATGACAAAATTATGAACATAATTAATCAAGGACAATACACTAAACTAAACAAAGACCCGACAAGTTCAGTAGAAAGCAAAATATACCGTTTACTCTACAGTCACAAACACGAATTTACAGACCAAGAACGCAAAACTCTCACTCCACATTATACTAAACCTCCACACTTCTATGGCTTACCAAAAATTCATAAACCCAACATCCCTTTGAGACCAATTGTCAGTTCCATAAATTCTCCATGTAATGAACTTTCAAAATTTTTACTGAAAATTATTTCTCCACTTACAGGTAATTCAATTTCTCATCTTAAAAACAGTGCAGATTTCTTAGAAAAATTGTCTCATATACAATACAAAAATACATTTACACTAGCAAGTTTTGACATAGTAAACTTATATAACAATGTTCCCGTAGCTAAAACACTTCCTATAGTAAAAGAATTATTGGAACATGACTATTCACTTCATCAACGAACTCGTTTATCTATTAACACAATAATGGAATTACTCACTTTCTGTACGAAAACAACTTACTTTCAGTTAAACGATGATTTCTACCAACAAGATTTTGGCATGGCTATGGGTTCTTGTCTGTCCCCTGCCTTAAGTAACATCTTTATGGACAAATTTGAAGAACAAATGATTTTTTCAAAAGAAAATAAACCGTTGGTGTGGTGGCGTTATGTTGACGACATATTCATTATTTGGGAACAAAATCTGGAAAATTTACAGGAATTATTAACCGACATAAACAACAAAGAACCAACCATAAAATTTACATTAGAAATCGAACAAAATAACAAACTACCTTTTTTGGACATTTTAATAACAAAAACACAATCTTCATTTGAAACAGAAGTTTACAGAAAACCAACTCACACTAACAGATATCTCAATTTTAACTCGAACCATCCAAATACGGTAAAAAGAGGTGTTATTAAATCTTTATATGACAGAGCAAAGACTAACTGCTCAGATACTACTAAATTCAACAAAGAAAAATCATTTATACAAAATGTTCTAACTGCAAACAATTACCCTCAAAAATTTATTAACAAAGAGTTAAATAAAATTGAGCACAAAACAACTGACAACCAACACCAGACTTCACCTAATAATACTGACAACCAGGAAAACCACATTATAACAACAACAATACCATATATACAGGGCCTGTCAGAGAGATTGAGAAGAGTAGGCAATAAATTTAACATCAAAACTACATTTAAAACAACAAATACGCTTAAATCTATTATAACAAAAACAAAACCAAAAAACGCCACGCAAAACTCAAAAAATTGCATTTATAAGATTCCTTGTGAATGTAACAAGTTTTATATTGGAGAAACCTCTAGACCTCTTAATGTTCGAATAAATGAACATCAAAATTACATAAAGAAACGTCAGTTCGAAAAATCAAAAATTTGTGAACATGCTTGGGACCAAGGCCATAAAATACAATTTCAAAACACAACAATATTACACAAAGAAGAACACTGCACAAAACGAAAATTAAAAGAATCTGCCTTAATTCTGTTAAATGAAAACGACTGCATCGCTTCTACTTCCGTAGATTTCAGTCATGTCTGGTTGCCGATAATTAAAGACGAAATTAACAATGGGCATATCCTTTTGAACAACCCTATATCGGGATAGTTCATGAGGTTTTTTCCTAGGTTTTCCCTTATGACTTTAATGGGATCACTGAATTATCAGAATTCTTTGATCGCATTTTTTTGGCAAATGCACTATCTTAAAAAGAAAGTCGTCCCTAGGAACGCCACAAATAAATTCTGAAGACAATTTTTTCAAGTTCTTCCAACTTGAAAAAAAATTTTTTGATTTTAATGATCTTTGGAATTTCTTGTGCACCCTGTATATTTAAAATCAAAGAAATTTTTCCATAGTAACGTAAACATATTTGTCAAAATAATTATCATATATTTCAATTTTATTTTATAAACTTATATCCATTGAAAACGAAATCCGACAGGATTTTGAAACGTTTGGTTTTAAAATATACACAAGTTTGAACTCTGATGTGGTATTATTCCCAAGAAAATCTAAAATAAACTAGAAGATGCCACAAATAACATTCAGAAAACAATATCAATCAACATAGGGATAAGACAAGAGTGGAGTATGATATAGACCGACGATGGCATGCAACAATGGAATAAGACTGACACTCACTAATAATTTTATAAACACAATACTGTTTTCGGGAGACTGGGAACGCAACTTAACGCAACAAAAGACTAAAGTTATGACTTTTATATGAAGTACGGAAACAAGACAGCAGTGTGTACAGACTGCTGAAATATTCTTTTAGGACCATATTTTGCACACTAAAAGACCAAATGTGAAATAGGAATATAAAGTATGAATTAACATATTCTCAATGAATGACAGAATTCATCATAACCTAGTAAAATCAAGGCAACATACTGAAAGAATGAAGGATTATATTGCGACGGGCATTCGTCCGATATTTCGTGGGAGGTAGTCTCTCGGGCGCCTCTATGTCTTCGAGTGTACGAGAATCCATAAATGAAATCTCTCGGCAACGATTTTGATCTTCTAGATCCTTCCGAGAACAAATATGTAAATACTGGAAGCCGACGAAAGGATTCATTCAGTATTCGGTCGCCGTCTAATAAACAAAAGGTATTCAAAATAGTGGAAAAAAATTATAATAAGATCAAGTCAATCCACGAACCCAGAATGTATTTATTTCCTAAGCGTTAAACTTTTTCTATAGGGAATGTTTTGGAGCCATTATGAAGAGACAATGTGAAATAGAAAATGAAAATAACTCCTAGATAATGGCTCCAAAGCAAGAGTCGAAACGTCAAGTATTTCATAAATTTAGACGCGGTTCTCACATATATATATATATATATATATATATATATATATATATATATATACATAAATATTATGTGGAAAAGGAAACAACTGTTTACACCTTCCAAAAGGTTTTGAGATTTATATATTTTAATTGACCAATCTTACGTTTTTTGGGACTTTTGATATAATGAGATTTAATTTTTTCATAGGAATTATAATATTTAATGTTTCAACATACAAGTTAGCTAGTCATCAAAATACTATTAAAGTTTTGGCCTACGTTGAATTCGATCATACCATAAGCACCAGAAAAATATTCAATGGACCTGGTGTCCCGAGAACAATTGCCATCTGATTCTTCAAGAGAATAATATGCATCACTAGCATATTTTTCTGAACCAAGCATTTAAATATTGAATATGCTAATAGACTCAACCATTGTCACAGGATGGTAAATATGATTCAGGAAAATCCAAATTTTCTCTTACAAATATTATGGACAGGTGAAGCCACTTTCAGTAGTTGAGGTGGTGTAAATTTGCATAATATGCATTATTGGTCAAAGCAGAACCCACGTTGGATGAGGGAAGTAGAACATCAAAATATAATCTTGCGGTATCGTAAACGTTAATTTATCTTCAAGTTTTCGAGTTTTTGAATAATTTTCTTCCACCTCTTTTAGAAGAAGTCTCCTTGGAAACGATGACGAACTTATGGATCCAGCATTTAGACGTGACATCCGAGTTTTCACCTGTGGGGAAGATGGAAAATCCTCGTTTTTCAAGAGAAACCAACAACCAGGGAAAATAAGATGGAGAGAATAGGAAATGCCATTAAAAGGTCGTCCAGGGTTGAAATTACTAGTTTTGAACCAGTCCGCAGTATGGATAAAGTGCCAAGAAAAGCTCTAGGTGTCAGCGAGTTTACTGGCAAGAAAGTTGAATCGTAATCTATAATTACCTCGGTTATCATGACTGTATTTTTTTGTATTGCTAAGGTAACTTAATCCGGTTGACGTGTTCGAATTATGAACGCTTGCTCCTATAAATCAATAACGTGCAGAGTTATCGCGATGCATTTTCACTAAAATTTAGGTAAGTGTATGATGGATAAGGTGACGTCAAGAAGATAGTACAGTGTCATTTAATTTTTTCCAAAAATCATAAAAATATCCTATCGTTGCAGATAGCGCCCTCTAGTTTATTTGTTTTGAACTGAACAGTACAAACAAAAAATTCCCTCAAAATGCAATAAAATAATCTTTCAAACGAGAGAGAAAAAATTTAAATCAGTTAATTGGTTCAGGAGATATTAAAATTTTAATATAGAAAAATACATCTCAGCTTGTAACTTTCCGAGAAAGCATGAATTTTACATGTTTTCATAGAAGTTACATCCTTTAGCGGTCGAATTACGACCTTCATAATAATTTCTAGTCTAATTTAGAAATTATTTATTAGTGTTATGCTTCTAAATGCCAAATTGCTATGACAACAAAAAATACAATTATTTCAATCACAGTTTAGAAAGGAATGTGCGCTTTTTCATAATTTACCATCAGCAAGTCAATACAAGTTTTCTAATTAATTAAATGACATACGCACAATTTAAATCGTTTTATATTGTCATTCGAAAAAGTAGTTCACAATATGTTAAGCTTCATTTATTAAACACACATGGGATATTAACCCAAAGCTATTGAAAGGTCGAACTAATCGCGGGAATTTAATGAACCATATTGTAAATGATTGGAACTGGTGCTTATGAAGAGTCTAAATAATTTAAATCTTTGTACAGCCATAGCTTGATTTTCTTACAGAACGTTAAAATATGTAATTAATAATAAACCTTTACGTCTCCAGCTGTAAAATGGTAGTTTGGATCATCATTATTGATTTTCAAGTATATCTGACTGTATACTAGTATAGAAATGAAACGTTGTAACCGTATTATTCAAACACCAACGAAAGTCGTGTTATTTATACATTTCCTCACCATATCTAGTATTTGTAACCAAAGGTATATTGATGTATCACTTGTGTACTTTGTCCGTCCTTCGTTATCATATAGTTAAACAATAAAAAAAATCTATAAACATAATATATAAAAACGTGAAAAATTATGTTGCTTTAAAACATTTTCTTTCTCTGATGTATTGTATTATATCTTCTTAGAAATCAATAATTTATTACTTAATATAAATGTATCTATGATCAACTAGTTGGACAAAATGATTCAAAACGGACAGGAAAATTTCCTAATATAAGTCTCTGGGTATAATTAGTGACGATGATTAAATGGATGGAACAAATATTAACTTTTATAATATTCTTTTAATAATGTACTACAGAAACGCCAAAAATGTGGTTTTGGTAAAAAGGAATGTAGTTATTAAATGCAAACATGGTCTAGATGCAGCTCAGCGGACATAAATAGCTCCTTATACTTAGCTACAAGAAAGATATTTTATCAGACAGGTATTCCTTGATGAGGTAAATAAAGCAAAAATCTTGAATGATTTGTAAGATATATATTTGATAGGTTCAATTATCACACCCAATTCCAAAATAAGCTTTTAATATAACTTTTAATTGACAACCTTTCCTTACAGCGTATATATATCAACTGACCTAAACTTATTCTGTCTCCTTAAGATAATATCTGTCTAACCCAAAACCGAAGCGCAATCATTCAAGTTGCCGATGTTTACATTAAAACCATAAAATCATCGGGAAGATAATGATTCATAGAGCATTCCTTTTACATTACTCAAAAAATTATGTACAGTATATTTATAATAACAATACAATACAATATATAATGTGTAAAATAATTGTAACAATCGGCCTTCCTGACTTGCAGTCTGTCCTCAGACTGACACCTACGAACTATCATCTATCGTATCCACATACTTATCTAAGAGCATTTACTAAGTTGAGATCTACAATTAGCATTACTTTATATTCGATAATTAACTAAACATCAAACATTTGTAGTTTTCACACTGGACTTTTAAATTTCAACAACTTCCATAATAACTTTTAACCATTGGCGACTTTCGCCTTAAAATTACACTTTGATATATGGCGTCTTTCGCCTTAACTTACTTTAATGACGACTTTCGTCTTATATTCGTACATTACTGTGGCGACTTTCGCCTTAAACTTATTTTAACTAATGACGACTTTCTTCTTAGATTTGTACTTTACTGTGGCGACTTTCGCCTGCCAATCTTCAATAGATGAATCATCTTTAGAAGGATCAAAAACAGGCACTAGGTATTCATCACTCGCACGAACTACCGTATTTGTAGATCTTTGTTTTAATTCACAAAGTTCTCTTTCAAACGTTTTAATTCTCGCCTCGTTTCATTCATCGATTCACATGAACTATTAGAACACATACTGCTTGAACCACTGGATGATCTCGCCCGTTTATGTCTTCTCGAACTTTGCGTAGATTTTCTTTTTTTATTTTTGTTACCCATAGTGAGAGAAACAAAACAAACGTTATCACTACTGACACTTAAAAAAGGGCCACTGATACCTATCCCACCGCTGCTATGTAAGATATATATGAGATAATAATAAGCTTTTAATATAACTTTTAATTGACAACCTTTCCTTACAGCGTATATATATATATCAACTGACCTAAACTTATTCTGTCTCCTTAAGATAATATCTGTCTAACCCAAAACCGAAGCGCAATCATTCAAGTTGCCGATGTTTACATTAACACCATAAAATCATCGGGCAAATAATGATTCATAGAGCATTCCTTTTACATTAGTCAAAATATTATGTACAGTATATTTATAATAACAATACAATACAATATATAATGTGTAAAATTATTGTAATAGATTTGTGAACTTTAAAGAAATTCTTCATCATATTGTAGCTTAGAAACATTTAACAAAGCAAACATGTAAGTGTGCGAGACCAGAAAACAATAATTGTCTTCAAATAAAATGATTGGACACGTATGGTTGACTGAAGTAAATGTAAGAGATCCACCCAATACGACACACTATAATTATGATTGTTAAGTTGTTGATATATTGTACTTGGGTTATGGTTGAGAGAATATCGTGCTAACGAAGTATTTTTTGACATGCCTGATATTAATTAGAAGCAAACCTTTGCATTGTTTATTTGGTCTGTCAGCTGCATTTAAACATAATGACTTTATACAGCTAGTATAAAATCGATCATAAGGAACTCTAATTATATATGCATATATAACATGTTATACATGTTTGTGTTATAATTTTTAAATCCATATAATATGACTGTTGTCGAAATTGTATATATTTTTATTAGTACAAATTAAATGATTTGAACGAACTTTATTTCTTAATACCTAGTTTTGAATTTGAATACTGAAAATAGTAAATTTAAAAAATATTTAGGTAGAGAATATTACTAGTTTAACTTGTGTGCCTACTATCATATTATTATAACCATATGGACAAATTTTATTACTAATTGCGTGTTAAATATTTTATCCAATGAAAGAAATTTAACAATTTTATAAATCTCAATTTTCTCAATTTAATTGTTCCTCAATGTTCCTGATTCCTGCTTGCCAATTATTTAATTGAATGTTAGTTTAACAAATATAATATTTTAATTGATAAAAAAGAGCGGCAGTCATTTGAGACTGAAGGATGGAAGCGATAGTTTCTTGCAAATAAACTACCCATCTCTCGTTATTTCCTTGTAACTGTTTTACTTCCTATGCGTAATTCTGAGTAAGGGATATAAGTTCCAGGTGAATTAAAATAATTGTCATTACTAAATTATTAATCCTAATGTAGCTCTTAATTTAAATATATTAGCAAAGGAATTGTAAATTTCTAAATACATAAAATATTTTAACAATTTATTTTAAAGAGTTACAATTATATAACACTCAGTAAGTAACCCTATATATGTCTAATAAAGAAAGACTTTAAATACTTCTTTTTTATTTTAGATATAATTTTGAATTCATTTATCTTTATGTCTTTTAAAATTATTGCACCGTTTTATTCACGATAATAAACCCGAGCAGGTATCATCTGTAAAAATGATCTTTACAAGCACATATGCTGCTCCTTGAAAATCACTCGCAAATATTTTTTCATTGTACTTTTAGTTCTTCTGCAACACTAAAACCGATAACTGATGTATTCTTTTCAATGTTAAAGTTAGCTGCTCCCCAACACCAAACTAATTTAAATTTTAAAATAGTCTACTCCAAAAGATTTACACATTACACTAACTCCACAACGCACTAATCCATATAGAGTGTAATTAACTGAAAATGAACAGCATGCTAAACGAATCAACGATGGATATCTATTATATGTAGATATATTTAAAAATATCTAAATAATTATTTATGTATTAACTACATAAAACTGAATTTAATATTTTATGGCGAAATATATATCGAAATTGAACTTCAGAGAAAGTTAGCTTACTGAGTTTTCGCAAAATGAGTTATATACATTTCAATTCAGTTCAAAAAAAATCCATACATCGTGAACCGATTTTAACGATCGAAAATCATTGAAGATTTGAGATATTCAAGACACGTAAACTAGGAAAATAACAAATATTTCGCCAACAATCTTTATTGTATACATATAGAACCAGGATACTACACCAAGCTAACCACCCATTTATACGCCAATGGCCTAGCATTATTAGCTAAAACGAAAGACGATCTACAAAGAACAAAAAGTAAACCAAGTCAATTATCTGGGAATAGTAATAAAGCAAAGACTTATGTAGTGGTAAAGTGTACAATACTTGAAGTTAAACAATTTTAAGAATGTAAATGAAAACAATTTTAAGAATGTAAATGAAAAACTCAATCAAACCACTCACATTCGCTAAGCTATTAGCAGAACATTAAAAATCAAAAACAAGAAAGACGACAACTATCCTAACACTCTTATACGGAAGTGAAGTGTGAAAAAGAAAGGAAAATGTCGGCATTTTCCATAAATTAAATTTCTAAGAGAGTAGGAGGTTGCACAAAACTAGAGAAAATAGGAAACAGAGGTGTAACAGAGTTGAATATCTGGTAACGAAAACACAAATCAAAGTAAAATTAACTTAAAAGAACATGTGGAAGGAATGGATGAAGAAAGGCTACCTGACAGATGAGTACTGTACATGTCAAGCAGCCTAAAACCTGTAGTAAAGGTATATATTATATATATATATATATATATATATATATATATATATATATATATATATATTATTATATCTTTACAAACACAAATGCTTTTTTAAAAAAATTATTTTTATTTAAAACACAAATTAAATATTTTACTTGAAAGTTACGTTATAAAATGAAATAAATGAAGGCGATACACTTAATGACGCTAACAGCCATCGCATGTGCATTTATAAGCTATATGTTGCTTTGTCAGCAGTCAGCAGTTTTACACGTGCGATGGGCATTTGCGTATTTCCTGGGAATTGCTATATCGTGTAATATGACCCCTTGTGAACGACTCATTTGACCGGTTACACGGTGTTGCCATATTATTATTCTAAGTATTGTTTACGACGTATATAACAACTCCCCTCACAAAGAAAAAGTTGCTGTTTTACAGGAACTTTTCTGAAAATAGAATTTGTAAAATAATAAAATATAAAGGTTGTTTACATATGAAATTTGTAGAAAGCAAAAGTGAATAATTTAGCGTAAATTGTATAAATGTATAAAATAAAAATAAAAATATAATTAGCATTAAGGTCACTAATAATAAAACCTAAAATAATACAGTTTTTAGCGATAAATAAGTTTTACAAAACAAATTTTGAAATTATTTTGGGGTACTTAGCTCGATGTCTTCAGTTTCGTTCGGTCGAAGGTTCGGTCTCAATCTTGGCAACAATTTTGAAATTCTGGTTGTGGGTGATGGACTTTCGCTGGTTGTATTGCGTTTACGCCAAAGCGTTTGGAGGACAAATACAGCGACAATTATTATTATGGAAAATATTGTCACGTAGGTGAACCAAGAAATGTTCTTTTTGACGAATAGCTGATTTATTAGTTCGTCTAGGTCCTTTGAATAGTCGTTGAGTTTCTGGTTTGCGACGTTTAACTCCTCGAAATTCAATTCATGGAGTTTCAAAGGTTTAAGTTCGGGAACGACATTTTTTTCTGGTATGGTATCGCAGCAGTTGAAAGGGATAAGAACTGGTTGATAGTTGTCAAGGGTGTTGCTGCTTTTTGTGGCTTCTGCTTCGATTTTGGTTATTCCAATGAAGGCACTGCAATCTTTCTGAAGTTTTAATGAAGAGTTAACATTGAGTGTTAAGGGTTTTGTATTGATGTCGGTACAGGTGATGGTAATGCTGAGAGGCTCGGTAACCATAATTAACCACACGTTGGTTTCGAGTTTTTGAACGTGGTACCCTTGAGCAGAGATCACGGCACTGTGACAATTGTCCGGCACTTTTTTAAAATTTCTTAAAAGTTGGGCCTCGCACAAAGCATTCGAGTCTATCGGATATGCATAGAGTTCGGAACACAATTTATTTTGATTGTTCAACGGTTTGCACGCACTAAGGTCTTTTATCGGAATATACAGTAAGGAATCGTCGTTTTTTGCTATATATTTATGAGTGAATGAAAGTACATGGTATAACCCAGTTCTATCATCATAGATTGGGATTTCGTATAAGCGGAGAGCAGTGAATGATTGCTGTTTAATAAGAGGAATTCTGAGTATAAATACAAGGTCGGAATCTGTTTGAAAAGCTTCTAATTCTGTAATTTATAAGTATCGTGCAATACTTGAATATTTGACGGACAAAGGTAAATTATTTTTCACGAGATTCTGTGATATTTCCTGTAAGGCGGCTATGAAATGTTCGGGAGTTAAAATTGAAGTATGGATAATTTTTAGACGGGCAAAAGTTATGGAATTAAGAACATCATTTAAGTTGTCTTCTAGAAAGAGATAATTTTCCATTAGTTTTTCCGTCATTTCTAGAAATGAAAGTTTTGTTTCCACGTACGCCATTTTGTCGTTTACTTTACGAATCATATTTTCCGTTTTTCGAATATTTTCGTTAAATATTTTCTCGTCGACCTGAATGTGTTGAATAGTCTCGTTAAAGTTCTTTATAACTGAGGTGGTTACCCTGATTTGGTTTTTCAACAGATTTTCGATCTGCAGTTGTCCTTTGTTTAAACTATTTATACTGTACTCGCCGTCGGGGGCGTCTAAGTTACCAGTTATGGCTTTGAAAATTGATCCGGCGCCATCCATTAGTCCACGTTTGTACCTTCGTGTGTCCATGTGGATTTCAATGAATTTGTTTTTGACAGAGTTTGAAATTTGGTTAAGTAAGTTGATGGGTGGTTGAACGTCAGCCCGGAATACGTTGGTTGGGTGGACGTTAGTTTTTAGTGATAAAGTTAGTGCATCGAGAATTCTGTCGTTGGTAGTAAAAGCTTGTTCTAGAGCAGAGAGATTTCTATGAACTAGAAGAGTCCATTTGTGATTAGACACGGCTATACGTGATTCTTCATGATAATAAATCCCTATGGTGTTATTGATTGGCTTTATTTCGAATTGGGATGCTGCCGATCCGAACAGCAGAATGACCCTGTAAAGAAATCAGTCTTCTCTGAAATGTTTCATACGGTCAAAGTTTACTTTGGTCTTTTGGTTAGTACGAGAATTTAGTAGGTGAGTTTCTAAGTAATTCTACTATTTGAAAGGGTCCGTTAAATTTGTTTTGTAGTTTATCTTTGAACTGAGATTCGCGTACGTAAACCTTGTCACCTACTTGATAATTTGGGGTTTTGCCCGAAACATGTTTATCGAATCGAATTTTGGCTTTCTGTTTTTGAGTATCGGTTCTTTCGCGTGCTATTTTGTAGTACTGTGAGATACGATTGTTTAAGTCTCTGATGTATTTAAAAATCAAGTCCTTTTCGTTATAGAGGGTTTCAGGTGGTCGGCTAGACGTGTGTCCGAAAACGAGTTCATAGGGTGTGAACCCATGAGTTTTGTTAGCGGAGTTGTTGTAAGTAATAATTGCGTATGGCAGAATATTGAAGGGGTGTTCCTCAGGGTGCTCGGCTTTATTAATACGGATCATATCTAACAAAGTTGAATGAAAACGCTCTAACGAGCCGTTAGATTGGGGGTGTCCTACACTAGAGTAAGAAAGTTTAATATCGAACAATTTGCAAAGGTCTTTGAGGAGTGCATTTTCGAATTCACGACCGTAGTCGCAGTGTATTCTCAGAGGCGTTCCGAAGTGTTGGAAAAACACCAAGAGTGTACTAACGACAGTTTTAGCGGACTTGTCGCTAATCGGGTAGGCCTGGGAATATTTAGTTAATTCGTCTCGGATAGTAAGGGCATAATTTTTGCTAGGAACTTCGAGAATGTCGATACTTATTCTTTCGAAAGGGGTTCTTGGGGTTTCTGTTACTACTAATGGATTGTCAAGGTACGGAAAGCTTTAGATTTGACAGTTTCTAACGAAGTTTTCTACGTCTTTTGTAATACCTTGCCAGTTATACTTTTCTTTAATTCGTCTAATAGTTTCGTTGATCCCTCTGTGTACGTTGTTTTCACCGTTACGGAATTGATCTAGTATTATTGGCACTTGATCTCTTCCTACTGCTTTTGTTATGTTCTGACAGACTTTCCACTTTATGTCTGTTTCTGCGAATATAAACGAAAGCATTTCGAGTATAGGTAGGTCTAAGTTATTTTCAACGCAGTATAGTTCAGAGTCAGTTAGAAGGTCTTTGCTCTTGTAAATTGAGGCAAATAATACCTTGTTCACAGTGTCGAAATCAATTGGTAAGAGAATGATGTAATATCGTCTTTTTCGAACGCTTTTACTGTTGAAAATATTGATTTTGAATTGTTCGAAGTCGGCGTTCTCTTCGAAAATATCCTCAAGAATTTGGTTATGAAAATCCTTTAAATTGCCGGGTTGAAAGAAAACTAAGATATTTTTGTTTTCTCTATCAAGGAGTTGGCTGTTGGAATACTGAAATTTACTATAGTCGATAAGTGAGACGGTCTTATACCGTTCTACGAATGTCCGAAATTCTGTAAAAATTGAGTTGTCCTCGTCGTCGGTGTCAAGTTGTTCTGTATCACTGTCTTCGTTTTCGTTTAAGGGAGTTATTGTGAAGTGTTGGAGTTTGGTGTTTGATTGGAAAGTCATACATTCATCAAAATGGTTGGTTCGAATGCGTGAAAGGGCGTCTGCGTTTTTATTTACTTTTCCCGGTTTGTATATAAATTCATAATCGTACTCCTCGAGTTTGAGGCGCCATCTGGCAAGTCGACTACCTGGATCTTTAATAGAAAAGAGCCACTTTAACGGGCGGTGGTCAGTCAGAAGTTTAAACTTTCGTCCAAAAATTATCGGCCTGAAGTGTTTAACGGCCCAAACAATAGCTAGAAGTTCACGCTCTATTGTGGAGTATCGGGTCTCAGCCTTGCAGAGGGTCCTAGATGCGTATCCAATTGGCAGATCTTTGCCTATTGGTCCCTGTGAAAGCACAGCGCCGATTGCAAATGCGCTAGTGACAGTTGTCAAAATAAAGGGCTCATTGAAGTCGGGGTAAATTAAAATTGGGGTCGAAGTGAGGGCTTGCTTTAATTCATTGAAAGAATTAACGCATTCAGAACTGAAATAGAATGAAACATCTTTTTGCAGCAATTTTGTGAGTGGTTTTGAAATTTTAGCAAAATTGGGTATAAATCGACGTTAATACCCGGCTAAGCCCAGAAAGGACTTGATATCTTTTCGATTTTGGGGCTGAGGAAATTTCAATATACATTCTACCTGTGATGGATTCGGTTTAACTCCATCTTTGGTAATCAGATGTCCGAGATAGGCGACTTCTTTGCGAAGAAATTCGCACTTGTTGGGTTGGATTTTGAGGTTTGCCTTTCGTAGGCGTTTAAAAACATCAGTAAGACGAGACAAATGGTCGTTGATAGTAGCAGAGTATACGATTATGTCTCCCATAAAGACGAGACAACGTTCGTTTTGAATGCCTAAAAGAATGTTGTCCATAACCCTCTGGAATGTTGAAGGGGCATTCTTTAGACCAAAGGGCATCCTTACGAATTCGTAGTGCCCATTCTCAACGGTAAACGCGGTTTTGGAAATGTCTTTTGGGTCAATCTCAATCTGATGGGATCCTGAGGCGAGGTCAAGTGTTGTGAAATATTGGCATTTGCCAAGTTGATCTAATAAGTCCGAAATGTTAGGGAGAGGATATTTGTCATCAACCGTTAGTTCGTTGAGTTTTCGATAATCAATTACAACGCGCCATTTTTGCTTTCCTGAAGCGTCCAGTTTTTTCGGTACTACCCATACAGGGGAGGACCAGGGCGAGTTTGAATGGCGTATAATACCTTCGTCTAGCATTTTTGTTACTTGGGATTTAACTTCCTCTTTATGAAACTGAGGGTAGCGATAAGATTTCGTGAAAACTGGTCTAGAGTTGTTAGTCTCGATGGTATGTTTAATTTCGTTGGTAAATGACAGATGGTCTCCTTCGAGATAAAATATGTCAGAGTAGTCAAGACATAGTTGCGATATTAAGTCGGATTCTTCTTCGTTTAAGTGGTCAAGTCGAAGTTTATTGAAAATTTGTTCTTGTCGTTCTAGTATGTTGTTGTCTGTTGGCTGGGTTTGTGAAATAGAATTCACACTGAAATGTTGTAAAGGCTCAAGTTTAATGTCAGTGAAATTTATAGTTTTAGGGATGGCATTTGCATTTAATACGGATGTCAGAAATTGGCCATTACTATCGATTTTACTAGAGCATTGGGAAGATGGACTTTTTCAATTTCTATGCCTGTTAATAAGGTGTCTGTATCTCCAAGGTTACAAGTAAGTTTACAGATTTGCACTGTACGTGGTTGAATAGAAATTGTGTTGACGGGGTCACATGAAATTTTTTTGGGGATGTCTTTACTGATTAAATCGTCTTTTACTTTATATAACGGAAGTGTTTTGAAGTTGGTTACTAGTTGCTTCTTTTCGAATTCAACGATGCAATTATAATGTTCCAGGAAATCGGAACTTAACAATCCATCAAATTCAATATCGATATTGCAAATGTAAACCTTATGAGGATCATTGATATTAAACGGGACGAGAGTCGATTCGTTGATATGAATTTTCTCGTTAGTTATTCCCTGGATGACGACATTTTCTTGGAACCTTTCCCTGAATCGTTTGCAAGTTTCTGGCTTAAAAATAGAGAGTCCTGCACCGGTATCCACAAGAAGTTTGTAGGTGTTGGATGTATCGGTGATGTAATATAAGTTCTTAGAGTTTACGGACAAGAGGGGTCTTACAGAAATCTCTGTTCGGGGATGTTCCCATTGGGGTCGAAGCTGTCTAAATTCAAGGTTTGAATGTGCGTTTGAAGGTCTGACATGTCCGAGGGTTCTGTTTGAGGGGTAGTGTCCTGAAAATTTGTCGTAGAAATTTCGTCATAGTTTTCAGAGTAATTTTCGCTCTCGAAGTCTGTTTTATTAAAGTAATCGTAAAAGTTATTGTGGGAATTGTCGTAGGAAAAATAGTCGGTATTGTCGTAATCTGTGTATTGGTACTGGTTGTTTGTTGGGTTTGAATAGGTTTGTTCAAATCTATGATTTTCGAACTCATGATTATTTAGGTGATGAGTACGTTGTTGGCGGTAAAAATTAGGGTTCGGTTTAAATTGGTCTGTATTTGGGGGTTGATTGCTTGTTGATGGGCGTTGTTGTTGGAAACTCCTATTGGGAGGAAAGTTTGTTTGAGGAGGTTGCTGGTAATTTTGTTGGTTGGAATGTTGGGCGAATGGAGGGCGAGGTCTCTGGAAATTTTGTCCAAAACTTTGATTTTGTCCAAAGCTTTGATTTTGTTGGAATTGCCTCGATCTAGTGATGCATTCATTAACTGAATGGCCCATTCTCTTACAGAATGTACATTGTTTTGGAGGTGGGAATTGATTGGGTCTTCTAAAGGACGGATTTGTAGTTTTGAAATTAGAAAATTTTTGAGTTTCGAGATGGTTTAATTGGATTTCTCTTTTGATTCTACAGATCGCGGTTAAAATATCTCTCGGGTCACTTGCTCGAATTAATTGTCTCATTTTTGGCTCTAGGCCTGTAAGCAGGCTGTTTAGTGCCATAGGTTCAATGAGATCTATTTGGGGTTGTTTTTCCTTGGAAGTTATATTTTGTTTTGTGACTGCGGCTAACATTTTTGCCTGGTGGGTCTGAATTCTGTTTGAGAAAGTTAAGGGTGATCGGATGGTGATTGTTTCATTTGTTGGAGATCTTGAATGAGTGCCGATAGGTCTCGGGCGTCTCCAAAGTGGTTTTCGAGAAGAGTAATGATTTCAGTTAACAGGCTAGGGTTTCGTGAATTTACTATTTCCGCTGCCCTGCCACGGAGTTTATTTTTTATGTGGAGTATAAGTAAGACCTGTTGGTTATCGGTCGCCATACTGTGGGCGGTGTTACATGATGTGATAAAGGTATTAAAAAAGATAGGGTTACCGTCGTACTCCGGTACTATCGCAAAAATCTCGGAAATTTTATAGGGCTCCACAGTTGGAGTGGCTGCACCTTGCCTTGTAGTGGTCATAGTGTTTAAAAATCAAGTATTTGCACAATATTAAAAGTCTAAATCAGATTATATTGTCAAATTGATAATGGCAAAACGTTTAAATAAATCTGTCAATAAATCAATAATAAAATAATTAGATCAGCGTATTATAAGTGGTAGTTCAAAATAATAGTATAGATTTAATATGTGATTATCAATATGTGCCTAAATTGGTCAAAAATATTTCTTACCTTGCACTTTTACTCAAAATAAATGAACAATATATTAAAGTTAGTAATGTAATATGTTTCAAATATTTAAGGAATATTAATGGAGTATCTTTGATGATAGAAATGGTGATTAAGTGTATCAATAAAATAAAAGAATAAAATAATAACGTAATCCTTACAATATAATTCCTGGCATTGACTGTTCTGTAAGTTGACTGCACAGGTTAGCCGTTGCGTGTTCCTGGTGCTAGCTCGCTTCCAATTGTGTCTCCAACAAGAGGTTGATTGTCCCACGAAGGCTTGGAAACCACCACGACTAGTTAGAATTCTCGTGTTCTAGTCGTTTTGGAACAATCCTACTGACTGCGCCAATTTTATATCTTCACAAACACAAATGCTTTAAAAAAATATTTTTATTTAAAACACAAATTAAATATTTTACTTGAAAGTTACGTTATAAAATATAAAATGAAATAAATGAAGGCGATACCCTTAATGACGCTAACAGCCATCGCATGTGCATTTATAAGCTATAGCTTTTTCAGCAGTCAGCAGTTTTACACGTGCGGTGGGCATTTGCGTATTTCCTGGGAATTGCTCTATCGTGTAATATGACACCTGGTGAACGACTCATTTGACCGGTTACAGGGTGTTGTCATATTATTATTCTAAGTATTGTTTACGACCTATATATATATAGCTTCGAAGAAAACTCCGATAGAGGAAATCATCTTCAATGTCGAAACGAGCTTCGCAAATTTCGATAAACAAACGGCAGAGCAGATAAGGCAAGACGTCGTCCAAGTTATCAGATCTCCGAAACCACCTCAACCAAACCTCAGTCGAGAGGAAATGCAAGCTCTCAAGACTCTCAAAGAATCCGAAACATCACCTTACTACCTGTCGATAAAGGAAACTCCACCGTCGTAAAGACTACCAGAACAAAATAAAGCAACTTCTAGACAATGACTCAAGTTACAAACCATCGCCCAGAGACCGGACCACTTACATAGAAAAAACAGCGAAATCCAAAATTAAAGAGATCCCATAGAAAAACTACAGAAAAAACTGATCCCCAGTGAAAAGTCAAGTCGATGCCCAAAACTCTACGGTTTGCCAAAAATCCATAAAGACGGAGTACCCGTTCGATCTATAGTTAGTGCTCTCAACTTGCCGGTATACAACTCGGAAAAATATCTAGCCAGTACCCTACAACCAATTGTGGAAAAAGCATAATCCTACATTAAAAAAACTCGGAACATTTCACACGCCTTCTAAACAGCATTTCCATAAAACCAGAAGAACTCATAGCTAGTTTCGATGTTAAGTCCTTATATCCAAGCATATCGGTAGAAGAAGCACTTCGACAAATATCTCTCAAAATTCGTAATAGATTTATCACGACCCTGCCTAAAAAGGGGCTATTTTATGTATGACAACCGCATATATAAACAAACCGACGGAGCCGCCATGGGGTCCCCACTATCAGCAGCGGTGGCTAATCTCTTTATGACCTATTTCGAGAAAAAGGCACTACAAAGCGCAAACCTGAAACCAAAGTTATGGGTAAGATACGTCGATGACGTATTTGTCATATGGCCTTTTGGTAAACAAGAAATCCTCAAGTTCCTGGAGCACCTAAACGCTACACAACCCAGGATTCAATTTACATGAGAACTTGAAGAAAACAACCAGCTGCCTTTCCTCGACGATCTCGTAAGAAAAAACCCCCGAAAATGGGAATTTCGACCACACCGTATATAGAAAGCCGACACACACGAACAGATAGTTAAACTACAAATCTCATCACCACCCAATTCAAATACAGGGAGTTGCCAACACGCTAATTTACAGATCCGTACGACTGACAGATGACAATAACAAAACACACGAATTAAAACAGATAACTACCGCTCTACGACAAAACAGATACACAAACCACACTCAAAAAAGCAATAGCACAACAAGACCATGAGACAAAACAAAAAGATGACCTCACCGAAAAATCAAAAGTAGTCTTACCATACATCAAAGGGACAACGGAATTCTTCGAAGGCATGACATAGCGACAGAATACAAACCGCATCATACTATAGGCACAAGTTTAGGAAATCCCAAACCAAAGACAAACGGACAGGAGAATTTCAGCCCGTTTAGAGGAACACAAATTAGCTGTCAAAAATAAACAAACGACATCGGCCCTGTTCCAACACCAGCAACAATAGAGCCATAAAATCAATTTCGATAGTTGTACACAGATCTCACAAACTCCTCACTACAAAACCAGACTAATACGACAAGCGATTGAAATCGAGAAAACTGGACAACTAAACAAAAGTGACGACGCCCTGCACCTCTATAACACATGGAAGACAATTATTAAACATCAAAATAAAACACAATTAGCTACGCAAAATACAAACCTGTCAACAACCAACACACCCGACACGGCAGCGAAGGGGGGCGGAGTCAACACCGACCAATCAGGCGCAATACGACCTCCGACGGAGACATATAAAATAAAAAGCTCAGGTAGATCACGTCTCAGTTCACTGTAAAAACGCATTGAGAATGCCAAGTGAGACCTTGGCAGGATTCAAACATGAATCAATATAACGTGTTGTTGTTGTTGTATTGTTCCATCCGTGATACCCCACGACTAGACATATATATATATATATATATATATATATATATATATATATATATAGGGTGTTCCTAAATTGGAGGTACAACGAAAACGGGAGATTTCTTGAATAGTTTTAGGAAGAAAAAGTCACATAAACATAGGTCCGCAAACGTTTCGTTTTCAAGATACAGAGTGTTAAAATTTGAATTTTTTTCAAGTTTATTTCTCATAGTATCTGCACTTCACAAGATATTCAAATGAAATTTGGCATAGATATTACAATTGAGAGTTTACACATTGTGACATGCCAATTTCGATTGCAAAACTACAGGGTAATATTTTTTCTGGAACACTGTCCACTATTGTCCTTCTGAACTTTTTTTGGTGAGCCACTGGTACTTTCAAAAATTGTAAAGAAAAGCTTTGTTGTTATACCAAACTTTATGTTCTCTTGTAGTTTTGTCGTATCTACTACCGGTTTCGAGAAAAAAAAATTTTAATGATTCTCTTGAAATCCTCAGAAAATTTCGAATTGTCATAGAAATTTAGTTACCTACCTAGTAGGCTGTGGTAACTGAATAAAATTATTGTTAGTTATGAGACATCAAATTAAACTCCTGTGTTTTGAAAATTAAAGATGGTTGCATTTTAATATCAAACGCTATCCCAATAGAGTGTTGCCTGTTCATCGGATGTTCTCTAATATTCACAGGCGTCTTTCAGAAACTGGATCTGTTTCTGCGAAAAATATTAAAGCAGGTAGACCACGAAGTGTGAGAACACCACGACTCGAAGAGGCAGTGCTGATCGAAATAGAAGAACATCCAGGAACCAGTACAAGAAAAATTAGTGTTCTTTGCTCTGTCCTTATCACATTCAGAGGGTGCAGGCGCTCTTGTGGTACCTCAACAGACTATTGAACAATCCTCATTTTCAATCATAAATTTTCATAATGAACACATAGGGGCTGAGGAGAATCCACATGAAATTGGCGGTGCTCCTGCTCATTTTTCACTTTGGGCTAGGGAGTATTTGAACGAAAATTATGTAAATGTGGTGGATTGGACGAGGTGGACATCAGCCATGGCCCGCCAGATCCCCAGATTTAAATAGTTTAGATTTCTTTCTATGGGGCCATCTGAAATCTCGAGTGTACATAACGCCAGTGAATACCGTAGATGAACTGAGAAATCGTATAATAGGCGCGTTTGATACAATTAGGAATACTCCAGGAGTGTTTGAAAGAGTTCGATCATCTATGAGAAGAAGAACAGAAGCTTGTATAAGGGTTGGGGGAGGACATTTTCAACAATTGCTGTAGTTTAGTTCCTTTGTTGTTATTTAGTTTTTTTTATGATTAATTTTTGAGTTGTACATTTCTTGCACTAATACATTTTTTTTGATGATTATACCAGTTTATCGAATCTTTAAGAAACATTGCTAGTTTAATAATTCAAATTTTTTTCTCGAAATCAGTAGTAGATATGACAAAACTACAAGAGAACATAAAGTTTGCTATAACAACAAGGCTTTCCTTTACAATTTTTGAAAGCACCAGTGGCTCACCAAAAAAAAGTTCTGAAGGACAACAGTGGACAGTGTTCCTGACAAAATATCACCCTGTAGATTTGCAATCGAAATTGGCATGTCACAATGTGTAAACTCTTAATTTTAATATCTATGCCAAATTTCATTTGAATATCTTGTGAAGTGCAGATACTATGAGAAAAAAACTTGAAAAAAATTCAAACTTTAACACTCTGTATCTTGAAAACGAAACGTTTGCGGACCCATGTTTATGGGACTTTTTCATCCTAAAACTATTCAAGGAATCTCCCTTTTTCGTTTGTACCTCCAATTTAGGAACACCCTGTATATATATATATATATATATATATATATATATATATATATACACCAATATATATATATTGTTATGTAGTTTTTATTTTTGGTATTGGTATCTTAAATTGAATAACTGAATGTTTTCACTTTCTATTTATTTTTATCTTTCCTATAAAAACTACCAATTGACTTTCCTCAAAATAAACCACAATCTAGCATATATTTTATATTATAGATATTATTTCTTCAAAAATCACCACATAAAGGTCAAACTGTAATATCAATCAATAATTAATCAAAAACCAAATATGAACCAACAGCTTATGAATACAATACCTTAACTATCAAAAGATGTGATTAATCTAAAAAGATTTGTTTTATGCGAGTGGTTCTTTTATTATGTACAATGAAATTTAAAACACAATGAATACTTGTATGCAGTTCTGAATTTAGTCTTTTTTAGGGTTCCGTATATACAAGATACGGATACCCTTATAATATCACTCCGGATTTCTGCCTCTCACATAACAGCAATTTTCCCCTAAACTACTAGACGGAAGAGGTTGAAATTTGGTATCAATGTATAGTTAGGTGACCCGATCAGGAGTACATATCGTAAAAGAAAAAAAAATGATTTTAGGGGAAAAACTAAAAAAATCGACGATCCCCCCCCTGATCTCCGAAACTACTGAGCCCAAAATTTTGGAAAAATAGAAAATATTGAACGTTGCCCGAAATTTACAGGAAAAATAAGGAGAAACCATTAATATTAATTTTGGGGGGCAAACTATAGAATTAAATATAAAAATAAAAAAATTCAAACGCATCATGTAATATATCAAATGAAAGGTCTCATTCTGAGGAACACAAATATATTTCTTTCATATTTAAAAAATATATATTTAAAAAAATATTAACGAAAATATACCAAATTACCCATTCCCCCCCCTATCTCCGAAACTATAAAACGTAAAGTTTTGAAAAAAATTAGAGATATAGGTTCTGACATGAAGTTTACTGGAAAAATAAGGAGAAACCTCAACTTTTAATTTTGGGGGGCAAATTACAGAATTAAATGAAAAATATAAAACTAAAATTGTTTCTAACCCATCATGTTATATATCAAATGAAAGGGCTCATTACGACAAAAACAAATATATTTTTTTCATGTTTTTAAAATAAATTAATTAAAAGATATTAACAAAAATATCAAAAAATGTACACATTCCCCCCCTTGTCTCCGAAACCATAAGCTGGAAAATTTTGAAAAAAAAATTAGGTATAGCCCCTCACCTGAACTTTACTGGAAAAATTATAAAATTAAATGGAAAATATAAAATTAAAAATGTTTCTAAACCATCATGTTATATATCAAATAAAAGGGCTCATTATGACGAAAACAAATATATATTTTTAATATTTTTGAAATAATCTAATTAAAAGATATTAACAAAAATATAAAAAAATCTACCCATCTCCCCCCTATCTCCGAAACCATAAGCTGAAAAATTAAAAAAAAAATTGAAGTATAGCCCCTCACCTGAACTTTAGTGGAAAAATAAGGAGAAACTCCTAATATTCATTTTGGGGGCAAATTATAGAATTAAATGGAAAATAAAAAATTATAATTGTTTCTAACGGGTAATGTAATATATCAAATCACAGAGCTAATTATGACGAATACAAATATTTTTTTATATTTTTTTTAAATGAATATTCTAAAATATATTTAAAAAATATTTAAAAAATACCCATTCCCCCCGTTATTCCCCAAACCATAAGACCTACATTGTTTTGTTTATTGGAAAAATATGAAAAAGTCCTTAATTCTATTAGTTGGCCCCCAAATAATAGAATTAAACGGAAAATAAATTATTAGATAACCCCCATAGTAATTTTAGGGACAAATTATCCAATTAAATGGAAAATAAAGATTCAATTTTCAAACGCATATGTAATATATCAGATAAAAGGCTCATTATGTGTGGAATGTCTTCGATGGCACATTCCATAGAGAATTCAAAAAAATGTATGAATTAGATGTTGCGGTTTTAGTTCAATGCTGGTTCAATGCAAGTATATAATTGACGAAGGACCTTTAGCGGAACAATCAATAAACACGTGCCGTCACATAAACGAATCACCAAATAAAAGTTATCATTAACCTTTAAGTCGAAGCTCTGGTGTTTTCTTGGTTCTTCTTTCTTCTGAGGCTAGCCCCGTAACAGCAGGAACAGTTTCTTAGAGCTTCGTCTGGACAACACGTTACACAAAAAATAGCGACGTAATGTTCATTCATTGAGCATACAAAAAATGCGGGTTTAACAACAAATGATGCGCTTTTGTAAACACAAAAGAAACAAAATGAAAGCGGTTTAGCGGTCGTTACGAACGAAGCTACTAACTCGCGAAATCGTAACGCAAAAAACAACAATAAGCGTCGTGTCTTCAGACGGACTCCAAGCGACCGAAAAGTTCGGAGAACAATACACGAACCTCCCAAGCGTCCTAATAGCTAGGGAGCCCAAAAACGAATGTCAATACTGTCTATATTTTACACGCAAAAAAACACTTAAAATTAGCATTAGCGCGACGGAATGTTTTAGAAAAGGTGCAGAAGTTTAAAAATCAATGAAGTAATTCAAACAAATTGAAAACAATACACTAAACAAATTGCGGGAACGCACCATTCCGCCAGCCTTGAATTACTTATTTCAAAACTAAGGGTCCACTGGCAGTGGACAAAGCTTTACAAGAGGTCGCTTCAAAGTACCACTTGCAGTTCTAACTGTAGCAACGCGTACAACACCATCACCTCTAGGATGTACGTCAATAATGCGCCCTAATGGCCAATTCAAAGGAGGTGAAGTGTCTTGCTTCAAAATAACAAGAGTACCTGGCTTAACAACCTCCGAGGGATCAGTCCATTTACTCCGTTGATGAAGAGTATGTAGATATTCTTGCGACCAACGTTTCCAGAATGCCTGATGCAAACGACTCAGTAACTGCCATCTGTTGAGACGATTAGATGGGACAGATAAGAAATCAGATTCAGGAGGTGCTGTTAAAGGTTCCATGGTAAGAAACATTCCAGGACTCAAGGCGGTAAGATCCGATGGATCGTTGCTACAAGGGGTTATAGGTCGCGAGTTTAAAACTGCTTCGACCTGTGCAAATACAGTAGAAAGATCTTCGTAGGTTAAGATTTGATCTCCAACGACACGTCTTAAGTGAGCTTTAACGGATTTAATTCCGCTCTCCCATAGTCCTCCAAAGTGAGTAGCCGAAGGGGGATTGAAATGCCAAGAAATGGTTTCTCGTGCAGCAGTAGCTCTAAAAGCTTTCAAGATCTGCATGTGAGCACACACAAAATTAGTACCACAATCACTATATATATGGCTACATCGACCACGACGTGCAATGAATCGTCGCAAAGCTGCCAAGAATGCATCAGCAGACAAATCTGATACGAGTTCTAGATGAACAGCTTTCGTTGCAAAGCACTTAAACAGGCACAGATAAGCCTTTAAAGTTTTCGACCCTCTAGTTTTAGCCATGGTTATAGTGAAGGGACCAGCAAAATCTACTCCAACATGAGAAAAGGGTTTCAATTGTGAAACGCGGGAAATGGTTAAATTTCCCATGAAGGGTTGGTAAGCAGAAGGATTAGGTTTCTAATTGTCTTCTAAACGTTGATTGTGGCATGTTCTTGATTATTTTTATTTTTCTTTGGAGAATAACACCACATAGAAATAAAACTACGTATATTGCAAATTTGATATAAAGCCATTGACAACGAAGTCAGAATAGACTTTGAAACGTTTGGTATTCCTGCAATATACGTAGTTTTATTTCTATGTGGTGTTATTCCCCAAAGAAAAATAAAAATAAAGAAGGATTAGGCTTTCAACAAGAAACACATTTAGAAATGACACTACGAATTACTTTCTTTGCAGATAGAATCCAAAATCGTTGCTGCAAAAGAAATTAAACGGTTTGGATTCCTGCGTGAAGATTGGTGATATGACATTTTTCTACAATTAGATTAGTCAAACGACTTTTACTTGATAGCAGTGCGGGAAATTTAGTATCAAACGGCAATGGAGCATTACCCAATCTACTACCAACTCTAAGAGTTCCCTGTTCATCAAGAAACGGCGAAAGTTTACGAAGCGATTTGGGCAAAAGTTTTCGTTCTCGAAGAAGGGAAATCTCTTTAGAAAAATATTGATCTTGAACATAGCGAACAATGCGAAGCCGAGCCTGATATAACTCAGCAGCCAAAAATGATCCAGAGCCCCTACGGTCTGGATTGCGACCGTTATCAACAAAGCGACAAATATGAGCTATAATGCGGGTAATGCGATTAATAGAAGTATGTTCTTCTAACAAAGTACCAAATAAATTTGGTGAAGCGGTGACTTGAAGCGCCACTATACGGGCTTCAGTCACTACTAGTGGTGACATGCTTGAGTCTGAGCAAGCATGGGCAAACAAGCGGTAATCAACAATTGTGGGCCTTTCCACCAAAGTGTATTGCGTAACAACTCTGATGGCAAAGTGCCGCGGGAACCCAAGTCAGAGGGGTTATCACAAGATTGAATGTAAAACCAATGAGAAGAAGGAAATTTTTCCTGAATGTAAGCAACTCGATTACTGACAAATGTCTTCCAACGGTGCGGGGAAGAACTAAGCCAAGAACGGACTACCGTGGAATCAGACCAGCAACGAATCACTTTGAACAACAAACGACTATTGAATTGCTCATAAACATAATGAGCCAACTTAGCGGTAAGAACTGAAGCACACAGTTCCAATCTGGGAAGTGACAAAGTTTTCAAAGGGACAACTTTCGATTTAAACAACACAAAAAAACTTTGACGAAATCCAGATGCGGTTTCGAACACAAAATAAACAACAGCATAACCTTTCTCAGAAGCATCACCAAATGTGTGAAGTTCACAACTAGCAAAATTTTCTATAGCAAGCAGGTGAGCCAAAACTAAATTCTGTAAGGTCAACAAAATAGCGATAATGTCTTGCTGCAATTTGGGACCAATAAATAAACAAAAATTCAAAGATAACCGATGAGGTATCTTAGCGGATGCATTAAACACTACACGAAGTTTGGTGGTTCTACTATCAGGTTTCAAAACACAATGATGCGGTATGTAGTAACAATCAGAAGAAGTAGATGGATCGGGAACCAACTCCATATGATCCAGCTCCAAATACTTTTTGAGAAAATCACAATATTGTTTGTAGAGATCTGGTTGCTGTAGAAGACGTCTTTCTAAAGAGTAGAAACGTTGTACGGCGAGATTATACATTCTATCAAAAGCAGGAAGTGTATTTCGAAAAGGAAGAGGCACAACGAATCTACCTGAATCCAATCTCCTGCATTCCTCGGAAAATATTTTTTCGCAGATAAGATCATCAGGGGACTGAACCAGTGCGGTAGGAACACCTTCAATTGTCCAGAACCTTTGGAGTGAATCATCTAATGATACTACATCTTCAATTTGACAAAAAAGCGAAGTTGGGTTTATGACTGACTGAGAGTGAGAGTTAACAGAACTCGAAGACACTCTACCCATAAGGATATAACCAAACACAGTGTTAATAGCATCAGGAACACCTTCCTTTCCCAGAAGACGTCCATACAACAAAATCTGAGAAAATATATCGGCACCTAACAAAAGGTCAATAGCGCCTGGGCTAGTTTGATAAGAACCGTGCTTATCTAATACCTCAACTAAAGCGGTAGATAACAACATATTTGAATTGTATGACAAAAGTGAACTATGACAAGAAGTCTGCGGTAGAGAAGTTTCGGGACTTTCAACAGTATTAATGGTACTGGATCCACCAGATGTGGAAGCCAGGTTTGCGGCGGGAGCTTTAGATTCAGACCCAATACCTGAATCAGCACGATTTACAAAATGGAGCAATGTGTTATGGCGTTGTTCGCAGTTGCGGCAAGTGGATAAAGATTTACAGCGATTCGACTGATGAGACAAAAAATCAACAACTTCCGAGCGGAACGGAAAGTCATCTTGAGCGGTCACAGTGCCATGGTAAAGTTAAAATTTAACGGCTAAATTCTTTGGAACTCGTTTCAACATCATCTGAACGATACAAAAATCCCACTGATTTACTGGTAAACCCAAATTCTTCAGTGCTTCCAAATTATCACTGAAGTCATCCAATAACTTCCGAACCTCTGAAGGGCTATCTGAAGTTACTTGGGGGAATTGTTCTAAAGCTGACCAATGAGACTCCGCGATTAAACGAGTTCGCTTGAATTTTTTCAAAAGTGTTTCATAAGCACTCACGTAATTGTTTTGTGTTAGTTTAAAATTCCTAATAACCTCAAAAGCAGGCCCTTTTAAAGCTAACTGCAAATATTTGAACTTCTGCATTGCACTGAGTTTTTCATTATTGTGAATTAATGAATCAAACAAATCAATAAAAGTACCAAATTCCAATATGTCTCCACTAAATGAAGGCAAATCAATTCGCGGCAAAGCAACACTTTCCTGTACCCGAGCTATATTTTGTGGCGTAGAATTCTGAACAGATTTCAGTTTAGCAAAAATAGAGCTAATTGAATAAAACAATTTTTCAAATTTATTGCGAATGTCATCCTCAAAGTCAAAATCAGCGTTTGCATCTGAAATAAATCCAACAATAGAATTGTGATGTTTAAAAAATTCGGAATGGATTGAATCAATCATATCAATCATGCTAAAAAACAATTCAACGTCGTCACCTCTTAATGCTTTCTCGGCAGCAAAATAAATGTCTTCTAATCTTTTAAACTCCGATTGTCGATGATTTTTAAATTTTCGTAAATTTTCAGCGGTTTTTGACATCTTAATAATAAATTAAAATCACTGTAACGCCACTGAACAAATCTAACACGATAGAACGAAAACAAAATACTATTCCAAAAATGTACAATTTTTTACTTTTGAAGTCGTAAATATCTGACCAAATGTCAAATAAATTCAAAACAATTTAGCAAAAAATAACCAAACAAACAATACGATCTCTTGTAAGTTTTTTTTTTGCGGTAAAAGAAATATGCGAATTTATTTCTAACGGAATGACTGAATCCCGAACTTGTTTTCTCTTTTAACAAATAAAGAAACGAAAATTCAATGCGGTTTTCAATAATAATTGCAACGAAAAATCAATGGTTTTTTTGATCGTTAAACTTTGCACGAAATTAACTCATATGTATCCGGCCCGGAGTTGGACCAAATTATGTAATTTATTCGATAATCTTTGCACAAAATTAACTCAAATTGCATCCGACTCGAAGATGGACCAAATTATGGAATGTCTTCGATGGCACATTCCATAGAGAATATCCAAAAAAATGTATGAATCAGATGTTGCGGTTTTAGTTCAATGCTGGTTCAATGCAAGTATATAATTGACGAAGGACCTTTAGCGGAACAATCAATAAACACGTGCCGTCACATAAACGAATCACCAAATAAAAGTTATCACTAACCTTTAAGTCGAAGCTCTGGTGTTTTCTTGGTTCTTCTTTCTTCTGAGGCTAGCCCCGTAACAGCAGGAACAGTTTCTTAGAGCTTCGTCTGGACAACACGTTACACAAAAAATAGCGACGTAATGTTCATTGATTGAGCATACAAAAAATGCGGGTTTAACAACAAATGATGCGGTTTTGTAAACACAAAAGAAACAAAATGAAAGCGGTTTAGCGGTCGTTACGAACGAAGCTACTAACTCGCGAAATCGTAACGCAAAAACAACAATAAGCGTCGTCTCTTCAGACGGAATCCAAGCGACCGAAAAGTTCGGAGAACAATACACGAACCTCCCAAGCGTCCTAATAGCTAGGGAGCCCAAAAACGAATGTCAATACTGTCTATATTTTACACGCAAAAAAACACTTAAAATTAGCATTAGCGCGACGGAATGTTTTAGAAAAGGTGCAGAAGTTTAAAAATCAATGAAGTAATTCAATCAAATTGAAAACAATACACTAAACAAATTGCGGGAACGCACCAATGTGAATTACCAATATATCATATTTTTAAATCCTTTGTTTAAAAGATATTAACACTTTAGAAACTACACCAGCTAAAATTTGTATTTTTTAATAATTTGAATAAAATATTTAATAATTTATAATTTAAAACTTGACTTATTTTGCCCTTTATCTTCCAATCTACAGAGCCTCAAAACTCAGACAGTAGATTATAAAAGACTTCTGTGAAAGTTTATTAGTAAAATAAAACTGTAATGTTAATTCTTGTGGGCCAATTTAGAAAATTAAATACATATGTATTCTGATAAAAATCAAGCGAATCCTGAAGCAGATAAAATAAAAAGTATATGTGTGGAAAATCAAAGTGTATATTTTTATAAATTTAAAACGCTTCCTTTAAAAGATATAAGCGTAAATATAAGAAAATGCACTCATTCCTTGCCTGTCTGAAACTGGAATATTAGAATCTTGAAGGTGGTACGGAACCCTAAGTATGCGAGTCCAACTCGCACTTGACCAAATTATTTTTTTAAATAAACCCGTTAATATAATATTTCCCAATAATAAACTTTTGAATTAAATAATATATTGTTAAGCGCCATCTATCGGGATGATACCATGGATCTCTGCTATTATTCAAACTGATTCCAATTTCTGCAACTGCTGCTCCTTGTAGATGTCTTTATACACCTTTTAACGTGAACTCTTCTCTGGATTTGATACTCAGTTGAATTAACAACACTGTTTGCTCGACTGCTTTCAGCTTCCTGTTTGTTTACTTTTAGTGCAATACCAAATAGCTTTTGCACCTGAACTTTTGTACTTCTTCGGGATCTCGTTGTTTTGATATGTTTCACAACCACTTTTGAAATTTTAAACTTTTTTAAATTTTATATTTATAATTATGAATTGGGGTTTTCTGATAATACGATTTTAAATAACAATTTATGCTTCTAAATAAAATAGCCTTTCGACCTTAGACCAAAGATTTAAAAGTTTGGAAATACAATAACAGAATAACCTCAGTAAAAGTCCGAATTTGTTCGGTGCTAAATTACACGACGAATTCTGTAAGCTCTTTCGGAATTAACAAGGCAACAGCAGCACAAGCAGAGCCAGAAGAGGCAATAAAAAATACTTCCAACAGTATTTTCCTGCAATTAAACGGACAAAGCAGTTTATAAAATCCCATCTGATGGCAAGTGTGGGTCAGTCAAAGCTGTGCAACGAGGACTAATTACTCTAAGGACCGGTCAATTAGGGCGTTTTACCGCCGGCACCGGAGATTTCCCTGCCTCTCTGGAGACATCCAGTTTGCGGAACAAATGAAAATTTCACGGATTTCAGCGAGTTTAGGATTTAAACTGTTATTTTCATCAACCGTTTTATTGTTTTATTCTAGGTTTTTACTTACATTTCTAGAAGAGCTATTAATTTAATTATAAGAAAGATAAAATTTTCTTAGCCTCAAGCATTTTCAAAGATTAACTAGTTCATATTTGAATATATGTTTTAACATTATTACGTTCTTACATGGAAAACCGCGTGGCTAGTATCTCAGATAAAGATGAATTATTAGAACCTGCTTAAAAATAAAATATTCAACGGGTTTCATCCCGAATTTGATGACTTATTTTACAAGCTTTTATTAAGTTTTTTTACAAGCTTTTATTAAGTTTGTCTCTAATTAAATCTTGCAAGTTTCATTTGATCCACTTCCCGGTTACCGATTGAGCTGAAATGTTGCGTGCATGTGTAAATCGGGTGACAATGCAACATTATTATCAGATGGAGCTGATCTGATGATGGATTCGGAAGGTAGCGATAGGAACTCGGTAGTTAAATGACACAAAATCAAGTTTTGCAAGTCAAATTAGATCCACTTCCCGGTTACCGATTGAGCTGAAATTTTGCGTGCGTGTGAAAAAAATCGCATGACAATGCAAAACTGTTATGACGTGGAGCTGATCTGATAATCGAACCAGAAGGTGGCCATAGGAATTCGATTTTGAACTCATTTGTCCGTATTGATGAGTACTTTGATGCTAGATGGTAACCAGGGTCTGATGATGGAGCTGGAAGATGGTCATAAGAACTCTGTAATTAATCGATATAACCCCATCGAGTTTGGGCTTGCTTGGTTCGTCACAACGAGTTTTTTGGTGCCAGATAGTATAGGGTCAGATGATGAAGCTGGAAGGTGGCCAAAGGAACTCAGTAATTAAGCGACACAACAGCGTCGAGTTGATTCGTTTTCATTGGTGGACCGTTTTTGATGGGTGGTGGGCGTTTGTTATGAATGTGGATTCTGTCTTAAGTAAGATGGATTAGATGGTTGACCCAATGCGGAGGAAAGCACGTGCCGAGGCCTGAATGGTATGACGGTCTATAAACATGTCATATTGGAAATGTTGTGCGTCTGGATATCAGGACGAACCCTGTGTTACTGTAGCCTTCATCCCCCTACAATGGACCTTTGAGGGGATGGCACCGTTTTTATCCTATACTCGTAGGAATGACATGAACAACAAAGAAAGGCTACACAAAGAAAGAGATGTTTAGAGAAAGCGAAATTGAAGCGACAGGAGAAGATTGTTGATGAAAGTGATGTTCACAAGCGGTAACCCTTGGAAAGAATAGTTTAGAAGTAGCTAAACATAGAGATAACGAATCGTTAGAACAACGCACTAATAGACAAGATATCGATAGAATACAGACACAAGAGTGAAGGGAAAATTAATCACCTGAATGTGCTATGTATGGCCGGCTTTAAGTGTACACATTGTTAACGTGCTCTAAATTGTATAATAAATAGTACAGACTACAGTGAAATAAAATTCTCAAGTCGTATACAGCAGTGAGTACAACGTTCCTTTCATACTTTTAGTGAGAAATTAAGATTTGCTGTGAAAATTGTACACAATTTAGTACTGTAACATGGAAGTAATAATACCAAGAAAAACAGACCGAGCAGATTGGTGTCAATTTTTTGTTTTAGTTAACATTTTGTTTTCCTGCTTGAACCTAAAGCTGACCATATACTTTAATAGATACATTTCTACATGAAAATAACAAGAATAAATATAAATAATTTTAACCATGACCTACTTAAGTTGCATTTGTTGCAATAAGCAATTTGAGGACTTAAAGTCTCAAAATCAAAATTGTTAAAACAATTTTTTCCACCAAAGTGTCAATCTGTCAGCAGCTGATATAAGAAGCCTTAAATCTAAGAAGGGTATGAGCTGGACCTGCCAATCTTGCTCAGAGTTAGGCGACAACATTGCTGATCTATAGTCACTAATAATGGCATTACAACGGAAAGTCAATAAGCCCAAGGAAGTTAAACATTCTTCACCTGATCATTCTAATTTTGAAGAAATCGTTGAATGAAGTATCAGATCGCCATTATAGGAAGAATAACTTAATGATCTTTGGTGTTCCTGAAAATACTTCTGACGTAAAAGAACTAGTGGATGGCATGCTTCAATACGTAAATCCTGGCATAGATGAGAATATAAATCCGGTTAGATTGGGGAAAGTTGACATAAGTAAGAAGGTCCCAAGACCATTAAAAATTAGATTCAAGAATCATGAAACAGTACTGAAAATACTAGTTAAGTCTAAATCACTCCAAGCTAACAGAAATTAAACTCAGTTTCGTCTATCGTCTGACAAAACTCCTAGGCAACAAGAACTGTATCGCAAGTCAAAAGAGGACCTGAATGCCAGAATTGCCCAAAGTGAATCTAATTTACGCATCAAGTACATCAATGGTACTCCTAACATTATTTCTTTAAACTAAAAACTCCCAACAGAATAATTTCCATGTACTACCAAAATGTGCGAGGACTAAATACAAAAGTGAATGAAGTATACTCTGCCGTGCACGTATGTGAATACTTTCTTATAGCCTTCACAGAGATTTGGCTTAGTAATAATGTTACCAGTACCGAATTGCTACCATCCTCTATGGATGAAGTTTTACGCAAGGACAGGGATTTTATAGCAACCAACAGAACCATCTTAGGTAAGTTTACCAACGTCTTTATTAAACTTAGATAATATCTTGGCAACAGTACCACTCATCGACATTTTGGATGTAAATTAGTTAGTAATTATATTTTATATAATTCTCAACAACACTAACATCAAGACTACTAGATTGCAATCTTTTATTGATTTTAATAACTTTAAACAAGAAAACAATATTATAAATGCCAATTGTGGATTGCTTGATTTAGTCTTGTCGAGTGTATCATGTGAAGTTAAGGCTGAACTCAACCCGCTAGTAAGTATCGACAATTATCACCCCCAGCTTATTATTTCAATCAGAGTTCAAGTTCCACATATCAACCGGTTTCCGCTTGACTTCAGACAAAGTACACATAACTTTAGAAAGGGTGACTACTACGGCCTATACCTTGCTTTATGCGATCTTAACTAGAATTCCTTGTCTTCCTGTACAGATCCTAATGCAGCTTGTGACATCCTTTATAATACACTTAATGCATTGTTAGATCTCTTCATCCCGCCGTATAAAAATAGATTTACAAAATACATTACATGGTATTCCCACGAATTAATACAAAATATTAAATTCAAGAACCACTATCACAAATTATTTAAAAGGTATAACTTTGAATATTATTATCATAAATTTAACAATATCTGAAAACTTGTAAACAAACTAATTTATGATGCTTTCCACACTTACTTAAATACCCTACAGAACCAAATACAATCCGATCCCAAGGCTTTTTGTCATTTATTGATCAAAAATGCACCTCCTCACGTATTCCAGGAAGAATGTCCTACCTAAGAATACTATATAGTTTATGTATAAGTGACATCATCATCATCAAGTCCTCTAAACGCCTTAAAGATAATTTTACATCTGGAAATGACATGATTGTCAGCTTCTTGGTTAGAAACTGCTCGACCGTTTTGTTTTCATCTTTATACTCAATATTCAACGTAATCCTAGAAACTGGAAGATTCACTTAGTGCTGGAAAATGTCGAAAATCTGTCCGGTGTACAAATCTGGTAACAAAGATATCATAATAAATTACAGACCCATCTCCATTATTCCTAACTTCGCTAAAATCTTCGAGATGTGCATTTATGATCAGATTTTTCTTATTGTCAGATCACACATATCGCCGCACCAACACGGTTTCATGAAAAATACATCCACAGTCACTAACTTATCCAGTTCACAGCTGCAGCCCTTGACTCCAAAAGTCAAGTAGACGTGGTCTATACGGATTTTACCAAGCCTTTCGATAAACTACATCACCCTACATTAATCGAAAACTATCGGTCTTTGGTTTCAATTACTCGCTGGTTACTCTATTTAAATCCTACTTAAATAACCGCCATCAATTTGTTGGCTATAACGACTTCAAATCAAAAATATTTACTATCAGTTTAGGATTACCCCAAAGGTTTCAATCTCGGTCCGTGATTGTTTCTGATATTCATTAACGACTTATCAAGTATAGTGTTATCTGAAACTCTTTTTTATTTAGACGATCTGAAATTATTTCTTAAAGTCGATAGCATCAATGATAGCTTACGGCTACACTGTGACCTGAATCAGCTCACGTTTTGTTGTACCAAGAACAAAATATTTTGAACATCGCGAAATGCAAAGTATGATCTTATACTTTAAAGAGTAATCCTATACTATTCGATTATTCGTTGAATAATCAAACTATTGAGCGATGCACTATCATAAAGGACCTAGGTGTATATTTCGATCATAAATTCTCATTCGCTGAAAATATTTCCATAACTTGCAAATCAGAATTGCGTTCGCTCGATTTTATTTTGCGAAATTGCAACAGCTTTCATAACTTATCCGCGCAGAAATCTTTATATACATGCTTAGTGCGCTCAAAGCTAGATTATTGCAATCTTATCTAGCATCCTGTCTACAAGATTCATCATACGCTTTTGGAGGCAGTGCAATGAAAATTCCTGAAATTTTTGCTTTTCGAATCGACGGCTCATATTCTGTCAGAGGGTAACAGCACAATTTACTTCTTGACAGATTTGGGATAAGGTCTTTAGTTATGCATTGAAATTTCGATAGCCTTTCATTTCTATACAAATTGGTCCAGAACAGAATTGACTCTCCTGTTCTTCTGTCAATGATCCCGATACACTCGCCAAGGATTGGTTCAAGAAATAACATCAATTTTTATCTGTTTGCAAATACAAATGTGCTTATAACGTCACCATTATTTTTCATGTGTAGAACTTATAACAGTATATCTAGAATCTGTGATATTAACTATGACAATTTTGAATCAATCGCTGAAGCATATATTCAATAAATGTCAGATCAACCATGGTTCAGTTACTAGCAAAATTCTCTTATCAATTGTTATTTTATTCCTTTTTTTAAAACTGTGTGTAAAATTTATGATTTAGTATTTGACAATTGTTATTTTATTTCATTTTTAAAACTGTGTGTAAAACTTATGTTGTAATATTTGTAATATTCTGTGTTCTTTTTATTCTTTTATACCAGACTAGACCATACAATGCCTTTGGGAGAAAATTCACTAAACCCGTAATACCCTAGATATTGAAAGGGTTTAGCTCTGTGTGAACCCTTGCCAGGTTTTCAGGCACGTGATTGGAGTCGGCAGTTTCCCATAATTTTCCTGACCGTTCAGGATGGTCCTAAACGGACGGTTTTTTGCATTTGTTTGTTAAGATGTTCGTCCAGACTGAGGTATTTTAAATTGTTAAATAGAAGTTTTGGGACTAGTCCTGTCGTTGACATAACAATTGGTACAGTTCGTGTGTTGTTCATGTGCCACTGAGTCTTTTTATTATTATTATATGCTCCGTGGGTCCAATTAAAATTTAAAAAACTAATATTCACTGTCACTTTCTAGAACCTTTTATTACATCAAATATTTACAACAGCTGATTGGAATCTCTAAATAATAACAGGAAATACACCCTTCGTAATAACTAACTAACTGCTGCGAAGATGGGCCGGTCCTTTTAAAATCAGCATCGAATGTCGTATTGGAATGAAACCAGGGCCGGCTGAGTTAAATTTCGTAACACTGCCCTCCCTTTAATTCTTATCGTCCTGGTCAGAAAAATCCTCTCCATGGTAGGGAGCGATTCGATCTAAATGGAACACCTTCAACTTAGCCCTGGGTTTCGACGGATCTGATAGACGACGTCATTAAGCCTCTTGACCACCTCGTATGGACCATCCCAGCCGGGTGTAAGCTTTGGAGGTTTACCCTTGCTCCGTTGGGGGTTGTACAGCCAGACTTTGTCTCTGTCTTGGAACCCGACTGAATTGGCCTTGAGGTCGAATCGCGTCTTCTTCCGGTCACTGGTGGCCAACATGTTGTGTCGGATCTGGTCGGCATAATCGTTGATGTCTTGGGGAGGTTCTTCGACGGAGTCAAAAGCCAAATCGCAGGGTAATCGCAGCTCTTTTCCGAATAGGACCCTGGCTGGAGTCAGGCCTGTACTATTATGTACGGCTGAGCGACATGTCAAGAGGAATAGGGGAATATGCTCATCCCAATCACGCTGGTAGTTGCTGACGACCTTGGATAGGTGTTGTTCCAAGGTCCTGTAGAACCTTTCCACCATTCCGTCTGAATGTGGGTGCAATGGTGTTGTTCTCGTTTTCCTGATCCCCAACATCGTGCAGACCTTGTTGAATTAATTCGATTCGAAGTTACGCCCCTGGTCTGAATGTAGTTCCATCTGCACGCCAAACCTACTGAATAGCTGTTCTACTAACACCGTCTCTACCGTGGTTGCTTCTTGGTTGGGTATCGCATATGCCTCAGGCCATATGCTCAATAGTACCGCTGTCAAACTTTGTCTTGGGTTTTATTCTTGCCCAGATGGCCTCCAGCAATCCCATCATGTACTTCGGTCAGGATGACTGGTACCTTTTTCTTAGGAACTACCATTTGGGACTTGGTTTCTCGGCCATCAGTGCTTTCCCAAACTCGCTTGAGCATTCCATACTCTACTCTTAGAGAGTCCCATTGGTCCCATAACGATTTCAGCACGCCCGAGTATCTAGCTACCTCGTCCCTTCGTGGCCTGGGTGCCCCTCTCGTTTTGAGTGACACGATTGGTTCGATGTCTGGGTCAGCCATTTGGTCCTGGATGCACTGTTCCGTTCTCCAGTCTTCATTGGCCTGCACTCGGATCTGTGTGATGGAGATACCCTCTCGCTGTTCCGTCTTCAGGCAATGTCTCCATTCTGCTCTACAGGATCTTCTGGATAGGGCATCGGCATTATTGTGCAAACGGCCGGCAGGGTGTTCCACCTTGAAATCGTATTGCTGTAATTTCTCAATCCACCTGGCCAGTTGTCCTTCCGGTGTCTTCATGTTCAGCAGCTATTTGAAGACGGCATGAACTGTTCGGATTAAGAAATGACGACCATAGAGGGATTTGTGGAAATGATCTACAGACCTTGTTATTTCAAGTTCTTTTCTGGTGACGCAATAATTCCTTTCCGGTTTCGAAAATCCACAGCCGCAGTACTCGATCACCCTCTCTTCACCATCTTGCACCTGGGATAGGACAGTCCCAAACCCGTGTTGCTGGCGTCTTTGTCTAAAATGAACTTGCCGGACTGTGTAGGAAAGGCTAGGATTGGGCTGGAAGATAGTGCTGCCTTCAGTCGTATGAATGATGTTTCGCAATCCTGATTCGGAGTTCATGCTTGTCTCTTGAGACTGGCCAATCACGGATGGCTTTCTTCTTGCCCTCGTTGGTGCGGATTCCTGACTCGGAAACGACGTGGCCCAAAAACTCTATTTGTTTTTGGAACAAGGAACACTTCTTCGGGTTGAGTCTCAGGTTGGCGATTTTAATTCTGGAGAATCTTCGCCCAGGTTCTTCAGATGGTCATCGAATGTCTGACCCATGACCAGAATGTCGTCGAGGCATACTTAGCACGTCCTCCATGTTAACCCGCTCAGTACATATTCCATTAGCCTCTCGAATCTTGTGGGAACCTTACATAACCCAAAGGACATGACCGTGAACTGAAACAGCCCTTTGTTTAGACCAACCTGCCAATGTCTACTCTTTAGGTCTAGTGTGGAGAACCAACGGGAACTTGCTAGTGTGGTCAGAATATCATCAATTCGGGATAGTTTGTTATTCAATGATCCAAACGTAGCACTTGAATCACTATTAAAGCTAATAAATCATTGCGTTTGTCGGACAAGAAAAACTAATAAGACTAAGAAAAAGAGGGCAGGATATTACCCGCGTAAAAAATGGATATTAAGTGCCATACTAACTAACCATAAAGACTATCTATATAAATTATGGAAATCTAATCCGATGAATATACAAAATAAAAATACTTTTAAAGAGTACACCAGAACATTAGACAAAGTAATAAAAGCAGCAAAAACAATTTATGATAGAGAAGTAATAAATAACAATTCCAACAATACCAAAAAGTTATGAAACATTATTAATCAAAAACTTGGCAAAAAAAACTCTACAAATAACACAATCAACTACGTTTGTAACGAAAATCAACAAAAAATAACTGGTTCCAAAGATATTGCGAATAACATTGTTACGAAATTTACCCAAAGCCGACCCTATTTCATTTCAGTACGACAACAAACGCTGGAGATAAAAAAATGGTTCTCGAAAAGACTCGGCACCTGTAGGAGTGATGATGATTTTTACGAGAATTTGCTATGCTGCTTTTATAAAGGAAGGAGGCCACGATCGCGAATCAGTTGATGGAGCGAAGAGCTTATATATAACATTGTTATTGTGATATTTGGATCAGCTGTTGTACATTCGATGTAAATAAAAGTTTCTAGAAAAGTGAAAGTGAATATTAGTTTTAAAATTTTAAATTGAACCCACGGACTTTACAACAAATTTGGTGATCAGAAGTAAAGGATTAAGTGCAGTTAAAATCCTAATTTGATTTATGGAAACCCGTAGTATGGACGAAACTACCAAAAAAATAGTCAAGCATGTTACCGAGGGACTAGACGAAAAAATAGCCCAGATTCTAGAAAAACGTGACAAGAAGGAAAAACAACATCAAGAAGAAATACAACAAAGGTTAGTAAAATCTTTTGATGAAAAACGTAAAATAGCATTAGATAATCTTGTCACTACGATGAAAAGCTAACAACAAAATCTTGTTTCCACTATGAAAAGTGAACAACATAATTTAATGGAAGGATTATTCTCGAAATTTGTAGAAAAACAAGATCAACTTGAACTAAAACGACAACATGAATTTAAATTATAAGATATACACAGACAAAATGAATTTAAAATACTAGAAGAAAAACGACAAAATGATTTTAAAGTAACTTGAAGAGAAAAGACAACTGCAATTTGAACAATTAATGCAAATAGTATCGCAAGTTAATGACACAGTTAATGAACGAATGCAAATAGTGGAATCAGACATAAGAGAAATAAACGATGACATAAAGGTCCTAAAAAATACTGGGGATACTCTTGAAACCAAAGAAGATGACATCGATTCCATCCAGAACCAGGAGAAATTTGAAATAAGTGCTATCCAAAGCCAGGTAGAAGTTGAAATCAGTTCAATTAAAGATGCAGTACACAGAGAAGTACAAGATAAAGTGGAAACAGCAATTAAAAAATTGTAACAAGATTTGCAGAGAGGGAAATACCAGCACACCGTGAGTACCAAAGGTTCCGTTAGCAAACCACCCACATTTGATGGCAGTTCATCTTGGCCCATGTATAAACGACAATTTGAGGCCGTGGCTACAGCTAATAGATGGGATAATCAAGAAAAATCTACCTCTCTGGTAATTTCGTTAAGAGGTCCGGCCCCAGAACTCCTCCAAAGCATTCCAGTCGATGAACAAGGCAATTTGGACAAGATCATCGCAATTCTGGACAAGAGATACGACAATCAATCCTTGAGCCAGGTATACCAAGTCCAACTCAGTGGGAAAACGCAAAAATCCGGTGAAAGCCTTCAAGAATTCGAAGCAGGGATTCGACGGTTAGTTCAGTTGTCCTACCCAGACCTGCCCGAGGAAACGAAAGAACAGTTGGCCACACAGAGTTTCATAAACGGCATCAGAGAGATGTGGAAGTACAACGAAATCTAAAACTAAGTGGCATCAAGAAAAGTAATGAAGCTCTACTTCGGGCTTTGGAAGTAGAGGCCGTTATAAACATGTCCAAGACGAGGGTGCAAGCAGTTTCCTTTAACCAGGAAGAGTGAGAGTCACCATTTCAAGCGCTGCTGGCTGGTCTGAACAAAATATTAGAACGGTCACAAAGAACTGGCACCAGAGGGGCATGTTACAGCTGCGGACGGATAGGACACTTCCAACGTGATTGTCGAGTGAGGCTACCTGAACGATCACCGACCAGGGGTAACCAACAGAACAGCCACATGCCCAGGGACCGTCAGCCAGTCAGCATAAGGGGGCGAATGCTCGCTGACCCTCCACCAGCCCCAAAAACTTTATGCGGGGATTTTGCCGAGATAGCGGCAGCCTAGTCATCAGAGGCACCATCAATGGGCGAGCAGTTACCATCACCATCGACACCGGCGCCGCTGTGTCCATTGCCAAGTCCAGGGTTTTGAGAGCATCAGAAATTCGGCCAGTTACCAATAACATCCAGCTCTGAACAGTCGCCGGCGAGTCCATGTCAATACAGGGTGAGGCAGATGTCGTGCTACAGATAGGGGACAACATGATCCGGCATAGGGTCCTGGTAGCGAATATTGAGGACGATTTTATACTGGGAATGGACCTAATTAGCCAGCATGGATTTATGTTCGACCCGAGATATGATGTCCTTCGGTTCCTAAATGAGGAATTTGTATTGACACGGCCCGTCAAACACATCAGTCACCCCCATAAAAATTGTGGCAAAGCCTTCAGCTAGAATTCCTGGTCGAACGGAACAGATTATTCATGGGCAGTTAGACAGCAATCCTGGGAGCTGCGTTGGAATGGTGGAGCCCGTACAATCAGCTCATGACTACTTAGTTGGACGGGCTATAGTTAAAACCGGACGAGATATACCAACCAGAGTCCTGAATTTGTCCAACAACTACATCAGAATTGTCAATGGTCAAGAGCTTGTTTCGAGGCTGTAGAGACCATCATCAATTGCGAAGAGGAGTACCAGACGTCGGTGAAGGAGACAGGGGCCGATAAAGAGTTCCTACAACAATTTGCTGACCATTTGACACACCTGGCACATCATCCACCATCGAATAGATACCGGAAAGGCTCAACCCACCAGAATACTACCTAGACGACTACCATTGGGGCAACAACAGGCAGTCAAGGAAAACATCGAATCCATGTAACAGCGTGGAGTTATTGAGCCATCCATCAGCCCATGGTCTGCTCCCGTCGTGCTAGTTAAAAAGAAGGATGGAACCACCCGATTTTGTGTGGATTACAGAAAGCTGAATGACGTCACGAAGAAAGACACTACCCCGAATCGATGACACTTTGACCACACTAGCAGACTCCCGTTGGTTCTCCACACTAGACCTAAAAAGTGGATATTGGCAGGTTGGTCTACACGCAAACGACAGAGAGAAGACAGCGTTCTCCACCAGTAAAGGGCTGTTTCAGTTCACGGTCATGCCCTTTGGGTTATGTAATGCACCCGCTACATTTGAGAGGCTAATGGAGTATGTACTGAGCGGGTTAACATGGAGGACGTGGTTAGTATACCTCGACGACATTCTAGTCATGGGCCAGACATTCGACGACCATCTGAAGAACCTGGGCGAAGTATTGTCCAGAATTAATAACGCCAACCTGAGACACAATCCGAAAAAGTGTTCCTTGTTCCAAAAAGAAGTAGAGTTTTTGGGCCACGTAGTGTCCGAGTCAGGAATCCGCACCAACGAAGACAAGATAGAAGCCATCCATGAAGCCAGTTCCAAGAGACAAACATGAACTCCGAAGCTTCTTGGGCCTCTGTTCATACTACCGGCGTTTTGTTGAGGGATTTGCCACCATAACCGCCCCTCTACATCGTCAGACCACTGAGAAAGAGAGCTTCCATTGGAATCAGGATTGCGAAACATCATTCAGGAGACTGAAGGCAGCACTATGTTCCAGCCCAATCCTAGCCTTCCCTACACAGTCTGGCAAGTTCATCTTAGACAGCGACGCCAGCAACACAGGTTTGGGGGCCGTCCTATCCCAGGTGCAAGATGGTGAAGAGAAGTTGATCGAGTATTACAGCCGTGGATTCTCGAAACCGGAAAGAAATTATTGCGTCACAAGAAAAGAACTTCTTGCAATAATAAGGGCTGTAGACCATTTCCACAAATACCTCTATGGTCGGCATTTCTTAATCCGAACAGATCTTGCCGCACTCAAATGGCTGATGGACATGAAGACACCGGAAGGACAGCTGGCCAGATGGATGCAGAAATTACAGCAATACGACTTCAAGCTGGAACACCGTGCCGGCCGTTTGCACAATAACGCTGATGCCCTATCCAGAAGACCCTGTAGAGCGGAATGCGGACATTGTCTGAAGACTAAACAGCGAGAGGCAGATCCGAGTGCAGGCCAGTGACGACTGGACAACGGAACAGTGCATCCAGGACCAATGGCTGATCCAGACATCGAACCAATCTTGTCACTGAAAGCGAGAGGGGCACCCAGGCCACGATGGGACGAGGTAGCTAGCTAGCTCTAAGAGTAGACAATGGAATGCTAAAGCGACTTTGGGAAAGCGCTGATGGACGAGAAAGCAAGTACCAACTAGTAGCTCCGAAAAAAAAAGGTACCAGCCATCCTGACCGAAGTACATGATGGAATTACCGGAGGCCACCTAGGCATGAATAAAACCCTAGACAAAGTTCGCCAGCGGTACTACTGGGTGAATTACTTGAAGACGTCAGAGCTTGGTGCCGCAAATGTGCCACCTGTGCCGCCAGTAAGGGCCCGAAGACCCGGACCAAGGGCAGAATGCAGCAGTACAATGTGGGCGTCCCATTTGAGAGAATTGCAATCGATGTCGCCGGTCCGTTTCCCGAGTCTGAGAGGGGGAACAAATACATTCTGGTCGCAATGGATTACTTCAGCAAATGGCCTGAGGCATATGCGATACCCAACCATGAGGCAACCACGGTAGCGACGGTGCTAGTAGAACAACTATTTAGCAGGTTTGGCGTCCCGATGGAACTACATTCAGACCAGGTGCGTAACTTCGAATCGAATGTATTCCAGAAGGTTTGCACGATGTTAGGGATCAGGAAAACGAGAACAACACCATTGCACCCACAGTCAGACAGAATGGTGGAAAGGTTCTACAGGACCTTGGAACAACACCTATCCAAGGTCGTCAGCAATAACCAGCGTGATTGGGATGAGCATATTCGAATTAGCCCGAACGCAGATGTTGGCCACCAGTGACCGGATGAAGACGCGATACGACCTGGGATGGACCATACGAGGTGGTCAAGAGGCTTAATGACGTCGTCTACCGGATCCGTCGAAACCCCAAGGCTAAGTTGAAGGTGGTCCATTTAGATCGACTTGCTCCCTACCATGGAGGGGATGTCTCTGATCGGGACGATCAGAATTAAAGGGAGGGCAGTGTTACGAAATTACCCAAAGCCGACCCTGTTTCATTTCAGTACGACAACAAACAAAAATGGTTCTCGAAAAGACTCGGCACCTATAGGAGTGATGATGATTTTTACGAGAATTTTCTATGCAGCTTTTATAAAGGAAGGAGGCCACGATCGCGAATCAGTTGATGGATATAACATTTGTACATTCGATGTAAATAAAAGTTTCTAGAAAAGTGAAAGTGAATATTAGTTTTAAAAATTTTAAATTGAACCTACGGACTTCACACGTATTTTTGCAATATAAGGTCGCTGTTAAACCAAAAATTAGTCAGCCCCAGCATAAAATCAACAAATTGCACCCTTCAATACAAATTCAATATTTT